>JAHLMJ010000016.1:600000-1024534 GCA_019915105.1 Strobilurus luchuensis | reverse complement strand
CCGAGATACATCTTGGCAAGCTTTGTGGCTTGGCATTGGCTTGGCATGATAGCATGTGCCGATCGTCAATTAAGAATGATCTTCGTTGAAACCTGAGCGCCACAATTGCCAATTGGGACTCTGGAGTCTACGATGACTTACTGTGAGCATTGAGGTTTCGGGGTGCATCGCGTTTGGACCAGGAAGCAAAGGTAGGTACGATAGGGCTAGTAGAGAAAGAGCCTGACAGTGTAGACGATGAGTTTACTATTGGGGGCCTCATGATCGTTCACCAATTCTTTGCCTCGGGTTTATGTAGGATGTAATCACCCATTGTGTTCCTGGCCCATGAGGCTGCGTTGTAGAAATTACAGTGGCCGAGCAGCGGAATTCGCCACCTTCCTTGAGCTGCGACTTGTCTGGTAGCAAGATTCGTGACGTGTATCATGCACCCTAAATCGCGTGAGAAAACTTGAACAACTACTTAGAATAGAGCACACACAGGCGCGCCTGAGCCAGACAACCAACTGAGCCTGAGCGCGCGTCGATAGTTGTGGATAGCATACGAAAGCCTCCCGGCCTAGCGCACAGATTTGGATCTTCCTCGAATATCTTCTCAGCTTCGCCGTTGTCGCCAGCAACATCTAAATTCAAAGAGTTGTTGACGATATTACATATGCTGCATATATATACTTGGACTCCTTTCACGTCAATTCACAAGCAGACACACCCTGAGACATACCTCTCGATTGACCGAGCAACGCGTGGTGAGGGGTTCCTGTCGTGAAGGACAATCTTTATCACTGACATTCCCGTCGACGTCCGCGTCAGCGGTTCATGAAGGTTGTAGGCAGTGGCAAGGCTAGAAAAACCAGCACCCAAGACGCCGAAAGACTCGACAGGGTCCGACATGAGAGAAAACCATGAGTTGTATTCAGGTATGAGTGCCTTCAGTTCTGCGTCCCTCTTATGCACGAGTAAAGTCAGAGCCAGTCAGAGCCGCCCAACCGGTAGAGGAGGATAGAGGAGAATACGGATCTATCCGTCCGCCGGCGGCGTCTAAACTGGGAATTTCCAATGCGACTCTCCCACTACGCTCACATACTTGCGAAGACTTGCGACCAGTCACGACAATTGAGAGAGCTTGACATACTCCGGGAAGTCAATGAAGGCCTTGAGCACAAGATACTGGTCGCTCCGCGAGCTATCAGCTATCTGGGAAGGCCTGCTCGGTCATCCCGTCGTTCCGTGCGCGTCCTTAGTCCGGACAAATTCACGCGGCAACGGCAAAGAGCCTTCCGCGTCCGTCTATCTCCATCACTCTCTATCGCGGGTCTGTTATGTCTTTGGTTGGCTATAAGGAGCTCTGTCTCCTCAGAATTTTCGCCACTCTTTGAGATCTACCACAATGGACTACTCGTGGCCTAGCGAAAACTCTCGCGGATACAAAATACCCGAAGAACCTTTTGGTACAGTCAGTGACTTGGCTTGTCTTGTCCTATCCTTCGAGTTTTGAACTCTTTACCAGTTGAAACCAATCAAGGTCATTGCTATTGGTGCAGGCATCTCCGGTATCTCTCTTGCACACGATGTCGACGTTGGCGGAGAGAACATCCATCTTACTATCTACGAGATGGGCTCTGGTTACGGCGGTACTTGGTTCTGGAACAAGTGCGTTGTTCTCTCAATCATGTTCACATTCCACAACTGATCTCAATACTCCTCAAGATACCCCGGATGTAGATGTGATATACCGTCCGTGAACTATCAGGCAAGTCGACACGCGTCTGATCCGCGTCAAGTTACTCAACAGATATGTAGATGTCCTGGAGCCCCAATCCATACTGGAAGGAGTTTTACGGAACAGGTGGCGAAATTTATGAGTACTATGCCGGCATTGTCGAAAAGTACGTCTGTCCAATCGATTGCTCAACTAACTGCGAATTCATGTGGCGCGCAGGTTCGGACTGGCCAAGTACATGCACCTCAATCACGAAGTGGTACACGCAGAATGGTTTGAAGATGTCAAGAAATGGCGGTTGACCATTCGTGGACCTGATGGCAAAGAGTTCACCGATGAATGTGATGTGTTCGTCAATGCTGGAGGTCTGTGCATTTCAAACCTGTCGGTCGCGTTTGACCATCTTACAAGGTGTTCTGAACGACTGGAAGTGGCCCCAAATTGAGGGTCTGTTCGATTTCAAAGGCGACCTTTGTCATACCGCTCGCTGGCCTGATCACCTCGAATATAAAGACAAGCGTGTTGCAGTCATTGGGTCAGGGAGCTCTGGTATCCAGGTACTGGCTACTATGCAGCCTGAAGCCAAGCAAATATTCCATTGGATTCGCTCGCCGACTTGGATTACCGCTGCATTTGCTCAGCAGTTTGCCGGACCTAACGGAAAGAACTTTCTATGTACGTGATCTCAGTATCCACAACCACTCCAGCGTTTAGCTTCCTTAGACACCGAGGAACAGATGAAGCGTTTCGCTGCTAATCCGGCACATTCGTTGAAGTATCGCAAGATGATTGAGGTGAAACCAGCCATTAACAGCCTCATCACCTGGATTGACATTCCTTAGTCCGAACTGAATCAGCGCTTCAAGTTCCTCATTCTTGGCACCCCCGAACAGAAAGCAGCTCTCGAGGTTAGACGAAACGAGTGCCAAGATCAAAGCAGGTTCTGACGTTTCCATACAGTTCGCCAACAAAGATATGCGGGCCCGCCTCAATAACGACCAGCGCTTAGTTGACGCCATTGTGCCCAAAGAGTTTGTCGTCGGATGTCGTCGGCCCACACCAGGGAACGGCTATCTCGAAGCTCTGCTTGAGCCCAACGTTCACGTCTTCACCGAAATGTTCCAGAAGATAACCGAGAAAGGCTTCATCGATGCCGATGGCGAGGAGCATGAAGTCGACGTGATTGTCTGTGCTACGTATGTCGCGGATCGAACCTCATGCACGATGCTGACCGTGTTTTCAGTGGTTTCAACACCAGCTTCAGACCGCGATTCCCTGTCATCGCCCGAGGTGTCAACATACAGGACCGTTGGGCTGAATATCCCGTGGACTCATATCTGTCTTTAGCAGTGAAGGATACCCCTAACGTATGTATCTTCTTCTCTTTCTCTGTTTTCGATATACTTACCTCTATTGCTCTCGCAGTACTTCATGTACTATGGGCCTCACGGGCCAACAGGACATGGTTCTGGGGCGCCCATGATTGAGGCCAGTGAGTATCGTCTCCTCCAATCTAGCCATACATGCATCTCATACGATGGGTGACAGTGACGAACGGTTTCATGCAATTCTTGAAAAAGATGCAACGGGAGAACATCAACACCATTACCATCAAGCCCAAGGCTGTCGAGGACTTCAACGAGCACCGCGAACTGTATCACAAGCGCACCGCTTGGTCTGGTCGATGCAGTTCGTGGTTCAAGCCCGGACCAGAGGCGTCGCCTGTCATGTTCCCCGGCAATCGTGTTCTGTTCATTGAGCTGCTCGTCAACCCTCGCTGGGAGGACTGGGACTACGAGTACGAGTCGGCCAACAATCGCTTCGGATACTTGGGCAACGGTTTCACGCAACGAGAGCTGGATGGAAGGGATACCACATTCTACTACGGCTTGTTAGATGGCAAGGACGAGCAGCCGGACTACTCTGATGTCAGGAAACTCTATGTTGGCTTGTCATAGACTGTCGATTTGCTGTCGTTGGTGCGACATATATTTATCACTTACATGCGATCTTAGGGCTGTGGTATATTCAAGAAATGTGAAGTACAAGTACGTATGTCTATTGTTATTCATAGATGAATCTGTAGTACATGAATCTGTGGTACATGGCAATTAGCGAAACAGTGGAGGGTATACAGAAAGCAGATACACAAGAGATACTACACAACTAGGTGAGATTAGATTATACATATCCGGTCGGTGATGATCATGCCCATGCCATCGTCATATCAGTCGTTTCTTACTCAAGACTCTCCTCGGCGGCTTTTTCATCGGTCCATCGACATAGTTCGCAGCGAACGAGATAGACGTAGGCCCTGGGCCGGTGACCTGCGCCATCCCAGGTTTTCTCTGCACCTGTCCGCCTCCGTTCCGATTCTGTGGGCTATACGTGTTCGGCGATATTTGCTGCCCGTTCGTAGGCTTCTTGTACATTTGGGACGGAGGAACAGGACGCGTGTTACCCTGTCCGATGGCATACGACGACTGCATCTGATGCCGGGGATCAACGCGATGCTGGGGAGGAAGGGGCTTGTGGGAAGCTTCCGGAGGTGCGTTCTGGAGAGGCGTGGGCATTACGAGGTTTCTAGGTACATGAAGGGGTTGGGGTCCATTGCGTTGCGCCGCCGAGGAGGCAACACTTGGGGCATACTGGCTGTTCTGGGGTGGTGGTGGTGGTGGTGGTCCTTGATTTTGTTGCGAAGGCGGTGGCCGCTGGGGCGGAGGAGGTCCACGGTAAGGCGGCTGTGAGGGAGGGGGTCTTTGGGAGAGCTGCTGCTGCCGAGGAGGCGGTGGTTCTTGATGTTGTCGTTGGGGTGGCAGCGGTCCTTGGTATCGTTGTTGAGGCGGTGATGGTCCTTGGTACCGTTGCTGGGGATGTGCAAGTGGCTGGTTGTCGTAAGGTTGGCGGCCATAAGATGGATCATAGCCATTGTCAGTGGGAAGTCTCGCCGGTCCATTATACGGCGTCCCCCAAGGAGGTTGATGCATTGCACTGTGACCAGGATCGGAGGGTGGCCTGTAGTTCTCTTGCCTTCCTATAACATCATATGAAGTGATAGCGTGTTGCTGATTCAATTCCGGAGTGCTATAGTTTGCAGATCGAAGGACTGGGGCATTGTTGCGGAGGCTCTGATCTGGAACGGGAGCGGGGGCTGGTACGGGCATAGGCAGAGGCGCGACATCGTCGTCCATGATACCGCCGTATGCATCTGATTCGTCGATGATCGATTCTGCATAGTACGAAGAACGTATCGGTGACTCATTAGTAGTAGTCGATAAGTGCTGATGAGCCGCGGCGGAAGGCGGAGGCTGTGTGGCCTGGCGAGTGACAGGCTGGTGTGAAGGAGGATATGCCTGTCCTTGTGGGCCGAGGCGGTCATGCGCGTTGTAGAGAACACCTGGAGGTACACTACGGTTCGGACCTTGTGTCTGGGATGCCAACGTTTGCAGGTGACTTGTTGGAAGGGAATGACCCGAATGATGAGAATAGCCCGAGTATTGTGAATGACTTGTTTCGTGGGAGTGCGCCGAATGATGTGAGTGATTCCAATCCTGCAACTGGGCATGAGAAAGGTGTAGTGGCTTGTGGGAAGGTGACGGTCCACTGTGAGGAGGCACAGATTGAAGATATGGCTGGAAGTTCCTGGGCAGAATCTGACCCGGAACTAAGTTCAGAGCACCTCCAAACGGTACGGCAGAAGGTCCGTGCACATCGACAGATGACGACTAGAACGTGTTCAACACGAAGAAGCGCCGTCCCAAGTGAACTGCTCACCTTCTTAGGCCGTGCTTTGTTTCGGTTCTAGTCGAAGGTCAATTGAATGATTCAGAGCGTATAACACGAATTTCGAGACGTACCGTCGGTTCATTTGCAGTGGTGTTAGATCGCACAACCTTCTGAACAGCTTCGTACGGGCCACTATTGTGGAAACCGATACCCGAAGGATCCGAGGCATCTAAGACATCCACAAGATCGAGGTGTTTCGCCTTCTCCGAGTTGCCTGCATTGGCATTTGCGTGGCCATGGTGAGCCGGGGCCGCCCGTTGCGCGGACGATGACGCTACAGGGGGCGGCGCGCGATGTGACGGTCCTGGCTCAGGTTCCGAAGGGTGATAAGCGAGTACGACCGGGGCAGCGCGCTGAGGTCGTGAATGTGGCGTGGGCTGGTTCAATGTATCCAATGTAGACTTCTCCTCTGACTTCTTTCTTTGTGGCTGTCGAGGTTGATGCATTTGAGGCATCGATGAAGTATAGGGTATCCGGTGTGCTGGTTGCGAAGGTATCGGTTGAGTGTAATCTACCACCGGGGCAGAAGGCTGGAGGAAAGAGAATGATGTCGAAGCAGGAGGGTCTGAGCCACTGCCAGAGGGCTCGTCGTAAGGATTTGTGAGCGGTGCAGAGCCTGGAGAGTCTGCCACTGGAGACGAATGCTGAGACCGCTCTGCGTTCTCAAGTGCCAGCTTGGACTTCTTCTCTGGCAGCTGAGCAAAGCCTGCCTCCTCGTACGGTGGAGGAGCATCAGCATCTGGGTTGAGCAGGCGAAGTTTGTGGGGTGCAGCTGTCGGCATGGCATCGGCCTGTAGCCACCTGTTTCCCGCCGCTTGGACTGGCGATGGATGAGTGCTCGAAGAGGATGGCCGCGACGAAGTGGCAGTTTGGAGGCTCCCAGACGCAGAAGTGAAAGCCGTGTGTGTCCCGGATTGGGAATTGTCAGTCAAAGGTGGGCGCGGGAGGATGATGGGTCTGCCCCCGCGTATGGGGGCGTGTTCGCCGACGTTGTCAAGGTGAGAGCGCGGATTCTGGCCGAACGCAGGATCTGAATCGGTGCAAGTAAGTGGACAGGAACGTGAAACTGTGAGACTGTTGACTAGCCTGCTAATAAATCCGGCGAGAGATTTCTCAACACGGGTTGCTGCTTGGACGGAGACGACGAACGGGCCTTTGTGAGCTTCGAACCAGTAGATGCCCGCTGTGTCCGAGGCTTCTCCGACGCCGTCGACGACGAGAAAAGGCCGAAGAGGAACGACTTTCGGCGCGGTGGGCGATCCTGGGTTCTGCTGGCACTGAATGCACTGGGCGGGGTACTGTGGCTGCCTGGAGCAGAAGCGCGAGGGGGAAGGGCGGCGGACGCCGGCTGTCTGCTGGTAACCATCATGGGAGAAACGGCGGCGAACAACGGGCAGATGGAAGATACGAGGACAACACAAGTGACAAGGGCGGGAACGCGGTGACATCACAGTCTGTTCCAATTAGCTCACGCAAAACGCCGAGCAGCCTTGTGTCCGTCGCAGTCACTCGACGCGAGCCTCTGGGCCGCCGCACACTTGCTGCGCGGGACATCCACGCCATTGACGCGAAATACAGGCAGCTCGTCGCGTCCCACGGCGCACACACGTCGGTCTCACTGCGGGATAAGTGCCAGATAAGGGCCCCTGAACTCCAGTTAAAATCGGCACGCTTTTCGGGCCTTGTCTCTTCCCTTCCATCATCTCTGAATGTCGACCACTCATAACATCCCCGAATCTCTGTCTGGCATTGGCGGAGCGACACTACCGTCGCTGTCCACCAATCCAAAACCGAGGACGCGCGGTGAGGGTTGCCTTCTCCGTCTCCCGACCATGACTGTTCATGCCCTCTTCGCCGGCCCCCGCAGTCTGGCGCGCTTGTGAAATCTGTCGCAAACGAAAGGTAACAATCGCTCTATCACGGGGATTTCTCCCGCTCAGCAGCGCTCTTTCCCAAGATCAAATGCGACGGGCTAGAGCCCTGCGCGTTCTGTTCTGCTAACAAGAAGGTGTGTCGCGGAGCGACCGTGTTATATCACAGCGCCTGACCTACGAGACCAGGTTTGCACCTTCACTGAAATCGCAGATCATGGCACGTTTTCTATCGTTCAGTTGCCCGAAACACCTTGTCACGAACCTTCCTTTCCTACCACAGCGTCGGGAACACGTCAACTCACGTCCCATTTCGAAAGTCGTCTCGTGCAGCTCGAGCAGATAGTCATGCCCATGTCCAAGGTCTTCGACGAATGGGCCAAGGCTAACATCCCCAACATGATGTACTATTTTGGCCCATGCTGTATATGTGATGGATGCTGACCTGTTCATAGTCCCAGGCAATCGGAAGCGGGGCCCTCAACTTCCATCTCCGCTCCCGCATCCACCATCGCGTCCACATCCACGTCTAGCAATGCTTTCTCCTCCACTCACAAAGCTCGCTCTCCCTATAGACCGTCGGTCTCTATTCAATCCATGCTGAACCCTTATCCGTCCGACGATCTACCCGCTACGAACGAACGCCCCGAGGAGATGGAACCATCATCCTCAGATCGATTTTCGCACTTGACAAAAGACTCTCTGGGAAATCTACGATTTATCGGCGGAGCCCCGTCGCTGGTCCTCGTTGAAGCCTTGCAATCATTACGTGCCTCACAAACACCAGATGATTCACCTGACTCTGCTCTCTCAGATAGCGTTGTTAGCAAAGGCACTGAGAACCTGGAATTACCATTCTTTCGCCCGAACATGCATTTTCGTCGGTTTGACGTTCTGTGGGTTCTTTCCTAGTTGCTAAAAAGGTTAGCTCACGTCTAGTAGCCCACAACCCGAAGATACTGTGTTCCCGCCATCTGACATTGCAGATCGATTAGTAGGTGTCGTCAACGGTCATTAATACCCACGTCCTTACATTGGCTACTAGGTTGAGACATATTTTGAAAGGATCCATCACACATTCCCTATCCTCAACAAGAAGGTGTACGTTAACGCGGCTCAGAAACTTCTCTTGCTGATTTATTTTCACCAGGTTTCTCAAGCGCTACACAGAGATTATGCAAGGCGTTCACGCTGGGAAGCCATCCGGTGATCATGCATATCTTTCGTCCTTATTCGCTGTGTTTGCCTGCGCTCAGAGCCTCTCTCTGAGCAAGCCATCCAGTACGTCTTCCCCGGAATTGGGATGGAAGTGGACAATCCCTTCCGAATACGCTGGTCTCGAGTGCGACGACTTGTTTCCGACATCACCCTCTGCTAACACTGACCCGTAGGTTCTACGAACGGAGCATGGTCTTGTTCTGGATGGGAAGCCGTCTCATCTCCATTGAAAAGTAAGGTATCCGGTAACGTGTCGCAGTTGAAAGTGACTAATGCCCATGCTCATTAGCGTGCAATGCTTGGCGCTTCTCGCAATTTGTTGCGCGGGATGGAACAGTGGGTCTATTCCGTCCGGCTAAAGACTACTGCCTGTTCTCATCGCGTCTCTAGCGTTATCGCAGAGCTGGATCCTAGCAGGGCAGGCGTGAGATAGATCTACCTTTCTTTCTTGGATGATGCCTGACATAAACCATAGCATCCGGGCCGCTCAGGACCTGGGACTTCATGTTTGTCGTTCCGCCACGTTCCTGGGTCGTCACTGACCCATGATCACCTTTGTAGAGGTCCCCGCGCCGTTTATCTTTGCCTAGCGTAGAAAAGGAACAACGAAGAAGGATCTGGTGGTGCGTATACTGTCTTCCGAAGCATAGCCGGTGCTTCATCAATCCAGAAACTTCACAGGTGTGTGTACGGGCTTGACAGGTCAGTGGACACATGTTTTGAATGAACAACATCGTTATGTGAACTCTGCTCATACAGGGTACTATCGATTGCCCTTGGGCGGCCAGGTGCCACCAATGATGACGACTCGGACGTAGAGTTCCGTTCGTGCTGTCTGCCACCTATATAGGTGAAATTACTTACATCATTTTCCTTCAGCGGTTGAGGTAGATGACGAGGACCTTGACGCATATTTCTCCGGCAAGACGGGCTTGTCAGAGGCGTCCTATATGTGCGGTTTCGTAGCGTGAGTCCCACCACGTATGATAGGTTACTCGAGATTTACAATTTCGGTTCATTAGGCTTCTCAAGATCTACATTGTCGCTGGCAAGATTGTCAGGTCCGCGCACTCTCTACAGCTTCACAGAGAGATCGACGAGACGGTGACCGAGACACAAGCACCCTCGGTTATTCATCATCTGGATGCGATGCTCGACGAATGGGTAGAGTCCTTGCCTCGAAACGTGAAATACGCAGCGAATAACGCGGACAACCCGAAGATGCTCACGTTATGCTTGATTGCGTTCTTTGTATACTACTCTGCCACCATCAATCTTCGTATGTCGTCTATATCATTTTTTGTTGTTCTTCCATTCAAGTTCTGACAGATCGGCCGTTCCTTCCTTACCCACGAGAAGTTCTCTCTAGTTCTGACGCATCCTTGGCAAAATGCGTAAGCGCAGCTAGTAAGACCTTGGCAATCTCAGTTTCGTACGTCGGGACTCAAGTTTGTTAGGGGCGTGTATCAGGATCGGCGACATGGTTCAGAGTGTGAGTGAAAGCTGCATGGCATCAGAACTGTACTGACACGACTCTGCAGACTTTGCCAACGTCGCATCATTTGGCCTATGCTGTCCAACATGTATGCTTGTCAGGAGTGATTCTACTGCGGATTGTAACACAGGTCACGGATGCGGCGCTCGTTACCGCGATTCTCGCCGACGCAGAAAAGTGTACGAACATACTGGAAGGGCTGGAGGAAGTGTGGCCAGGCGCTAAGCGGTGTAAAGAGATTGTGTCTGAGTTGCTGATCGTCGTAAAGGCGCGTTGGGAGCACGTCAAAGATACTTCTGAGAATGCGTAAGTTTCGGCGCGTACTGGATTTGGGAAAGCGTTCTCTGAACTGCTATTGTATAGCACACAAACGCCGTCCGCGCATTCATACAGTCCACGACTGGGGAAACGAAAGGCTGCAGAGGAGCTTCCGACCTCGAGGCACGCGCGAGTGCGGCTGCACGAGCCCAATCCTGAGGCTGGGCCGTCGTTGTTTGGGGGACATGCGATGGCTATCGACGGGAGCAGCGGCAATAATGTCAACGAGTTTGGGTTGGATATGCCTGCGATTGATCCTGCCGCGCTGCAACAGCAGTTTTCGGGATATGACTTCCTGGGTGCCGATCTCGAGGCTATATTGGGACTTGTGCTTGGTGATACCACGGCGCAAGGAAACGCATACGATGCACAGATGCTGTGGAATGCATGGGAGGGAGAGAAGACCGTATGATAGTTAGCAGCAATTTGGGTACAGTACTAGTATAGTGTCATGTCAACGGCGTGGGATAGTATCTGGTTTAGGCCTTGGGCATCACAACTTGGCAGCTCCCACTGAACAAGTCCATTCTCGAGTTGCTGGGTTCTGCCCGCTTCACAACTCAGGCGGGGCCTGCTTTCTCTCCCTTTCTCTCCGCCGGCGCTATTCACCTGATTAGGTCTTGCACGACCGCGACGCCGCCGCGCCCGCCCGCACTCACGCATTGTCCTGTTACCACGCCGAGTCTGCAGCCATACCGTCCATCCTAGGAAGCAGAACCCGCAGAATGTCCTTCTTCTCACGGAAGAAACAGCCGCAAGCCCCTCCCGCCGCTCCCGCAAACGTCACGGTCGCCCAGACGCCGAGCCAGGCGTTGGCGCAAATTTCTGCTGCAGCGGTCAGTAGAGATAGCAGTGTCGTCCAGCAGCCCCCGCGCGAGCAGCTGTCGACTGCGCGGGGAGAAGGACAGCCGGATACGTGAGTGCTCGCTCTACTCGTCGTGCCCGCGTGCTCATCGTCATTCCACTGTCCCATTCACAAAGTGCATCCGCGCCCTCTGCACCTCCGCCCTCCCAGAACCTTCGCACCCAGCCACAGCCGCAGCCGCAGCCACAGCCGCAGCCACAGCAGGCGCCGCCTCTCCAGCAGCAGCAGCGCCAGGGCCCATCATTCCCTTGGTCGGCACGCCGCTTGGCACTCTCTCCGCCCGTGTTGTTGCCCAAGTCCGGTGCATCTCCTCCCAATGCCGTGTCGCCGTCGCCGTTTCCTCGCTATGGACACTCGCTGCCGTCGACCTGCACTTCCTCTGGAGACCTCTATCTCTTCGGTGGTCTCGTCCGCGAGTCACCCAAGAACGACCTCTATCTATTCAACTCCCGGGATCACTCCGCCACTCTTGTGCTTACAGATGGCGAGGTGCCTTCGCCCAGAGTGGGACACGCGAGTGCCGTTGTCAGCAATGTCCTCATAGTTTGGGGCGGAGACACCAAAACGGACAGCAGGTCAAAGTCGCCCGAGAAGCAGGACGACGGGCTCTACTTGCTGAACTTGGGTGTGTCCTAGAGTCTCATGCTTGTTCATGTCTAACGACTAGCCAGTTTCCAAGGAATGGACACTCGTCGCCATGCAAGGGCCTGTCCCATCTGGACGTTATGGACATGCTGTCGCAATGGCTGGCTCTCGATTTGTAGTGTTCGGTGGCCAAGTCGATGGCGAGTTTCTTAACGACATCTGGTCTTTCGATCTCAATACATGTATGTCTTGTATACCTGAAACCTTTCTTCCGTCGCCTGATACCTCTGTAGTACGAACTAGAGCGGCATGGCAGCTTTTGGAGCCATCCACTCCCGATCGTCCGGCCAAACGAACAGGGCACGTCTGTGTGACATACGATAATCGGGTCTACATGTCTGTCTCTTCCTCCTCCTGCTTGCCTCTGGGACAAATCATAACATCTGATCAGATTTGGTGGTACTGATGGACAATATCACTACAATGACACCTGGGCTTTCGACCTTGCGACAAACACATGGTCTGAACTATCGTGTATCGGTTACATCCCATCCCCGCGAGAAGGGCATGCTGCAGCTCAGGTGGACGACGTCATCTATGTCTTTGGGGGCAGAGGTGTCGACGGGAAGGACTTATCCGATCTTGCCGCCTTCAAGCTCTCAAGTGAGATAATTTATACCACTTCCATCACTTCTGCGAGATTAACAATAAATGATTGAACAGATCAAAGATGGTATATGTTCCAGAACATGGGACCTCAGCCCAGCGGTCGCTCTGGGCATGCCATGGCTTCAGTAGGTGCACGGGTCTTTGTTCTCGGTGGCGAGTCTTTCACTCCATCCAAAACCGATGATCCCAGCCTGATACATGTGTTGGACACTAGTACGTTGGTGAACGAACTTGTTTGACATCTACTAAGCCTCATCAACAGAACACATCAAGTATCCGGATGCGGCAAAAACCCCTCCGCCTCAGAACCCCGCCCGAAAATCTGCTGTTCCACCAATCGCAGCACAGCAAACACCTTCCCCACAGCAGCAACCTCCACCTCCTTCATCTTCTGGGCATTCCATCAATGGCTCTCGTTCAATGTCACCAGTACAGGGCTCTGATTCTGAAGATCCTCGTCGCGCTATGTCCCCAACAGCTTCACGGCCAAAAGTCAACGGATCTGCACTACCGCTCTCCAACGGTAAAGGCAAAGCCCCCGTGCGGCCACGTCGGGATGATGACGACGACGATGTGATGAGCAGCGAATCTTTTCCCCGTGAACGAGCAATTTCTCCCGAACAGCAGCTTATGCAAGCCCGCGCGAAGAGTCCGAATGCAGCTGTCGCAACACGTGCTATCTCGCCGACGAACGCTGCCGACTCACAAGCGCCTAACTTGATGGGTGTGTCTATGTCAATGAACGGTATAGGCGGGCGTGCGTCACCTGTTGTTGTCGATCGATCCAAACCGCCAGCCGACGGTTTCTATTCTCCAGCACAGTCACCTACCATGAACGGATATCATCACCACTCTGCGTCTCGGCAAGGGTCTGTTGGTAATGTCACCGCAGATCTCCTTCGAGAGATAAAATCGAGGGAGGGCGACATCGAGACAATGAGGCGGCAGATGCTGTGGATGAAGGAGGCCCTTGTCAAAGCGTCGCGATCCGGATACATTTATACGGAGAAGGATGGTAACCATGAATCTTTGAGCCAAGATAGCAGCCCGGATGCCAATGCCGAATTGCTGCTGAGGTTCAAGCAGTTTAAGGCTCATATGCAGGTTAGTGCTTGCTTTTTCAATCACAGTCCTCTTGATGACATTTCTCTACAGACAGCCTTGGTGGAGCAAGCTCAACGAGCTTCAGAGCACGTTGCCGATGCCGAGCGCATGAAAGTCAGCGCTTCTCAAGAGGCGGCCTATTACCGGGCGAAACTGGCTGCATACGAGACTGGGAACGAGGTTGAGCTTGCCCAGCTGGAGCGCCAACGTGTGTCTGAATTGGAGAGCGATATGTCGACTTTAATGGCAGAAAAGCGCAGCAATGAGAGGACACTCTCCGAGCTCACAGACTCTCTGGCCGTACAGACCACCCTCTATGAGCAGGCCGAGGCTCGTGCCTCCGACGCTACTAAGACGGCGGAGCAGGAAGCTGACGCGCACAACCGTGTAAACCAACGCTTGCTCGAACTCCAATCTCGTTATGCCACTCTGGAGACGCAGTTCCGAGACCGTTCCGATACCTTACTATCTCAATCAACCACGCTCGAGCAGAGTCGAGTTGACGAGGGTGCTCTTCGTGAGCAGGTGGACGAACTGTTGCATCTTCGGGACCAGCACGTCCGGGCTTTGGAACAGACTCGGGCTGCCCTTGAGGTTGCCTCTGCTCGGGCAATGGAGGTCGACCTGCAGTACCAGCGTTCTCGGGAGCAGATCAATTCACTCGAGGTGGATGTGGCCGAACTACGTGGTGAACTGGAGACGCGCAATGCAGAGGCTGAAGCTGCTCAAATTAGGCTTCGGGATGTAGAGAACTCTTGGTCTAAGTCGCGTGAGGAGGCGGACGCTTTCAGGGCATTGACGACGGGAAGTCTTGGGGAACTCCTTGACTCACATAGGGACCTGAAGAGTGAAGAGGATAGGCTCACTCGGGGACATGCCGAAAAAGTCATGACGATGGAGAACGAGGCAGCGTCGTTACGGAATATGCTTCAAGAGGCCAATCAATCTGCAGAGGAGTCCCATCGTCAACTCGCAGACGAACGCCGTCGTGCTTTGGCATTCGAATCCGAACAGTCCCTTCTCCGATCCCAGATAGTTGCTCTGCGCAGTCAGCTCTCCAATGCCACTAGCGAAGCCGTTCGGTTACGGAAGGATGTTGCTGAGAAGGACGGCACTCTGCGCGAAAAGGCTAAGGAGGTAGCCGATTCACATCTTCGTTTGGGAATGCTGCGAAATTACTTCGCTGAAAATGGCGTCCATGTCGACGAGGAGGATCTTCCTACGCGGTCGAAGTCGCGGAGCGGATCTGCGTCTGCCGCTGCTATCGCTGACTTGGAGAGACAACTTGCCGACCGGAACGCTGCGGCTGAGAGCACTGAACGTGATCTGAACCAGGCTATACGACGAACGCGCGAAGCTGAGCGGATGATCGCTAACCTGACCTCGGAGCTCGAGCAGGCTCGTCTCACCCAAAGCCCTGCACACGCGGAAGACTTGGAGGCAGAGGCCCGCCTCATTGAAGCTGATCGAAGATTCGAAGAGATGGAGAAATCGTACAAGACTCGCCAGGCTCAGATGGAGGAGGACTACCAGGTGGCTGTCCATTATGTCAAGTATGTTCATGTTGTCCCTCATCGAGCCTTGTACTGATCTTTTGTGCGCAGGGGCACCGAGAAAATGATGCGTCGCATGAAGGACGAGTTGACAAAGCAAAAGAACATTAACACCACCGTCCAATCAGAACTCGACGCCATCCGTGGAAAGTCGCCCATAGATCCTCGACTGCGTGGTGCCAATGGTCGTGGTACCCCAGATGAAAGCGTTGACGCGATGCGCACTCAGCTTGTTGAGTCCCAGCGACAAGCTCAGCGAATTCATAACGAGAACAAGGAGCTGCGTGCTCGCTTGAACTCGTTGGAGCAAGAACTGGAGGTCCTGCGAGATAATCTGGTTGCCTCACGACGCGAATCGGACGACCGTCTCACGCAGGTCGAAGATCTCCAGCACGATGTCGAGAGACTCGAGTCGTCATTGGCTATCGCTAGGGGTGGGCGGGAAGAAACGATGCTGGAGCAGCTTAGCAACGAGAACGTCAATCTTCGGCGCGAGAACGAACAGTTGTCTCATAAAATCGGTCTACTTCTGGAAGTGGACCAGCCCACGTTTGGCGGAGCGCGTCCCATCTCTGGTATATCGGCACGCCGGGCGAGCACCTCTAGCTCTGAGAACGCGCTAGCGTTCGAGCACCTTTCAAGCGAGTTGGATGACTGGCAGCGGCAGCTAGCGAGCTCGATGAGCAATCGGCGCAGCGAGCACGACGCTTCGCATTTACTTGCTGCGGACAGGACGAGGTCGCCACGGTCATGACACTGACGAGTCTCGCTTGGTTTCTTTTTTGATCTATATATTTTATGCATATACCATCTCGCCTACAGTACCGGTCACATTCGCTTGGATTCTCTCACTTACTCACACTCTAGTAACTTACAATCTGCTGTTTGCTTTGACTGATGTTATTACCTTCAGGAATTTATTATGTCTCCATGTTTGAAGTTATCCTGCCACTGCGTGACTATTTTTCGCGAACAGTAACAGCATGTGCTCGTGCCGCGTAATCTAATTTAAATTATGTGATGGTGATCGCTCATTTTAGCTTTGCTCAGAACGCTTATACTTGAACTCTATCCACCACCATTTCGCCTCGTAATCACGACCTCGCCTCTAGTCATGGAACCCATAGATGTCATTGATATCTCTGACGACTCAGACGATGAGCGGATGCCTATGAGCCAGGCAACTGATCCGCCTAGCTCTCAAGCGGACCGCTTGGACGACGACACGGTCATAGTCTTAACGGACAGTGACGACGACGACGACGACGACTGGAGGGCCCCAAACACGCCACAGAGAAAGGGAGCAAGCTCACCTCTTCCTCCGTCGTCCCCAGTGGCCTACGACGTCTTGGACATCGACTCTGACAGCGACTTGCCTCCGCCCGAGGATCTCGCGAATGAGATCCGCTCGTCGCCCAGCAAGAGCACCTCTTCCTCCCCCAGAAAGAGAGAACGCACCAGCACCGCGTACAGTGATGTCGACGAACCAGCTACTTCCTCTTCCCACGTCCCCGCACCCCGCCCCTCTCCGAAGAAGAAGGCGAAGACCTCCGC
The DNA here is from genome assembly GCA_019915105.1 of Strobilurus luchuensis. NCBI lineage: Eukaryota > Fungi > Basidiomycota > Agaricomycetes > Agaricales > Physalacriaceae > Strobilurus > Strobilurus luchuensis. The sequence goes on along the minus strand of JAHLMJ010000016.1, from coordinate 1,007,796 downwards.
TGAGAGCGAGAGCGCGGTACCAGCCATTGTATGCTCATATGGAGTCTCTGTTAACACGTCGATAGGCACAGGCGAGATCGTCAGCGAAGGCGGCCAGGGCTTTGGAGAAGGCAAATAAACAAGAAGAGAGGCGGGAAAAGGCCATACGGAAAGAACGGACCAAGGCGGAAAAAGCGCGAGCCAAGGAACAGAAGGAAAAGGACGAGGAGGAGGCAAAGTTGAAGCAGAAGGCGTTCGCAGCTTCAAATGTTCTTGTCTCTCAGAAGGCGAACACCCTCCGAGATATGACGGTCGTTTTTTCGACCAGCATGCAGCAGCAACATCCCGGGCTCATCTCCGCCTTCCGTGAACACCCTCAGGTGTCCGAACTTCCGCCGCAAATTTGTTTCGAAGAGTCGCTCATGGAGCCCTACGATACCATCTGTTTCAGACGAAAATGGGATAAAGTATACGATTCAAGCAGTGGATGCTGGAACCCTTGCGCCCCCTACATGAAGCAGGAGTGTATTGCGGTTCTTTATCTCTCTGTCAAAGATCTACTGGTCCTTTATCGCAGAGACACATTAGGCGAACTGGTGATGAAGTTCCGACATGGACACGAGCTGAACTTGCCTCGAGACAAAATGTTTATCGTGCTTCATGGATCTGTATCGAGACAGGTTGAGTTGGACGATGCTATGGCACAGCTGCATATCATGTACGACGTTCATGTTCGAAAGGTGTGTTGAGCATATGTGCGTCGGCCTGTATTCACGATGAACCAACCTCCTAGCCTGTGTCGAACTACGACGATGCAGCACAGAGACTGTACGATTTGACGGCTGATTTAGGTTGGCTTTCGTGCTTACTGTATGTGGCTCTCATTGACATTCATTACGCTTCACAGGGATTCGCCCTTACAAGTACGCCAGTTGTTCGCGATATGCCAATGTTGATCAAACAATTCCCAACAGGCTTATTGACCGCTCACATCTGCCATTCTGCGGCAACACGAACATCAGGAAAGCGTCGGACCCCTTTGAGATAACGAAATCGATGTTTGGCGAGATCCACAGAGTCACTGATTCGGCAGCGGCCAGTGTGGCCAAGAACGTTGGTACTATCAGCGCTTTGTATTCTCGTTACGACCAAGAGCAAGATGTGAAGGTGAAAGAGTTGATGTTGCAGAATGTTCCGGTAAGTCGCGTCTCTCTCTCCTCAGGTCCTTGTCTAACGCCAGTACGTAGCTTGAACGAAAGAGAGATGGGACGCCAACGGACAAAAGGCTAGGTCAAGCATTGTCGAGGAGGATCTACACAGTCTTCTGTAGCACGGACCAGCTGCAGATAGTTGTCACCGATAAAGATAGCTAGTAACTCATCATGTATTGTTATGACCTTTTGTTTTCAAGTTATCTGCGCCTATCTCTTGCATCACGCTCCTCTAAGTGCCGCTCGTGCGTTTTCTGCTTGAAGACAATCTGCGCCATCTCTGTCTTTCTTTCGACGCTTGTGTATCATGGATCGCGCTCTGTCACCGTTTCTTCGCCTCGCTCTTTTGCACCGCGTCGACGAAGTGCTCGAGTCAATCACCATACAACAAGGTCGCGCCTGTGTGGAATCTGCATGAAACGAGCGCAGTCACGCCAACAGCCCTTCAACAGAGGCGTCAAGCGTCTTTTGCTCACGCAGGGACAGCCGCTTGCTGTCAATTACTGATCTCCTGCAGCGGTCTACGCCAAAATCAAATTGTTTTTTCTCCTTCTGCACAAATTGTACCCAATCGTCATCTTGCCAGTACTGTAAGGTGACAGAGGTGAACAGGCTGAGCCGATACGTGCTACAGCTTGTGAGACAAGCCGCAGAACTATAGCTCGATTTGCATGAACCTTGCTTGATCACCGTCGAAAGAACACTTAGTGTCGTGTCATTGATATCAGTCTCTCGATCATCTACGTTGACGATTACAGCAGTGTAGCACAACTCGGTGAGTATACATCGTCTTTCCCAAAACCATGTTGATTTAGGCATCGGCGCAGCCTATGAATTGTTCACGGGTTGACCAACTCCAGCCCTCCATCGAGCGTAATGATGGCGCCATTGACGAAATCGGAAGTCGCAAGATACGTGGCTGTCATAGCTATGTCACGAACACTGAAAATGAAAGTTAGAGGTCGGCACGATCACTGATATCGGTATGGGAATATACTCACGTCCCAGGCCTTCCTGCCGGTGTAGGCGTAACCAGTCCGGGTATAAGAAAGTCTGGGTCCAAGAACTGCTTGGGCATGGTCTCGTTCGGAAAGAGTCCTGGACGTATCGCGTTGATCCGGATGGGGATCTTGCGCTGAGCGTAATTTGTGGCAAGTCCAACGGTGAGCTTGTCTAGGGCACCTTTCGTAATGGGGTAAACGAACTGGACATGTGGGTTAACATGGGTGAAAGAGATGGACAACAGACATCATTACGCTGGTATATGGTGTCCACGAACGCGAAGTGGCCACAACGGAGGAGATGTTGATCAGAGGCTGTCGCGCGCCTTAGCACCTGCGACGAGAAGTGCCTGAAAAGACTTGGTCATGAAGAACGGCGCAGATGTGTTGAGCGTGAACAGTTCAGCCCATCCCGCGAATGTTTCATGGTCCAGAGGATCGCCACCACTTGCAAGAGTGGCCGATCTCTTGGTGAGGAATCCGGGATCATGAATGCCCGGGGAAGCGCTTCCAGCGCTAGAGAGGATCGATCAATCTCGAGGTCTGAGTACTGACAACCTTACTCACTTGTTGACGAGGACGTCGAGTTTCCCATCCGCCTCTTCGACTGTGCGGACTGCGTCATCGATACTCTGTTGGTTCATCACATCCATGACTAGGCTGTAACGACAATTGAGTGCGCCTTATTCACAGTGCGAACAACGAGCTTACGGAACGAGACTGCCCGAAACGTTTTGCACAGAGGCAGCAGCCTGTTTGAGGACATCTCCACGTCGTCCAGTGATGTAGACTTTCGCCCCGTTCGTGGCGAGACTTGTGCGATCATCAAGCCTCTGTACAATCAAGTCAGGCGTACAGAGCATTTGGACGGGACGTCAAGCATACATTCCAGTGCCACCGCCAGTTACGAGAGCGATCTGTCCAGTCAGAGACATTGCCGTGCCCATGTTGAGAAGTTCTGCTATCTGAATGAAGAATGTCCGAGTCGTATGCTATGGTATTGCTTGCACCTTGCTTCCTTATATGCACAAAAAATTTGGCCTGCTGAACCGCGCCAGCACGACACTATATCCCGAGTGGTTCGGATGGTACAATATCCCGAAGCGTTGGTACCAGTTACCAATACTCTGATGCTTAGAGATAGCATGCTCGGTGAGCGAGACGATTAGTTCCTCAGCGACAACTCGCCCGGACGAAAGAGGATGCCGCGGAGCGTGGTCTGGCCACACTCCCTCCACGACGTCTCAGTCTGGATTCTGCGCGCAGGCGCGTGATCATTAATCATCGCGGGGCTTTTTGTAAAATGAAACGCGAACAGTCACAGATGTCACACCGTGTCTCTCACATCAACAACATGCCCAAAGGATGTATCAACCAGGCCTACCTGGATATTCTGGAAGACATGAAGAGTAAAGTTAGCCCTGGTGCGCCTCCCTCCCTCCCTAGAGACGGCGAGCTCATTCGATGCAGAGGCAAATCTACACTTGGTTTACTCCAAAGCCATCAGCTCTCTCCGACAATACCACATTCCAATCTCCTCGCCAGATGAAGCACTGAGAGTTGCGTATATTGGAAAAGGCATTGTCGCCGAGTTCAAAAAGAGAATGCTCGGAGGCGGAGGCGGCGAAGCCACCCCTTCTTCCCCCAGGGGACGCGCCCGCCCAAAAAAAACGGCCCCAGACGCTACTCCTACTGCGGCGTCTTCCTCGAGTCAACGCCAGCACTCGGCCGCCTCAGCGCCTCAGGCAATGACCTCTGCACCGCGTACCGCGACCACGTCCGGTTTTCTTTTCAGCTTTCTAGGTATATCTGCGGCACGAACCTCATGTACGACATTCGTACTCACTTGTTTTCAGATTCTTCCGATCATGAAGTGGCCAGTTGCGAACAAGTTGCTGCTCACCAGGACCAGTTCAAGATCCTATACCCCCTACCCCAAGACCATTTCCATATAGATTTTCTTCTAGCGCGTACGGTATATCGTGATAAATGTTTGGCATTCATGACGAGCGATGTGGCTTTATTTTATGGCTACAGATCAACATGGAACTCTGCATCGGCGAAAGCAAGCACGTCTGCGCAGCCTAGTGCCGCACAGACTAGGCTTGAGTCTCTAGGGAGTCTCCTCGCCTCTGATCCCCAGGCTCCAAAGCGCAACAAAAGCTCCCTGGATCCTTCGCGTGACTATGATCGCTCCGTTCCGCAAATCCCTCCACGCGCCTCGCGAAACGTCAACAATTCGCAGGCCGGTCCGCATGCTGCCACTGCGTCGACATCTTCTCAACCACAACACGCTCCATCGAACATGGACGCCATTCCTCAGTCACGCTCAGCTCCGACACCATCGAGATCTACTTCACAGACCCGTGTTGCTGCATTGGGACGATCGACGACTATGAGCAATATGCCTCCTCCTTCGACTATCCCCACTCGAGGACTGAACCGAACGGAATCTGCTCCTGCCAATTTGAATTTTCCGACACCACAGGCTCCTCGTCGAGGGCCTCGTCATTCTCACGCCGTACCTGTTCTTGCCGCTCAAGATGATATTGACGATCCTTATGCCGCTGCCATGAAGGTCGACATGGACTTCGACCCCATCAGGATATCCAAGGACGATTTTGATATTTTTCTTGTTCTGGACAACCGCGAGATTATATCGAACAAGAACCACAGGTTCCTTTCCGGTCTACAACAGCGTGGTATTGAACCTGTTCTGCAACCGATGAGTGTCGGAGATGTGGGCTGGATGGCCCGGCGAAAGCATCCCCGAGGTGATGCTTACGATGAAGTGGCATTGAATTACCTTGTAGAGAGGAAGACTATGGAAGACCTTTCATCTAGTATCAAGGGCAAGGACGGACGCTTCCATGAACAGAAGGTGAGTCAATTTATCGGTCCACCCTTCCCAGGTGGTTGAGAAGTGAATAGTTCCGATTGGCCAGTACCGGAATGACTGTGTTTTATCTGATCGAGGGACGTCCTTCTGGTAAGAAACACTCGTCCAGTACATTTCGGACATTTTGTTGACGAGCTACCTCAGATGTAGATGTCAGCGAGACGTGGAGGAAGGCCGTGCACACGGCATTATCGTCGACTGACGTGGTCGATGGATTCAAGGTCACGGAGTCGGAAAACATGCAAAGGACCATCGACAAATATGCCGCTTGGCACGGAGTCATCAAGAAAAAGCTTGACGTGCGTTATGTTTGTGCCATGTATGGTGGTGCTCATCTAACCATTCGCGGCAGAACCAGGACCTGTACATAATCCCAGACGAGAAAGTCAAGCGATACAGCTACCTCGCCTTACAGAAAGAACTCAAACGAAGTCAACCTGAGATATCATACTCGACCTCCTTCACAGCATTCCAGCGTCTCAATTCCAAGAATGGCAATCGAACTGTCCAGGACACTTGGACGCGTATGCTTCTTTCGATCAATGGAATGTCGCCAGAGAAAGCAAAGTTCGTGGTGACCAAGTATCCGACACCGTTCATTCTTCGCCAGGCGTTTTTGGAGGCCAAGGTGTCCGAGGAACAGGCGTTGATAGATGAAGAAATGGAGAAAAACAAGAAAACTGGGAAGGAGCGGAGGGGAAAGAGCAAAGTAAAGCGAGCGGAGAATCTACTGGAGTTCCTCGGGCAGGAAACTACAAGAAGGGTGGGACCTACGCTAAGCGCGTTAGTCTTCAAGGTCGTCATGTCTGAAGCATGAGGCTAGCCAAAGAATGTATTGTTCAACCTTTCATCTACATAGTTTAGACATATAGCCACGATTATCTGAGACGCTCCCATCTCCATCATCAATGTTACAACTCGAGCCGGCATGTTCAAACAATTGACTCAAACGCATCTTGCTGCTGACTCTGTAGACTTCGAGCCACAAGTGAAACTGTTAATGCGAGATACGGTATATGTTGCGCTGATCACTTTTCGGACAGCCTTCAATGGAACAACAGACAAGAGAAACATAGCAGCGGGACACGAAGAATGTACTGTTGAAGCCGGCGAAGCATTGCTCGCGGAGCTTGCCAAGGGACTCCGAGTCCTCACGATTAGACGACAGCTATCACTTGATTAATACATATATGGTACAATGTTAATAACAATATGCGATGCAAGTCATCAAGACTTCTTCAGTGTCAGCTTGAGCTTGGGCTTGAGTGTGTCCTCCGCTGCAGTCGTGCTAGCGGCGAGGGGTGAGGGAGCGAACGGCGCAGCCGAGGGACCACGGTTGAATCCCAGATTAGGCGTATTCGCAGTAGGAGGCGGAGGGCTAGTAGCAGAAGTCGAGGCCACCGGCGCGGCACCACTGTTGAACTCGGCCCAACGTGGACATTTGCGGTTGGTTTCTGAGAAATTGGAGGTATGAGAAAGATCCATACAGTACAAGACAATCCACTTACTCATGTGGCCCATTTGACCACAATGACCACACCGGCGCGTTGTATCAGGCTTCATCGGGCGATCCAGCGTCATGGGCACGCCGCCTTCCTTCACGATCTTGGCGTTCTTCCTAAGTAAGCGACGTTCTTGGTTCTTCTTCATCCTAGCAATCTCCTCCTCGAGTCTAGGACAGAGTCAGTGCCAGAAACCAAGAGAGGGAAAAGACAAACCGTTTCATGGCCCGCTTGTCTTTGTCGGCATCACCGGTTGGCGCAAGACTGTCTGCCAGGGTGGCCTCCTCTTCCAAGAGCTGTTTGTGTCGAATGTAGGCACGTATAACCGCTGGGTCCCTTATGATTTCGGTTTGCCACTCGCCATCCGTGAGACGTTTGATGCGCAAGACCCGTTTACCACCGCCATCGGGCCCGACACTATCGCGCTCAACAGAATTGGTACGGCTGGCAGCAGCTACGGGGGCCGGAGACATGGGCGTAGTGGCCAGACGGGGGGTACTGGGTCCTGCCAATCCCGGGAAATATGACATGGGAACTGACATCGGATTCTGCTGCTCCTCTCTTTGCTGCTGCATCGCCAATAGCCGCTTCGATGCCTCCCTGTCGCTGCGCTCATCCTCCTCCGTTAAGACGGGCTCGTCCTTCCGACTAAGGGAGTCAAACTGGGCCTTCCATATCCTCTCGATCTCAGACTTGTAGATGATCTGCTGCTCGGCGACGTTGTACCGATGAGCCGATTTGGGCCGATTCTCCGCTTCGGCCATCTTCTGCTCGAAGTCCTCTCCAGCCTTGACGAAGATCTCTTTCATCGAGATACGAATGAAGCTGAAGGCTTCACCTCTGCCACTAGGGTCTCCTTCACCGTGCAGTCGAAGCATAGCCTTCGCTTGTGTAGCCAGAAGGAAGTTCTTCGTGGTTATCCAGGGAGCGAGCTGTTGCTCAACAGAAAGGTTGGACTCGTCCCCGTCAGCCGACTCGGCGGTTTGACTGTAACCGGAGTCTTGCAGATGACGTTGACCAACCTGCATGCTTTCCGTAAGAACAACCTGCTCGGGCCCAACAAGTTTGAGCATCTCTGCATCAGTAGGAATAGTTAAGTTAGGCTTGAGCCGCCAGAAGCCCTGATGGGGTCCACGTCGATGATACTCCATGAATTCCTGTTTCATATCGTCAACAAGAAGTCCTGCAACACATGTTAGATGTACATGCCTTCAGCCTTTGCCTCATCTGCAACTCATTCTGATCGGGGAAATACTTCATCAATCTTGAGATCTTCAGCCGTTCGCCTTGACTCTTGCGAAGCAGTTTGAATGCTATTATCTGCAGCCGGTGCTTGATCGTGTTCGTGATCTTACGCGAGTGCGGTCCTGGCACTTCGGTCACAGGGTAAGTCTGGCCGACGACGAAGAGGTTCTTGAACTCTCGGATGAAATATTTCGTATCCCCTTTGACAGTGTGGCGAATGACAAGGAAGTCGGTCTGGTAGGGTTTGTGTCGGAAGAGAGGCGCGCGAACAAGGTTATTGTAGAGAGCCGGCATAGTTTGGCCTGGATAGACGTAGCCGAACTTCATGAAGGGAGAGTCGTCCTGAGGTTCAAGTACGAAGGGAACACCAAGGTCGAACTAAATAACATTGTGAGTCGTGAGTGGTAGAATGAGCAAAGGAATTCACCTTTGGTATATGGTCATCTTTTTCGTCCTTCTTCCTGTAGTAGTTGACAAGCGAGCTTCCCATCCCAAAGTTGGAGATAATAGGAGGATGTTCCTCGGAGTACTCCCAAAGCACAAAGTTGCTCGTGTCACGCAGACTCAGATCGCTGGTACTGTGCAAGCCTTCTCCGACATTGCCACCTTTCCCCAATCGTCGACCAGCGCGGTCCTTCTTCTTCTTGGCCGTCCGAACTTTACTGAACCGCAATTCGATATTCGAAGGGAATTGGAGGGCTGGACGGTGGAAAGATCGAGCTTCGGTCTTTGACAGACGAGTCTTGTACTGCCATACAACAACGAACTCAGGAAGCGTCGAAGAAGAGAATATGGGCTACTCACAAAGGGTAGTTGCAGTTTTTGCGCAGGGTACGCATGCTCGACAGACAATTGCCCAAAGGTCTGGCGGACACGATGACGAGTGTCTTTTGATATCTCGTAGAAGTGGTCGTTGGACAGGTTGAACTTGTCGCGTACACCAGCGTCAGTGCGGAACCTCTTACGAGGTCGAGCCATTTCAGCTGCAAGGAGTTGAGCCACCTATTTGCAGGAGTCAAAGCTCAACTTACTGCTCTTGTCCCCGGGAACGACATCGTCCTCATGGTTGAATTCAAGCTGTGTGAAGTCGCGGAAGGGCGCGTTGGGGCTCCAGATAATGCTTTGGGTCCAAGCGCCGGACTCCAAAGCCTTGTTGGCAGGATTTGTGAGATTGTTGTCGAGGAGGGAGACCTTCGGCCCGAACGAAAGGTCTTCGTCGTAGACGATTTGATCCTCCCAATTTGAAAGGAGAACAAGGTCGAAACTGCGATCGTCAAGAGGGAGCGATATGGGGACGTCGGTTTTGTCGCGTTCCTGATGGTAGTTATGCACATGTTCTTTGGAAAGGACAGATTGCGCACCTCGAGAGCCTTGCGCAGGTCGGTCTCGACGCTGCCGGCGGACACAACGGCGGCGACGCGCTTGCTTTCGACCTGCCGTTTTGTGTCTCCCACAATCGAGTCCAGGAAATTTCTGGGTGCCTCCTTGCGGCGCGGGTATACAGATTCAACTACGCGACATTCTGATCAACACGACAGAGGGCGTCGCAGGACGTACGACTCACTGTGGAAGGGGCGCTTGCCCAGACGCGACTTGGTAACGGTGACACCTTTGAATAATTCACTGAAATCTAGTGTTTTGTCCTTCTCAAAAGCAGGAAATCGTTCGTAGACACTCCTGGGGCGCTGTACGAGCCGCCTCACGACGCGTACACGTCTCTGTTTCTGCCTCATCTTGGGCGACGGCGCCTCCATCTTGACCGGGTCGTCCTCCTCGTCCTCCATCTCCTGATCAATCTGCGACTCCCAGTCCTCTCCCTGGTCCCGCCCGATGGCCTCGTCGTCGAAATTATCATTGTAAATTTGGCCAGAGCTGAGGGACGGTACACCGGATATTCCGAGCTGATTCGACAGCCCAGAGCCGCTCGGAAGGGAGAGACCGTCAAGAATATGGTTCAAGGAGAAGCCAGTAAGCGCTGAGATGGCGTCGCTCTCATCTTTGTTCGCCATCGCAGCGTGGTGGTGGCGGGAAGCTCGGTGGTTATATATGACTTGTGCATGCGCGTGCTTGGCAAAGGCTTCGTCATCAAGTGGTTCCGAGTCCTCAGTCCTCATCATAGCCAATGTCATACTTTCTCAGAAAATTATCTTCCGGTGCTGACTTAGTCGAGCCAGAAAATTGCTCATACTAATTGAATGAATATACTAGTCGTGTGAAGAAGGAGGATCTCACACGCTTGGGAGAAACAGCTACAGTTCTTACGTTGTAGCCATACTTACGGTGGCAGACTATACCTACTGCATAGATCGTTGCAAACAAGAAGTCGTCAACACTGGCAGGACCCTGAACAGACGGTCAGTTTTCATCCGAGCCCGCGATATGAGAGGACGAGGAAGTTTTTTGAGGAAGGCAGCATGAGGGATACTTGTCTCAGGATTTTTGAACAGAACTTGGAAGAAGTCCCAGCCAAGGTTCCTACCCTCAAAATCTCTGTAGCTTCGTGCGCTTCCGGGCCGTTGTAAGCTTGAACATGTAGCAGCCGCATTATACTTACTCTCGTCCACGCTCATCGCCGTACACGACAGTCACACAGATCGAGTTTATGATGCCAGTGCGCGTGCCACAGCGCTAGCTGCTTCTCTGTCCCTCACTTGTCCCACTGTTGGGTAGAGGGACGCGAGCGTACTTGAAGGCTGGAAGATCTTGGGCGTCCGAATCAGACAGAGGTACTGTGAACCTGAAAGGCGAAATCCTATGGAGAAAAGCTCCAGGATTTGTGAGGGGAGTGGATGCGACGGCCAATGAGAAGACAATTGAAGTCCAAATGCCAGTCGGTCCGTGGCAGTCGACGCATCCAGCAGTGCGGGAATACACTCGAAATGAATATTTTGCGCCAAGTACGCATTGAGGACTGCCCCTGCCGATGAAAGGCAAAGCTTGAGACCAAATCTAAGAGACGAACCAGGAGCGGGACGAGGAGATCACGGTCGGGCGATGAGGAGGATACGTGATACACGGATGTCGATTCGGAAATGAGCCCGGTGGTGGTAGTGTGTGTATACTATGTAAAGGCGCTTGCCGATAAAGCGAGGCGCGCCTGAGTCACTGTCCTGGGGCCTGGGGGAGTGTCGCACTCGTGGGCGTAAGACTAGAATATTGCCTTTCTGCTTGAGGCAAGATAATCTTCTCATTGACGAGACGAGGGCAAGAATCCAATTGCCGTGAACCAGCCAGACAAGTGGCTGGCCGAGCGCAGAGAGCGGGACGGTGTCTGAGTCTTGACCTGCTTGTAAGGAGGCGACCGAGCAGTGAGTCCAATGCTGACGATAAATCCAGGCAGCACGAACGATGTTGCGGCGCTTGGAAACGTCGCGTGCGTGATAGAGGGCGGTAAGTAGGAGAGAGAAAATTGCGATGTATTCCGTATTGTACACAGATAGCTAGACAAGAAGCAGACGTGGGTTTGATGAAGGTCGGACTACAAACAGGACACTTCAGGCCGGCGCGATGGTGCGCGTCCTAAGAGCGAGATCCTACAAAAAGTGAATGAAAATCAATTTTGACTGGGGAGAGTAGAAATGCGACGAACAATGACGACCGATGAGAAATGCCTGTAGCGCCGCCACTCGTACCCATCGAAAATCTCCGTTTCGACGCTCCCATATACGACAATTCTTAAGTTGAGATTGTCTTCGTCTGGCTGCAGAGAGGGGGAGAGAGGAAACGATGAGCGCCGAACAAATGACAGACGAGGGAAAGAGCGACCCACCACGGTGAATTCAAAGTGCATGTTGAGGGAGATGCTTTGGATAACGTCAATGATAGCTGCCTCGGGGAGCTCGTGCTGTAGACGCTGTACATCAGGCCTCAAAGATAACACGAGGTGGCCAGGAAAAGTCACCAAATACCCTTGTGCCGTCGCATGGTAATTGGCGCCCGGCTCGAGATGCCTTGGTGCTGGCAGCTGGCGACGTTGTCGCCGATAGCGATTATGACGGGTGAGAAAGATGGAGGTGTCGAAGGACTGTCTTCGAAGGTCGCGTCTGCTGCGCAGAGGAGCCATTAGAAAATGTGAGGCGATGTCGATGGGGGCCAAGGGCCCCGTGGGTTATAAGCCATCGTAGCGCCACGACCAGTTGCGGGCCCATGGCAAGGTCCGAAGGGAAATTCCGCGATATCGGGGGGACGAATCTAAGTTGTGAGTCTTGACGGTTCATAGTGTTAGTTAGAAGCACTCACAGGGTGGTTTACAGCACCAGATTCTGATCGCCGTGACTCTCCCATTGACCACACACAGGTCCCAAGCACAAATTTGGCAAGTGACAGTCCTGAACACTGCTCGCGCGGCAGAAAGTGAGTAAAATGATTCTATACCTGTCTCTATCCGCTTCTAACGCCTATGATAGGCCATGTTGTGAATGCGCGGAGGCACAGTGCATTGAATCGGGGGCTTTGCCATGCCTAGGTAGCTTCAAGGTTCGTATTCCCCGCCACCCCTCGATCGCAAACACTCACCCTGCTTTCCCCAGTTGCATCTCCGTCCAAGAAGTGCCCTGTTCCAAGCGCCTGGCGACTCTCGACAGATTCCCAGAGTCACCCAATTATTATCGTTATTTTGGGTAAGGCGTTACGTCCCTGTGACATGAGTCAGCCTAACTCAACCATACAGCGCGACCCTACCGACGCGACTCACTTTGTGCGATCATGGTCTATATGCCCGTGCAATCCCATGAAATGTGTCGGTTGAAACCCACTTCTCGTGCAGATGTATCCGCCCAGGTTCACCAGTCAAGAATACTCGAGCGCTGTCAACTGTCCAGATTTGGCAACATCGGTCGTCGGGCATCGGGACCGACTTCCAAGGATAGGAAGACGCGAGCGGCAGCGACTAGAGCCGACTTGGACAATCAAGATGTCCATCTAGGGAGCAAGATTTCGACTCGGAGCTAGTGATCAAGAAACAAGAACGTCAAGATATCTCTCTGTGATGTCTGGGCTGCTGGTCTTGCTGAACTCTCTACGCGTCGCGCGCTTTCCCATTCGGGTAGCGTAGTCGTGCCGACTCCAAGTATTCCTGAGCAAACGCGTTCACTTTGCTATGCAAGAGTAGGTGCCTTTATTCAACGATAGGATGTCGGCCTCTGCGCCACAATTTTGAATTCGTCCGATTACCCTCTCAAGGAGGGTATGGCGGTTCCCGAAGACGCGTCGCTTGATCTGGGACAATGCTGGAGACTCTTCCTTGTTTCTTTGGCTGGAATTGGACCGTGGTGTTTGTTGTCTTGGTGTCCAGTGGTGCTGGGAGTACGCAAAGATGGACTAGGCCGGTGCCTCTCTCAAGGAAGGGCAAGCATGCAGTACCGTGCTGCTGGCGAGATGATTGATGATGTCGAGTGGATGGCTGACTGTGGGCCTGACTTGGCTTGACCGACAAGGTTCAGCTAGTCGTCCTTCACGCTCATGTTGGGCTACGCACCTCCAAGGGTGATTCCCGTTCTATGCAACACAACGTGGTTGATGCAGATGGTGCCCTCTTCTTGGCGGATGCGAATGGCTGGTTATTGGGGTTTTGCGCTGCGCAGCCTTGGAGTTATCGTCCCTCGGGCTGTCCTGCGAGTTGTTTCGAGGTGGAGTCAAAGTCGATGGAGTGCTGGAAATGGAGTGGGTGGCTTCAAGATTCGGGATCCAAGCTCCTTGCAGGCTCCTTGAGTGACGCGACCTGCAAGTCTCTCGCAAGATTCATTATTTCTCAAAACCTCTGATCCTCTACCCCTTTCGACGCCTTTCTTGGTCTCGACTCTCGTTACTTCCTCGGCTTTCTGGGCGATATTAGTTTGAATTCAACTTCTTGAGATTATGGGAGGCTGTACTCACGTCTTTCGTTGTTAGAGACTCATAGCGAGCAATAGGATGGTCTGAGAGACCGTGATTTAATTCCCTGGAGTGTTGGGCGTGGTGAAATGAGGTTCATCGAGGTAATATCCAATGGTGAAGAGAAGGTCGTCACTACGATCACACAAGCACCCCCAAATACCCCTCGACCGTCAGCTTAGACTTTGTGCCGACGCTTGTTCCCTTATCCTCCCATGGCCCCTCTGACCCGCTGCCCCGCCCAGACACCAAATAATGCCCCGTTTGCCCGCACTTCCTTCAAGAAAACTCGCTCTAACTCAACCAGTATCTCTGGCCACCTCAAGATACGCAGTCATGCAACTCCTATGCTCTATATGGCCCCTTTGTGGAAGATGGTTACATGGTCCTGAGTCAGTCTAAATCCAATCGCCTTGTTTCCTACACATACTTTTCTCTCAAGCTGCCAATGAATCCCGCGGTTGACTGATCGCGTATTTGTGAGCAACAGCTCTGCCGTGACATGACATTGGCGGGTCTCACAATTTTGAATTTCTCGATAAGCCGAGGTCGAGCGCCACGCAGATTCCTTGGCCATCATGAATTCTACAGCCTCAGCCAGAGGCTCTCCAAGTTCAGTTTTCAGTCATTTCGGCGGTACCAATGACTCTCCTCCCGCCATACACTCAAGCCTGACATGTTCCGTCGCCCCGCCCCGCCCACGACCAACATCGATGTCCCTCATTCCTCCTTATTATCACATTGAGCGACAACCTCCGTCTGAGAAGTACATCGTCGGCAATATGATTAGTGATTTCATTCACTTCGCCTCATACATAATTTCCGCCACTTGACTTTGTGCAGAGCGAAAATCAGACAGACAGCTGCCATCTTCTCTTCATTCGACATCGAAATTGAAGCTATCCAATAACCACTGCCGTCGAACTTATATCAATAGCTCATTATCTCGAGTCACGAATGGTTGCAATATTCAGAATCAGTCTTTCCATTCTCCTTTCTGCTCTTGCTCTGTTTCTTTTCCTTAACCGCCGTCTTCTGGCCCCAGTCTTCACTTTCCCTTTATTTTCACAGCCCAAGCGCTCTCACCACACCTCGGATCTTCTGCGATAACTGTTCTTCTGAGTTGGCAGCATGGTTGAGGCTCTCCTGCTTCTGCTTCTGCTTCGCTTCCTCCTTCCTTCTCTCTATCTCGTCATAGACAGAAACTAGCTCTGGTTTGTGTCTCTAAGCAGATATTAGATCCTCCATCCCCATGGAGAGTACTTGCCCCACAATTTTCATAAGGTGTTGTCGGAGGCGGCCTATGTAGACCATTTGCATCGACGACTAGGGCATGAGTACTTTTGTCGCATTCAGTACGCTAAAGTGAGCGCTGAGCCCGACCACGTTAGCTCTCGAGGCGAGGTCGACGAAGAGATTGGACATACCGATGGCGCATGTCGACGTCCGTATCGTGAATTCTCGAGACGAAGACGAAGGCCAAAAACCTTGAGGGTATGGGAGTCAATTAGGGCAAATTCTGGGTCACTCAGTCCGATGTGGGCGCAGGCATAGTGGCGGAGAGTTGAGGCGTGATCTAGGGGAACGAGATGGGGGACGTCGGTGTCTTGGAGGACGAGCTCTTGCTCCAGTAGCCCCCTCCGAACAGGACAACTCTCACCATAGACGTCAGACTAGCGACTGCCAGGACGATATCGTTGGGTTGTTCACCTCACATTTGATTCGTCTGGCGTAAAGTAAGCAATGATCAGAGCGACGGGATCGACGTAGATTGTCATCCCCTTGGAGGCGGCGAGGTGAGAGCAGAGCAACGAAGAAACTGGAGCCTGGCAACACTTTCCCTGCCACGTTTGTACTGGATCAGGACGATGAATGTAGCCGTCGCTGGCGTAGACGCGTCGTGCTTCGAGTTACGCCTTCGTAGGCAGTGGTAGTGCTCAAATAAGCGTGATCCAAACTGGTCCAAACAAGTTTCATCACGATCGAGATTCGACTGACGCGTTCCTGTCCAGCTACCTACACGACACGACATGGATAAAGATCTTGCAAAGAAAATCGAGGTAGCTTCAGCGGCTATCATTTCAATCATTCTGCTGAGCCGCCCCAGAAATTCCGCACTGATGTGGCCCAGAAAGGGGAGGACATCGTGTTCAAGGTCTTTCCTTCCAAAGTGCGTCGCCAGTTCTCGACTTGCAGTCTGTGGCCCCGCCTTACCTCCAGTGCTCCCACAGATACTGTGAGTCCAAATCTGAACGCATCAGATGCTTGCTTTGATGGCAATAGAGACCTCCAGGAAATCATCGTCTCCGCCTCTTCCTCTGCCTCTCCCTTCAATCCAGCAAACGGCGCAACCACGGACGCGACCGTGTATCCCCCATCTCACGCAACACAGGACGAACCCGCCTCTAAGAAGCGTCGCCTCGAGAATGGCAACTCCGACGAGTATCAGGCTGCTCGATTCACTGGGACCGTGCTGTCTAACAAGCAGATGACAACCTTACATGACATCGTGAAGCGCGAGTGCGAAGATCTGTCATCCAATGCGGTACGTAGCTTTCTCATTGCGCATCCTGTTACTTCTAAAATTAACCTGACAGGACGCAGTCAAAATTTGGATTACATTGACGATGCCCAAGTGCGTGTGATACTCACTTCTTCGTCGTACTATCAGATGTATAACACGCATATGCAGAATTGAAGAGCAAGTTCTTCTACGTCACTTCCTCTCGAAGCTCTCACAACGTGTCATTACAGCGGAGACAACTTTGGCGTCCAAGTACAGGAAGGTGGGGAAGCGATGATTGGCGCGTCCATGGATGATTGACAGGGCCGTGTCTAGAATGTCTGTCCGAGTTACATCGGGCCCAGGAAAGCGCTTACAACCTCCGCGACGTTGCGCGGCAGGACTACATTACGCGGGCAAAGCTGTGTTCAAAGCTATTGAAGTATCCCAATATCGAGGATTACGCGGCAAGTATAGAGACATGCGTTTCTTGTCGTGAAATACTGACAATGGGCATACCTTGCCTATAGATTGCATTAGCAGAGCATGACGAGAAGCAGCTCTACTTCGCCCGCCAACATATAATTGACGTACGAAATCTATATGCCTCCCTGATGGATCTCTTACAGAAGAACATATCGAAAGTGAATTACCCTGCCTCTGTCATCGATGCAGTGTACTAACGCAAAACTCAGATTCGGTCCCCAAAAGCCAACAACAGCGGAGCGATGTATTGAAGCATAGTTACAAGAACTGAACTTAGTGTAGTCTAAATGTAATAGAACGCGCAGCCTGGGACAGCGACAAAAGCGAGAGATATGGTACAGTACAAAAAATAGAGAGGAGGAGGTTAGAGGAAGGTGGTAGCAGGACGATCAAGATCAGCAAGATGGACAAGATCCAAGATATCATGTGGAAGACGAGAATGTATGAAGCGACTGTGAAATCAGAAAAGAAGAACTAGTATTTGTGTGGTACAACTATTTCTTGCGGCGGGTTGACTAGTTGAGTCGAATGCGCCGCGCAACTCGGAACACCAGAGTCTGCAATGTTGTGAGTGTTAGTGAATAAACAAGGAACGAACATACAAGCATTTCATGATTCATAACCCGAAGTAGGGGATGGTTGAATCTCCGAATGACGACAGCTTCAAGTTGAAGGACTTCCTGTTGAGGTTGCGCGATCGCGCCCTAGAGCTGGATTAGCCTTGCAATTACGCGGCAAAGGAACAGGAAATGTCACTCACCACCTCAACAACAATGCAGAGCCTGTGATGCCAGTAAAAGTGAGCGTCATCGAGGGTCTACGTGATTAAGAGACATTGGCTGCTGCCGCACAAGATCATCGCAGTGGAACACACCATAGGACCCCCGAGAAGGAAAGCCGACCCGTGCGTGAAGGGATGAGAGCTCCTATGGAAGCAGGCAATTCGGATTGAAGGCCAGTGGACTGGGTGAGCCCAATGAAAAATAACGATGACTGCCTCCGGAGAGCGATGGTAGCGTCGACGGCGAGTTCGAATGGGCGGCATGACAAGCAAAATAGATCTGAAGGGGTGTTGACGCTGGAAGGAAAGGGATTGGCGGCCAGGACACAGAAAATTTCGAAGTTATATAAGAGACGGCGACCATCCTGAGCTTATCGAGACAGCTACGTAGCGGAATCTCCCAAGTAGTGGTACCCTTGCCCAAAACGGAATGAAACATACCAGTACATGCCGTTGCTCATGCTCCCTCCCACACGTTGACGTCTCTCAAGTTAAGATTTGTATGCAAGATACCAAAAGGACCTCGGAAGCGCGAATGGAATCGAGAATGGATCTGTCGAGCAAGGTGAGTCTCCAGGGACGATCTGCGGCGGCGAACCGATGGCCTGGCTCGCCAATACGAGGCGTTCGACGGGCTTCCAGCTTGGGATGATATAGATTGTCTTTTGCCGCTCCTTGTCTAGCTTGCTGGTGTCCTCGCGTACTCTGCGTGCTATCTCTTTCCCGGGAACCTCTTCCATCGAGGTTTCTGGGGGCTTTTCCTCCGTCGGGAACGATATATCTGGGGCTCATCATCCGTTCCAGTCACGTGCCTTGCGCGTGTCGCTTCAGCACGTGACGTGAGTCACGACCGGGGAACCGAAGTCGAATGGCACTCACCTTCGAACCATCGCCATGCAATGGAATTGCGGTCCCAGTCTGCTAGTCTCCAGCATCTCCCCTGCCAGATGAGGTAGGATGACCGACCTCAATAGACCTCAAGTCTCCTCAAGAACAAGCTGCTCTCCCTCAAGCCTCAAGACCGCCACATGCTCCAGCGTCGGCCAGGGATCCTCAAGCCAGCAGACCTCCGACGCCTTTCAATGTTGCTCAACAAAAGTATCCAAGCTGCTACAAGAAGACTTACTGTTGCGGGAGCTGCAAGATTCAAGCCATCAAGATGTCGACAATTCTGAAGGGCTAGTCTCTGCCTCTTGACTCTGAACTTGCTGCTCGTTCAAGACAAGGACAATGTACAGGCTATCAATGCGCCGTACAGATGCTGATTCGTCCACCGAATTGATGCTGCGCCGTTCGTGGCGGCGCAACAATTTGCGCCATGCGCCTGGCCATCTTCTCTCTTGAAGGCATCTGGGATGCACAAACGGATTGTATCCTGCGTTCCCAAGCGGCTAGCAAGGCCAGAAATTGCTGCACGTCAAATTGGTGTCAATCTTGATACCGCAAAGGCAGTCGCACTTGGCTCACCCCGATATTCCTCAAGAAATCCGGGTCCCAGCTCCGACGAGACAGTCATGCTGGGGTGTATGTTGAGCGTGCGCTCATGGTGGACGATCCCAGTAGCTGATCACCATGGTTGGAGGCAAGTTAGTAATTGGATATTGACAATTCAGCTCCGCTAACCCGATTGCGGCCAAGAAGTGGAGGCAAATCACCTTCAAAGAGTGCATTGTCGATTTCCTTAGCTTTCCACTCAAGTTCCAGAGCTTTCGAAGACCTCAAAGAAATCGGAGGAATATTTTTGTATTCGCGGAACCAAGTTCTCAAACCTCAAGGTCGCTATCCCGGTTCAAAACCAAGGTCAATTGGTGCAGTGAGCTCCTCCGGACAGGACGGCCTTGCCGACGTATTTTTCGAACGGTTGTATTTAATCCTAAACAGATTTTTGACTTTTCGACCAATTTCCATTCTAATGATCCTTCACGGACTCGCAAGCGACTGTGGACGACTTCCCGGAGCTACAATCGACTCAAATCACTCGTAGCCTCA
This sequence comes from Strobilurus luchuensis, assembly GCA_019915105.1. NCBI lineage: Eukaryota > Fungi > Basidiomycota > Agaricomycetes > Agaricales > Physalacriaceae > Strobilurus > Strobilurus luchuensis. The sequence continues at coordinate 988,329 of JAHLMJ010000016.1, read as the reverse complement.
CCTCCCGCCGCACCACCCGGCCTTCATCCCGGAACAGACGACTATAGACCGGGATTCAGCGATATCTCTATATTTTCCCTCTCAACATTGCCCGACGTTGCTCAAAGAGCAGTTTTCAGCGTTTCCGAGCGTGTTAGCCAGTTCTACGCCGTACAGGCGCCCAACAGTCCGGAAGAGGTTGGAAGATATTTTCGAACGGACTACAATCAGCTTCCAGAATTTTGGACTCTCTAGTGGCCCCACACCGCCAGTCCCACGTCTCACCGGCTTTCGCATGCCACAGGCCCTCCCACCTCCCTTGACAGGCCCAGCCCGCTTCAACTTGTAAACATGTCCGCACAAAACTCGCATTGGTAGTCCTTCGAAGCCCTACGGCTATACCATGCACCGTTCTCCCCTGGACCGGTCTCAACTTCTCCAATTAGCTCTTCTAATTCCTTGTCCACCGCGGCTGATCCTGAACCATCTTTCGAGACCCAAACTCGACCATTGTCCCATTCTTCCAATCGCAATCGCAATTGCCAGGTCAAGAGGTTTTCTCCAGTACCGGAGTTGCTGTTATTGTACGTACTTGTAAGATAGTTCTACTGAAATGTTTAGGATGGCGAAAGAACAGCGAAGTCATAAATATATGTATTAGAAGAATAAGTAAGACAGCTCCCCACTTCCCCTTCATCTTGTCGTTTGGAAACTGCTCTGGCCCGTCCGCATCGCAGGCGAGTAAGCGATTGGGGTGGCTGGTTGAGCCCACTGCATTTGCTTCCCCACGACTGTGTTCGCGACCGCCGGAGGCCTACTGGGCGTCGCCGAAGTCGCGTTCGGATAGTATTGGCTGAATTGAGTCCCCGCAGGCTGGGGTGTTCCGCGCCCAGAATTGGTTGTCACCCCATTATTGTACTGCTGGTACCACTGTTGCGCGTACCCTGACGAGTATGGCTGCTGCGTCGTGCCATTATACGCCTGCGACGCATAGTAGTTATTTTGCCCAGCCTGTTGTTGATACTGTGGAGGATAATACGACGGCGTCGCTGTGTTGCCTTGACGGTAAGCGGTTGAAGGGAATGTCGACTGCCCAGCCACAGGAGTGCCCGTAGTACGAAAAAATGTCTGGCCCTGGCTGTTGTTACTATAGTTATAGTTGTAGCTGGCAAAGGACGTTGGTGCTGGAGTTACAGGACTTGGCGTGATGGGGGCAGGGACAGCGGTGACGGTCGGTGCAGGTGCGACAGAGGCGCCTGGCCGAACCTTGATGGTAGAATCATCACGTATGGCAGTGGCCGACGAAGTCACCGGGAGGGTTCCATGCCAGCCCGGAGTTGCTTGTAATGGTAGTGTGCGCTGGAGAGTATGGAGCGCGGCGGCGGAGGGCGTTATGGTCGATTGGTCATCAGATGTTCGTGGTCTCAACGATGTCAAAAGCGTCAGCGAGTCGAGTATACTTTGAGCTGGACCAAAAGTAAACAAAGTGTAGTTGAGCTCTCATCATTTCTCGACGTAGTATATGAGACAGACCTGTTTCCCACTCTTCGGAATCCTGTTCGATGACGCTCGCCTCGGCGCCTTCTTTTTGGAGTCGTACAGTCTGTAGTTCTTCAAGCTTCAACAGTGCCTTGAAATTCCGCGCCAAAAGCTCTTCCACAGACCGCAGCAGTTCCACATCGTCCAAGAAAGATTTGAGATTCTCCACGTCCTCCGGCGACAGGAGACCATCTACCTGGAGCGGTGATATACGGGCGGACATGTGCTTTTCCGAAGAGCTCATAAGATGATCTTCTTTCTCCATCCTTTCTGCGGCAAGAAGTAAAAGGTGCCGTCTTTTCGCTGCAGCCCGCTTTTTCAACTCCCTGTCGTAATAGACCTGGCCAAGCTCGGTCCTCCCGAGGTCTGAGTGCTCCAGTTCGAACGTAGGTGCGAAGCTTGTCCAAGGGCCATAGTCCAGAAACGAACCGGCGGTGATTTTCCGAGGCTCAGGAAGCGTTTTGTTCAAGGGTACGACAGGCACTTTATGGTATGAGCCGAGATTGGGAACCTGGGTGGTGGAAGAGTATGGATGGGGGAAGACGGCGACCAAATCAGCAAATCCTGTGGCCAAATCCGGCGCGTCATCAGCGAAGGCGGGGGAAAATGAGGAACTAAGTGAAGTCCAGTAGTCGCCCTGAGGAAGATGTTGTACGAGAGCGTATCTCCGTGGCGCTTGCTGGGGCGATGAAGACGTAGATGCTTGCTGAGAGTCATCAGGGATAGTGTCTGGGGCGTCTGGAACTATGGAATCCCGATGGAGGGGGAAGTCGACCGAATGGAAGGATGCTTCTTCAAAGAGGGCAAGCGCGAGTTTGCAGAACTTGGTTTGCTGAGAGACTGGGGGCGAGAGCGGCTCACGTGAGTCTTTAGGGATGGGGAAAAGGTTCTGGATGGCAATCTACCAGCATTCAGTCTGCATCATGATGGCCAAGGCAAGTGCGCACACACACCTTGAACACAGACAGGGGATGATGTGGCGAGTGCTGCAGGAGCGTGCGAAGGGTGTGGGACGCTGTAGAGGACGAGGACGAGGGATCCACGGCCAATGAGAAGGCGCGGTCGAGGAGGCCCTGCTTGTCTGCGCTGTTGATGCCATGTTTGTTGCGTATTTCCTCGCGGGATTTATCAACACGTACCTTTCGAGGATATCTAGGATTTTGGACGCATGCCCAGAGGAGAGAGGCACGTCGGCCGCGTTTGGCAGCGCGGGCAAGGGCGCCGGCGAAGCCATGTCGTCGTCATCTGTCCGGGAATGTTTTGAGGTATGCTCGTCGTCAATAGAGGCTGCACGCCGTTTGCGCTTTTTGGTGGGAATGACGTCGACGGCGACGTCGGGAGTGGGCTGTTCGTTGTCGGCGGTGACGGCGGAGGATCTGGTGGCCCGAGCCATGGACGCGTCAAAAGTAACGCGTAGGCGTGATATTGGCTTGAAGCAGAGTGAACAAAGCCACCTTTTGCGTCACCCCGCAGCCTAACACGGCCAAACACCTGCTGTCCACCACGATGAGCTTGCCGTCGTTTCGCCCGCTGCTGAGGGCGCGGCTGCGCTCGGCGCCTGCGAACGGGCACGCTGCGTTCACGCCTCACATCCGGAAGCTTGTCTTCGAGTTCTGCGACAAATGGCCCTCATCCGCCAACACTCGCACATACATCCACCACCATATCGAGACTCTTGCCCGCACCTACCCGCACGTCGAGATTGTCGTGAAACAGCGCACATACAAGGAGCCTATTATCCGTGGATTCTACGGTAGGTTTGATCAGCTCTCCTACTTAATTCTGTCCTAATTAATGGCCAGTCAATGACCGCGAGAAGGTCATAGCACTGAATGGGTTTGAGGTGACCGGTGTTGCCAAGAAAGTACAGCTGCTTCTGGACTCGTCTGGCGCCAAAATACGGGCCATGAAAAAGGCGGTAGAGAGCACGACAGAAGCGCCGCGCGGAATCTGGAGTGGAACCCATGCCGACCGTCCACGACTGTAGGGCCTGCTGCCACTTTGGGTTCCTTCAATCTGCCTACATGTACTCCGCGGTTTTCATCCAAAAAGTAGACAACATTTCGCACATCGTGCACAAAATCGTGCTCTACACGCGTCTGATCCATCTAATCGCCGCCCTTACTTCGCACCCCAAGATTCTATTATTCACACAACGTGTGATTCGCGAGGCTGAATTTATGTCTACTTATACCCGAGCATCCTCCGTCTGCCGTCCTCGTCGTGAGTCAAATTAAGCGTCCCCCTTCCTTCCCGTCTTCTTCTCGCTCGACCAAGCCCTCATATATTCGCCTCTGCCTTTTCCATCCTTGCCTATCATCCCCTTCAATGACGGCCGTGGTTGGTCCAATTTGTTTGTCTTTCATGCTGCAGTGTCTAATATTCTCCTAGCGAGGAGGATCTGGGTCCCGAAGCTCTTTGACCATTGAAGAGCTCACATGGTTTTCGGCGTGTTCAACGTTTGCTGAGACCCTCTCCCCTCGTTCATCTACCTCCCCCATTTCCATCGTAAGCGGGTGCAGCATACTCAAGTCCGACAAATTTGACACACTCATTCCAGCCCCCGAAGCGATCGTCGTCTCCGATACTTAGCGTCGGCATCAATGACTCGTTGACACTGCTCAGAGCCAAGGGTCTTCCTCGACGACACTATCAAAGGTCGACCAAATCGAGTAGAGCTAAGGCATCGCCGTCTGGTACGACGACCGCCTTTTCAGACCCGTCCAGCCTACTTTACACTGTGGTGTGTCACTATCTCGCTGGAGCTGTACTGGTCCCAAACTCACAGCTGCCCGCCCCTAGACTCCTTCTGCGCCCGCTGTCAACGCGTCACCTGAGGGCACGTCTTCAGCACCAGCTAGCCCCGTGGCATGCAACATGTCGTCAAAGCAGCCCAGGAATCCCCGTTCAATACAGCCGCGACGTACGCCAAGCTCACCATCATCGTCTACCGCGCACGATGATTTCCTGCCCAACCCGAAACCTACTTCATCCCCCCGGCAATTTTCAAAGCATCCAGAATGGATCTACCGTCGCCCCAAGCTGTCATCCTCTTCCTCAAACTATGAGACTGGCAGCAACGATCGTCCGCGGACCCGAGCCCCCCTTCCGAGCTTGACAGCCGGTCCTTGTCTAGGAAGGAACGATCCGGGATACATTCCTCCAGATGATGGCTCGTTGGGATGGGTGCCCAGACAGCCCCCATCTCCTCCCTCCTCTTTCTGGTCATCGTGCCGTGAACGGGACCAGTCGGACAACCAAGCGAACGGCAGCGCTCCGTGGGATAAAGTTCATCATTTTCGCCCAACGCGCATCCCAAAGTTCTTTCCAGGTAAAATGAGTGCGACGAAAATTTCGTTGCAACAACCTTGCCTGTCCGTCTCTGTCTCGACTTCCTCCTCATCATCATCTCGTCCGCATACACCCCCGTTGCAGCATTATCCATCTACACCGGACGAGTCGGTGGCTTCTGATCCATATCCCCGCTCAATCCTGACTCGCACGTCCTCCACATCCACTCAAAAACATGCGCCGTCGATCATGGCGCCGCGCTATGCCGGACGCCAGCGGAGTGGGAGCTGCAGCAAGTCTGTCAAATTTGTGGAGATACCCACCGTCCACTATGCCAGTATCGACTGGGATTGGGTGATCCCTGACGAACGAGAGAGTGATGTTGATACAGATTCGGAAGCAGAGGAGGAGGAAGAGGGTCCTTTTCCGCCGCCTGCGCTTAGCAAAATTCTGGGGTTCACCGCGGAGGCGAGGTCTGTCGATACCTTTGACAGCGGTGCTTCCTCCGTCTCTGGTGACAAACCGCGCCATTCGTACAAGCTCGCCGGCCTCAAGCGTGATCTATCGCTATCCAGAAAACGACCAGCAGATGACCCTCCGCAGGAAAAGGTCAAGCCATTGATCTCTGGTCCGTTCGCCCTCGGTACTCTGCCTACGCCGCCTTCGCCTCCTCCATCACCACCGCTCATTGCGCACCCTTCTAAAGGGACTTCGGTGTCTCTGCGCAGCGCGCCTTCGTGCGACAGTTTTAGGAGTGTGAAGAGTAGTGGAGGACGGAGTATATTGAGCGTGAAGAGTCTACGTAGTTTACCTGGGAGCTTGAAGACCGGGGCCCACGGTTTGAAAGGCTGGTTCAAAGGCAGAAGGATCATTATGGATTGATTCAGTTTTCTTATTGGTCCTACTTGTGCTTTTAGTGTTGTGTTTTTATTACTTCTATGTACTGTCTTCTTGAGATTGTGTGTCTTGAACTTTGAAGCTTGAAATACATAATGTGAACAATGCAGTTGTCGATCATCGACGAATTGAGCTCTTCCCTCCAACCACCATGGAGGTATTTCACCATATTGTTTACGTCCACTGCAGCCTCATGAATGACATCTCAGTCAGGTCGTCAACGATCGCTCCGCTCTCTTATCCAACTACGAGGTCTTGTCGCTGCTACGTGAGCTTGAAGCAGATCATCTAGCGCGAACGAAAACGGCCGTTCGAATCAAAAAGGAGGAGGAGGCCGCTGGCGTGGTCTCCAACATTATCCCTGGAGAGAGGCACCCCAGCAACGTCGAGGTGATTCAGAATTTGAGAACCATCGAGGTTGAGGTGCGCTGTTCCTCAGGCAGCGCGTTGCGCGCTTACGGACCTTTTGCGTATTTGAACAGGCGATCAAACACCTTTCGGCTGACTACCAAGCTGTCAACTCGCAGACTGAAGAAGGAATATCACAACTCGTGTCCAAGCTTGGCGCGTACGACTTGACCAAGGCAGAGAAGCTGCAGATAGTGAATCTCGCACCCAGCTTGCCCGTTGAACTTTACGTTGTGCGTAATTCTTCTTGAAGACTCAATTTGCCCCCTCATCACCCTGATTGCAAAGATCGTCGAAGAATTAGAGGACCGCCTAGGGGACTCGATGGAGAGCCTTCTGGCGGAAATTAAATCGTCGCTGTCCGCCCCGCCGGCAAGTATTCCTGCATACGAAGCAGACGTCGTGATGACGTCTGGGACACATCCGGCGTCCCTCTGGGATGCAGATGGCGATGTTGAAGCAAATGATATCGAGTTCGATGATAGAGGAGAAGGAGCTGGTGTAGAAGGCGACTTGGATGTCGACGATGAATGAACTAGTACCCATGTGCGGTTTTCTTGTCTCTTGATTTCGTACAAAACTAATCTTTGTGAAATAAATATTAAGAATATGTATCGCTGACGACTGCTGGGCTGCTCTTATCGTTGACCTACAAACCGCCAATGAATCATATGCCATGCCAACTATAGGCAAATAGTGGTCTTCTCTCGCCCAGAGAATGGTGACAGTGGGTCATATGTGGGGTATCAGAGTAAGTTTCCATGATGTTGAATGTTGAGCATTTTGGCATGACCATGGGTCTCCCCTCCTTCTGTCAACTCAGGACGCTCTTACGATCTCCGCCCGCAGGTCTGGTAGATGACAGCATATCAATATGAAGAAACCGCCCGAGAATTGCGGTATCTTTCTGCACCAGTTTCGAGGCGGAAGGTGTAGTTATTGAAACTCGTTGAGCAGGCATCTTTTGGGGGGACTTGACGTGGTACTAGTGCCAAGGACAGTGCTTTGTTCAGTGCAGTCTCGTGTCATAAAGTGGACTTTAATCTTTCATTGTGTAGCATCGCGCCTGACAAGCACTGCAGGCTACCGGTTCTGGAACGTGAACTCGGCAGCCTGATGCCCTGACGAGAAGGGACGTACATCTCGAGTGTTGACATCGTCGAACGACCCAAGGTCATCTATAATAGCGAGGTACCCTAAGGGTGATAAATCCTTGGGCGACCTTCATCTCCTTCTCCGGAACGCCGAATGCGAGCATATGTCATGTGGTTTCCGTCTAGCTTCATCGAAATACTCCAACTTCTGCCTTCCAGAGGAACGCATCGTATGGTTGTACCCAGTAAAGGGTTAGCCATGGCCGGCGGTGTAACGGCCTCGACGCCTTTTGGTCTGTATACGTATAATAAAGCCACCTTGGATCCTCTTGGTGCAATCCAAAGATGTGGGACTGTTCGTTGATGATGACGGTACTCTACATGGATCGAATCTCTTGTCCCGTGAGACGTCAACCGTGACTCTCTTCAGATTCTCTACGCCCTCGGACGCTTGAGACCTCCGCCTTTGACGACACTACTGCGAGCTTACTGTGCGAATCAACCTTGAAATAAGTACAATTTCTGTTTCAGAAACACCGACATCAATCGCAATTTAACAACCTTCTCATAGTTTCTATGATATGCTGGAGTCATTGAGAGCGACGGTATGCAACTTGATGACACCCTTGCGATCTCAACAGATCTGCTGTGCCTCCGCCTCTCACAGCTCCGGATGGGTGCCTCGTCCGAGTACGTTCTTCACAACAACCGTGAGTCTTCGAAGGACTGTCTCCTGGTACCTTACTTCTGAAGCTTTAGAGCTCAGACGCAATCTCCACCCAAGCCGACTCTGCGCCGGAAGCTGTCCGGACGTACTTCTCATAGATCACGAACGACCTTCCCCCGGAGACCAACGATCTGTACATGGGCGATCACTAGGTTCCTAGGGAGCAGTCACTGGATCGCTCTGCAGTATGCAAACCGTTCTTCTCATGTCGATGATTCTTTGTGGCGTTCTGAATGAGCCATTTTCTAGGCGAGACAGTATCGGCGGAATGTGATCATTAGTGAGCTTTGGGATGAATAGGTTGACGTCCAAAGTATACTCCTTTGCTAGGGAAGAATGGTCCAAAGGTTTGGGTTGACCAACCTGAGACCGGAGCTGGCACGGTTCCTGTCAACATCATCCGGACAAATGAGGCGAGACTCTCACTTATAGGAGCATGCCAAACAATCGAGCCGAACCTGCTGACCAGCACATAACAGTTCATGTAGGCGATGTGGACAGGGTCATCGTCTACGAGCTATGTACAACGACAAGACCCAGTTCATCAGAGCATGCCTGTACAACATGTGATAGTTCAGTCACTGCACTATGAGCGCCGCTCTCTCCAAAAGAACATCGACATCAACCTGATCTTTGAGGAATTCAAATGCCTTTATCAACAGGTCATTCCTCAGGTCCTTCTGTTCCATGTGCTTCTGCAAGAAAGCGATGCAGAGAACGGTGGCCCAGATATGTCGATCCACGCCCTGTAATACACCGTCTTCAACCGCACGTTCTCCTACGATTGCCTGAAGAGCATTGTTCAAGGGGAAAGACCCATCAGCCTTCTGCAAGCTCAAGACTTCAGGAATTTCTGGTGAGATGTGTGCTGGCTCCCCGAGGTGAAGGTCTCTTTCGTCGTAGGATGGACGCGCAGCAGAATCAACTAAGGCTTTCCTAAATTGAGGAGACGGGCTGCGCTGGAGGTCCAAATCCGCCTCCGACGGTTCATCTTCGGCATCGGTCCAGTAGGATTGATCAGTCGACGATCCTTCCAGGGAACTCATGGTTGAGTATGAGTCGGAGGTGCCATCACTATCATCATCCGTATCCTCTCCCCTTCGCCGCGAGCGATGCCGACTATCGCGAAGATATCTGGTCGCTGGTATCGGTGATCCAGGCCATCCCCCGGGAATCAACCTGCTGATATTCACAGACTCGTCACGGTGTTGAGAAGGGGGAGGTTGTGGGGTGTCGGCGGGTTGTCCTAGCCCAGATCTCCCTAGGACGCTCATGAGTGTCCCGAGGACACCACCGGGGCGAGAGGTCTCGCGCCTATGCTGTGTTCGTGTAGGTCTCTCTACGGCAACGAAGGATGTGTGTTCGCTGACGAGTTGATACTGGGTACCAAGATACACAATGGCCTCTTTGTGGCCTTCAGCGAGCGATGCAGCAGGAGATTCAGGAAGTGGAGCATGACCAGCTTCATGTTCCCGTATCAAGTAATGGGCAGCGAGTGTGTGTATAGGTGGAATTTGAGGATCGAGATCCGCGAGCTGGACACCTCGAATGGGAACAGTCAGATGAAAAGATTGACCAGTCTCCGCGATTTCCCCTCGTAGAGTCACTTCTCGTGGGGTGAACGGTTTCCTGAGCTGGAAGATGGCATATATGACCGTCCGGATATCGGCATGGATGTCATGGATCGTCGTTGGCGCTTGCTGAAAGTTTGGAGGAACATATGTCGTGCTAGGAGGACCCGAAGAAGTAACGGCTACCAAAGCATTATCAGGTATTCCCCAGTCAACTTTGACGTTGCGGACGAATGGGGTCCGTCCAGCGCGTAGAAGACGAGCACACTTTCCCGTGATATCCTCCGCTCGAGTGGCCAAAAGACAGACACCATTGCCAGCATTAGCGATACCCTCGCACATCGAGGTCGAGACTTGGTTACCAATCCCCAGTGTATACACACGGAGCGGGGCCGATGGAGTCGCTTCATTCACGGCTTTTCTGACCAAGCCCACAACGGCTTGTACGTTGGTTGCCTAAACAAAGACTATGAGAGATAGCTATCGCAGACGTGTCAGATTCTAACCTCGCCGTCTGTCAACATAAAGACCGCGGTCGGCAATGAAGTATCGCGCTCTCGATGGACACGGTCCAGTGCAAGATAGATGTCTGTTCCACCATAATCCGCTGTCATCGTACGGACATGCTCTGTCTTGTCGAAGATGTAAGCTCGATCTCAAAGTTTGAACGTACTATACTCACTGCAGCATCCAAGTGGTGCTGGTCATAAGCGTTGCTCTGGGCCCAAATGCTGTCGGTGTGACTCCCAAAGCTGAATAGGTTGAAGAAAGTCCCTTGTTTGGGTAACATTCTCAATAAGAGAATCAACGTCCTCTTCGCAGTCTCTATCCGATCTCCGTCCATACTACCACTTCGGTCTACGACGAAGATGTATTCCTGAGAACGGATAGGAGGCATGTTGAACTTCGGCACAAGCGTCAACTGAACAGCAAGAGTGTCATTGCCCTTTCGGTCTCTGTATATTTGAGCAAAGCAGCGCGGCGCATCAAGTTTGTCAGCTTCCACTAGCAGGACGAAGTCGTCTGCAAGAAAGCTGCCCGAGCTGTAACTGACGGTGGCGCGGCGACGAGAGGGTCTGCCTAGATGCGTTTTGTACTTCTCGACTTTGATTGTATGCGATGGACTGGTCAGGCTTCGAATCGACCCACTGGTCTGCACGTCGACCTTGATACGGATACGAGTCTGGGTGCTTGGTACGGATGCACCTTTGATGGCTTCGGGAACTTCACCGTAGCGTTGACCTGGGCAATACAAGGCACCATTAGCAAGGTGTCCACGGTGAAGGCGAACCGAGACGCACCGACAGCCATCGGTAGATGAAATCGGATTCGCTCGCTCATAGGCAAAGTCAAGACAAACTAGGAAAAGTGGTTGGATGCTAGGATGCAGGAAACTACTCCTACGATCTTACCGATAACCTGACATGGACCGTCTCTCTAGCGGCGATTGAGCCCACGGAGATAGTGAATACTAATAAGGATGTTGGACACTGTTGGACATCGAGGGAGGAAGCATACTGTCGTCGGAGACATATTCCAAAAGACCCGTGTATTGTCCAGTGGCAATGACCTGTTCGTGCTCCTCGCGGGCCTGTGCCTTTTCTTTGCATGTACCATACACGACTTTCCCAGAAGTCCTCAGTTCGAAAGAACATATAGCTGCACGGGCAGGCACCGGAAAGTAGTAGACCGCCCTACTCGTAGGATGATCTGAGGGATTGCGATATCGTTGTGTGAGCGACACTCGACTACCGACTGCAAATCGTGCCTCGTCATCAGTGTACTATCTTCGCGCAAGGAAAGGTTCAACATACCGTCCAGTATCAAAACTCGCGCAGAGAGCTGTTCCAGAGGGAGGTGAATACGCGGACCACTCGGAATGCCACTGTTGTGGATAATCCCGTTGGGAGGCGCTGCCATGCTGTCAAGTTAGCGGGAGTGCAAGAGCTGAATTGCGATTGGAGGAAGCGTTGAGTTCAACCTCGTGTTTCCTCACGTCATGGGGGCCACTCTAGATGCGATACTTATGCCTGCAATAGGCGGCAAGTACGTGTATGTTCAAACTGGCTAGGCGGACTTCAACTCCTGAGGTGGATGGTGGACGGACGGCTGATAGGGTGGAAGGATATCGGACCGCTTTCCGGCAGGCGAAAACTCTTTAGCCCCGGCCGACTCCCCGTTTGGCTGCGTCTCCTTCGTTCCCCTAGGTCTCACTCAGCCATTCGACCATCGTAGGACTAGTGTCTTGCGATGCCTACCAATGCTTTTCCATTCTGGTGTGTAGCACTACCCTCGTTGCCTCCCCAAGTACTCAAGCTCTCATTGTGCGCTGGAAAGGCTTGGAGGCACGTTACTGTTTTATCCTTCGTGTCACTCGGTATCGGCAGCTAATCTGTTGGCTTTTTCTTTCCAAAGGCGTTGCGGCCTCCAGTGCGTACATATCGCGAATACTCTTATCTCTCCACTAACGGCTATCTTAGTGGCGGCATCATGTACCCACCCGCTAGATGTGACCAAAGTGTCAGTAGCATGAGTCCTCGCGTTTCCCTAGTATTCACGCGCGTCTCATGTATCCACATTCAAACAGGCGCATGCAGACACTAGAAAACGTCCCGGGTGCCAAACGACCTTCCACCATTGCCGTGATACGAACGAGCATACAGAAGCACGGAATAAGGAGCCTGTACACTGGATTAACTGCGTCCCTGCTCCGACAAATGACATATTCTCTCGTTCGGATAGGCGCTTACGAAGACTTCAAATCTCGTTTGGCACGGGATGGCAAACCTTCTACCTTTCAATTGCTCATGGCTGCGACGGTTGCAGGCGGCTTAGGTGGTCTAGCCGGGAACCCCGCCGGTATGTTTTGCGGGCTTCACACATGGCTTGCTTGATGACTTGGCATAGACATCTTATTGGTCCGAATGACGAGCGATGTTACCAGACCTCCTGACAAGCGATACGGTTATTCCAACGCTCTTAGTGGACTGGTACGATTGATTCGAGAAGAAGGCGTGAAAGGACTTTGTAGAGGACTCGGCACGAACACGGTATGCATTGTCATCTTGTCTCATCATCCTGGGCTTCATTCTCTATATCAGACACGGGCTATTCTCATGAATGTACGTTCATGCCGTTCGTTGTCCGCTACTTGACTCACTTGCCATGAGTAGTCGTCCCAAGTATGGTCGTAAGTCCAATTGTATCATAATGTCGAAAACACTGGAACGAAAACCTGTTCAACAGTTACGACTATTTCAAGGAAACCTTCCTTCGACATGATGTCCCTCTTATAGAATATAGATTTCATGACGGTCTTGCTCTGCATATAGCAGCCAGTGTCATGGCAGGCACTGTCGCTACTAGTACGCTCCATGTTTGAGCGGCATCTCCTGCATTACTGATTAATACTCCAGCCGTCTGTTCGCCTGCTGATGTTATAAGGTCGCGACTCATGTCCTCCGTCAGTGAAACCACTCAATCTCAGCAGCCTGCTTACTTCTGATAGACATCTGGTGATACATTCCTACATGTTTTGACATCTTCTCTACGAGAGGAGGGTCCGAAATTCCTTTTCAAGGGTTGGACGCCTGCCTTCATTCGACTCGGACCGAACACCATCTTCTTGTTCGTGTTTTATGAGGTGCGAAGCATATCGACAGTTGACTCGTCCCATTGTTAATCTCAACACTTTGACAGCAACTGAAAAAAGGATGGGTACAACTTAAGTCATAGAATCGTTGCACGATACACTCTCGGGCATGAACTGCTTTGCATATCACTTGCCATTTTTATCTCACCCGTACCACAGACTTACATATACTGTAGATGTAGATGTAGATTCCTAGACCGTCTTCGGTTACAACAAACTACGTTAGATTGTAGACAGACACATTCTTACGCACTGCATATCATTATTCGCAAAACGTTCTAGTTCCCATCAGTTGCTCTTCTCTGCACTCACGCGTACTTGGATGTTGGAAGTTCGAGCGTTCAATATGTGTAAGGCCCGGGTCCGTGCGAGCGGAGGCTGTGTTTCAATTTGGCCAGGCTTACCCAATCAGGGTGTCGCGTTCGTCTTTTGCCTCCTACCTCCATCATCTCGCTGCTGTATTGTCTCTTTCATCTGCAAAATGAGCGCACACGACAACGAAGATCTCATTGACTACGAGGATGAACATGACGTCGTGCCCAACGGCGCCTCTGCCTCGGCCACAAACGGCGCCGCGGCTGCTGGTGGCGCGGATGGAGACGACAAGGACAAGAAAAACTTCTCTGGCATCCATTCGACTGGCTTCAGGTATGCCCCAACTTGCCCTCTATTTTGGCGCGGATTACTTACGGCTTGCTCTCCGCAGGGATTTTCTTTTGAAACCTGAGCTCGTTCGTGCCATTTCCGACCTGGGTTTCGAGCATCCCTCAGAAGGTAATAGCATTTTTCTTCATTCACTTCCCATTCACTCATTGTAATTACAGTCCAGCAGGAGTGTATTCCTCAGGCTGTTTTGGGGATGGACGTCCTATGTCAAGCAAAGTCCGGTCACGGAAAAACCGCTGTCTTCGTCCTTGCCACTCTCCAGCAACTGGAACCCACTCCGGGACAGGTCGCCGTTCTCGTTCTCTGCCACACACGCGAACTTGCTTTCCAAATAAAAAATGAATATACCCGCTTCGCCAAGTACATGCCCGACGTACGAGTCAGCACCTTCTACGGCGGCACCCCCGTCTCCAAAGACGCTGAAACTCTCCGCGACAAGAACAAATGCCCACATATCGTCGTCGCCACCCCCGGCCGTCTTAATGCCCTCGCCCGGGACAAAGTCTTGGATGCAAAGAACGTGAAGCACTTTGTTCTCGACGAGTGCGACAAAATGCTGGAACAGCTTGGTTAGTCATACGAATTTCGGCCACATCATCCACCCCTACTTTACCTTCGTTCTTCCGCCCTTACGGGCATGGCTTCGACTTGGCGCGCGATCCGCAGCTCGTCAATTGGCTATTGTGGTTAGGGTGTGGTTCACGTTTGATGGACACGGTTCATTGGTCAGAGAGAAGCGGACGCAGTGGAACACGGACTCGGTCATCTCGAGGACGTCGCCGATACGATCAAGCCGCCTTATGCTTCGATTTTGTCACCCTTTGGGTGCTTTGTTTTCCACTTTTCATCTCCACACACCCTTGCCTCCATTCTCGACGAAGTCATCTAACTGCGACATCATCCACTAGACATGCGCCGAGACGTTCAAGAGATCTTCAGGACCACACCCCACCACAAACAAGTCATGATGTTCAGCGCGACATTGGCGAAAGATATTCGGGTTACTTGCAAGAAGTTCATGACAAACGTAGGCACCGGCTTGAAACTGCGACAATCATGCTCATGCTGCCTTCACAGCCGCTGGAGATCTTCGTCGACGACGAGACGAAGCTGACGCTACATGGTCTCCAGCAACACTACGTCAAGCTTGAGGAGAACGGCAAGAACAGGAAGTTGAATGACCTTCTGGACACCCTCGAGTTCAACCAGGTATGCACTCGCAAATTTGTGTGATTGTCAAAGTATAACAGTCAAACTTCCAATACTTAGGTCGTCATCTTTGTCAAGTCTGTAGCACGTGCTATCGAGCTTGACAAGCTCTTGGTGTCGTGCAATTTCCCCAGTATCAGCATTCATTCTGGTCTGCAGCAGGAAGAGCGGTAAGCCTCACGTCCCATCTCTTATTTCTAGGGTTAATGATGAGTGTCGCCAGCATCAACCGATATTCCGCCTTCAAAGCCTTCGAGAAGCGGATTCTCGTTGCCACTGATATTTTCGGTCGTGGCATTGACGTGGAGCGTGTCAACATCGTCATCAATTACGATTCGCCTGCTGATGCTGACAGCTACCTGCACCGCGTGGGGTGAGTTCGGTCCTCGTCATTGCAACATACGGTTGTTCTTATTGTCCCGACAGTCGTGCGGGTCGTTTCGGTACGAAGGGTCTTGCTGTGACATTCGTCTCTTCCGACAGCGATCAGCAAGTCCTGGAGTCCATCCAGTCGAGGTTCGAGGTCGCTATTCCTGAGCTGCCCGACCACATCGACCCCGCTAGTTATAGTGAGTCCCACGTTGATTTCTGCTGTATCTGATCTGACGTGCCGCTCTAGTGACCTCGTAGTGTACTTGTACATATATGTTTCTTTTCCCTTGTTGCACGCCTTCGACCTCCTTTGTACCCATATATTATGTTGATGCAATTCACCTTACTGAGCACAAAATGTGCTATACTACCTCTGGATACGGGTTCAACGCTGACTGTCTACTCACCGGGTGATCATTGCTTTGCCAGTACCCGTCGGGTTTTTGCCTCAGTCGTCCCGCTCTACTGTATGGTATCACTTCCAATGCAATGCTGATTTACTAAAGATTTAAGAAGGAGAGACGGAGGGACGGAGGGCGCGCCGCCGCGCACACAGCTGATATTTCAAGCTTTTCAAGTGCAAATTACCACTCCAGGGTCCGATGAGATCATCAGGGACCGCTAGTGACATCCTTGCATTCTTCCCAACAGATACAGTATAGCCTGAGCTTGTATCAGCTTGAGCTGAATACACAAGTCTCATTCATATATTGCACTTCATTCACAAAATCACTCCAGGGAGTTACATAAGGCAAGTATTCGACAGAAATCGGCGAAGTGATTAATCTCCCATGCGTGCTAACTCCGTGTCCAGTGACAACATTACTCGCCAATTACCCGATGGACTCGAGCTGAACAGCCTGGACTCGAGCGAAGTAAGCCAGTTGGTGATTACGGGGCCGGCCGATCCGTAACACTGATAGACTTGGATAGACTTGAGCGGAAAGTAGAGATCGTTACGAAGGATTTATCGCATTCCGCTAAATTGCAGGGCACCGAGTCCAGTAGCCTATTCACAAGCACTTCTGGATTCAGTAGCCAACTTCTGAAGCCACTTACAGCGTCTCGGATACATATCAGTTTCAGGCGCCAGGGCCAGCAAAAGCGTAGCAGCCCTTGCCTTCCCCATTTGGAATTTGCTGATTCCACTTACATTGCACTCACTCGGTCCAGACCAGACCCGTCGTCATTTTTCCCTTTCCCTTTCTGCGGCAGTGGTGGTCGTTTTGACACCTGCGCGCCTTCTTCTCCAACCGTGGCTCCGTCGTCCGGCGTTTCGAATGAGGGCAGGCCTTCGAATAGGCCGCCCGCAGATAGTAGGAGACCAATGAAGCGGAAGTTTGGACAGCCGACACTCCCCAATCTCTACTACAAGCACGCCGACGGGATACTGTCTGTGCCGGGGTACACCTTTGACAAAGTACGCGTCTGTCTTCGCGCACCGATATACCAATAACGATCCACGCTTAGGCGCAGCCATGGCACGACACCGGCAGCATGACTTACCTCGCCGAGGGAAGCAGCCTTAAGGACGGTTCGAACGTGCTGGCCAAGATTGCGGTCGCCAAGTCGAATGGCTCGATGTGTTTGGAACGCGAGGCCCACATGTGCGTTGTATCCCGCAGATCCTCTCTCTCGTACTCAACCGTGTCGTTGGTCAGCCTCGGCCGCATCAGTGCATCTTCGGATAACCCTTCCCTGCGCCCCATCGACTTCCTCACCATCCCGAAAGAGAACGGAGATGTCGTGGTCCTCCTGCTGTTCCATCCCGGCCCCAATTTGCTCGGACGATATCTCCCCCCGTCAAAAATCAATGAGCTTCTGCTTGCTGATATGCATGGTCTCAGCCGGCCACCGCCCCACAAGGACATCTACATGCTTGGGATGGAAGAGCCTGACTTGGAGGAGGTCGAAGCGTTCGATGTCATGGACCTGGCATCGTTCTTAGAGTGTGTCTTCTTCCTTTTCCCTGGCGTGTATACTCACAGCACAAAGGTTCGCAATCCAAGCCACACATTGTCTTGAGTCCGCCCACAAGGCCGGCATCATCCATCGGGAAGTTCGTGCCAACGCCTTCCATCTGAGTGCACACACGGGCATAGTTAGATTTGTGCATTTTGGCAACAGAGCAATATCCCTCGAAAATGCCGGATCGCCCTCTACACTTGTCCTCAAGGCCTTCGATGATCAGAAAATCAAGGTCAAAGAGGCGTTGTGCTATCTGGCACCGGAGCAAACGGGCAGCATTGAGACTATAGCACAAGATCACCGTACGGATCTGTACTCATTGGGCATTCTATTCTGGACCCTCCTTGTCGGACGAGGCCAACTTCCCTTCGAAGGCGGTCCTCTGGAACTGCTGCACTCTATCGTTCAGAAGACACCGATATTGGTACAGGATGTTCGACGAGATGTTCCCGAAGTGCTCGGTTCAATCATTGACAAGGTTCGTTTTCGTCCTTGCACAGTACACGGCCTCTCAATACCCTACAGCTGCTTTCAAAACATCCCGACACTCGGTATCAGAGTGCTTATGGGCTGAAGGCCGATCTTTTGGAATGCCAACGCCGTTTACTTGCCTCTGTGTCCTCCGAATCCTCGTCCGAGGTCAGGTCCACTGATGTCAGTCTCATTCGTTTGTTGGCTGATCCTCATACTGAAAGACTTGGCAGCTCATACCAACTTTCGAAATCGCAACTTCAGATAGATACACGGTGCGAGATATCATCATTCTATCCCGCCGTCTGTCCTAAATTGTGTTCAGGAATTCACTTTGCCCCTAGCTTTGGTGTGCATACATCCTCATATCTTTGCTCCACCGCTCAATTTTAGGTAGTTCGGACGCGAAAAAGAGACGGAAATGATCAAGAACGTCAGTAAGTGAGAATTATTGAACAGCTTGCATCTCCACCGACCACTCCACAGTCCGAAATACTCAAACAAGTTTCTCTCGACATTTTGCGGCCAGCAAGGGACAGTTCACGATTACATCCTCAAGTGGTAGTCAAGGCACCTGTACGGGAACTGGTGATGATCCAACGGACGACACGTCGTCTAACAGCGGACACTCATCCAACGTCAACATGGACGCACAGAAGACAACCTCGATCAGAACGTCGAATTACGAGCAAAGCATTATATCCGGAAGCGCCACTTCTTCGTTTGGTGACGGTTTACGTAGATCAACTTTGCGACCGAAAACGTCCACTCGCACACAGACTGTCATTGTTATGGGACCACCAGGGTACTTCTTTTTGCTTCTTTTGCAAGATAGTCGCAGTAACGGATTTCTCAATAGTGCTGGAAAAAGTTCGGTCGTCCTGGCAAATCAAGCGAAATGGCGGAGTATGCGTTCATCTGTTCCTATTACAATGGGTAACTGATAGCTCATGTAGGCTATGGACTTTGGGGTCACGCTAAATTCCAGAACGTCGACGCAGCGCCATTCTCGGCAATCGTGAGTTCGACCCGTCTTTCGAGTGCTAAAGCCGATATTGACCGATTGTAGCTCAGCTGTCTATCGTCTGTCCTCCGACAGCTCATGGTCTTCCACACTGATGTGCATCGTTTTGTCAATGCACTTCATGAAAAGCTTGGTCCTCAGATTCAGAATGCACCGTTACTGTATCAAGGGGCACCTGAGCTGGAGGACATTTTGGGCTTATTGGACTTGCACATTGAACCTCCTCGTGAACGGCTCACGACGAGAGAGCTACGGACGCGATTTCAGACGCTTGTCGAGACTGTCTTCACCGTCATTGCTGGCACCCGAATGCTGGCATTATTCCTGGATGATCTACAAGATGCCGACGATTCGTAAGTCATGTTGCCATCCCTGAATCACGTCCTAAATGTCGATAGAACGCTTGATCTGGTATCTGCTCTAGTCAATTCCAAGAGTAGGATGGTAAGTGGCCCCTTCTGTGTCTTCTCCCTCTTGATTCAACTCTGGTTTAGCTCATTTTTGCGACAATTCGCTCGGATAGGACGTGAGCCTCATTTTTCCAATCAAGACAATGACATCCGACAATTTTTTCAGCGACGTGATTGACCGCGTTCGCTCTATGTTCAGCGCCAAAGCGAAGCCCGTATGGATGAGCGTGGAACCGATGTCCTATCTCGCGCTCTCTTCAATGATCGGCAAGGCGCTTCGTCGCGACAAGGAGGAGTGCGCGCCGTTGACTCGTACTATCTATGAAGTGTCTTCTGGCAACGCCTTCTCTGCACGCAATCTTCTCAGTACCTTCCATCGACACGGCTTTGTGAGTTCCTTCGCTTTTGCTCGAGTACGGTATGTCAATGCATATGAGTAGATTACCTTCGATTGGCCAAGTAACAGCTGGAAGTACGTGTCTATCCTGACTGTTGCCTTGCCGCATCAGCTGATGCTTTCAACTGCAGGTACGATATGGCCGCTATCGAGGCCACACTGGCGAGTGAGAAAGTGTCAGATCCGACAGATCTGACGTTCCTCGTCACTCAGTTGAAGTCGTTGCCTGATGACGCCCAAAAGTATCTGATGTGGGCAGGTTTCTTCGGGGAGAGGTGAGTGCAAAACCAAGTGCCTTCCTGTCGAGACTCAAACCAGCAACAGCTTCAAAGTCACGGAGGTCGCTCTCATGATGCATCTTGACGATTCTAGCGGCAGCAGCGGTAGTGAAGACGAGCGTGAGGAGAAGTGGAAGGCCGGCAAGGATAGCAGTAGTCCTCGCGGTGCCATCGTTGGCCTTCAGAAAGCATTAGATGAGGGCTGGCTCATTCAGCGGGCTCGTGATATGTGTAGCTTCTCTCACGATCGATACCGTCAAGCAGCGCAAGCGGCATCCGCCAGCCTACCTGAGGAAGTGATCGCCAAAATGTCATTCCGGGTGAGTATACTGGTCCCTGATGATCCAAGCCGCCCCTCAACATCTCCAGATTGTCATCATGATGCTCCACGAGAGTCCGGTCGATGTCTATCGAATATCAGAACATGCCAAACGGTTAGTCCAATATCTGGCTATCGGACTATTCATCTAACTCGATGACAGGTGCTTACCTCTCCTCCACGCGCATCCCAAGCGAGAGGAACTGCTCAATGTACTCATGGACGCTGGAGAAGAGGCCAGGAATCGAGGCGCACACGAGGTGAGGTCACACAATACGTAGGATCTGTTGGCTCATCGAATTTCAGCTCGCCATTCGATCGTTCAAGAGCGCAAAATCTCTTTTGCGAGATGACCCTTGGTCTGAACATCCGCACAGGACCTTCGCGTTATTCTCGCGCCTCGCTTCGTACGTCTCCAGCCCCATGTTTTTATGTTCACTAAGATGTCTTCACAGTCTCGCAAATTGGCAAGGTATAGCCTAGCATGAACTCAGAGGGCCTTTGAAATCTCTGACCGTAGCACACAGGTGATTTTGACCAATCCAATGCTATCGTCGAGGAATGCCTGTTGCATGCTGAGCGACCTGAGGATAAAGGCAATCTACTCCGTTTGCGCTCCCGGAATCACTGGATGCGTGGGGAGTTCACAGCTGCCTTGGACGATACACTGCTTGCATTGAAGATACTAGGTGTTGAGGTTGACGCTGCCCCTTCGGCACGGAAAGCTGAGCGGATGTTTACCGAGGTGGAAAACGAAATTCTTGCTGTTGGTCACGATGAGATTCTATCATTGACGAGGGCGACCGATCCTCGACACCTCCTAGCGGTACAATTACTGAACGATGCGGGGACCAATGCCTATTGGAGTCCCTCTCCCAATTTCGCAGAAATAATAGGACTCACAGTGAGTCATCTTCGCTACATGTCTTCGCATTCTAATGGACGGTATAGACCATCAAACAAGCGCTGCGGTAGGTCGAGACAGGCATATGTGACCGGATTTGGTGCTCATTGGCACCAGACATGGTTTAGCTCCAGGTACTGGTTTAGGGTTCTTTTGGGCACTAGGAGGTAAATTGCCACCTACATGATGAATCTCATCTAAACTTTCGAAGGTGCTGCTGAGAACCGGAAAAAGTACAGATTCGCATCTGATCTGTCCAAGCTGGCTCTACGCATCGCTGATCGTTACGGGACAAGTAGCGAAAAATGGTAATCCAACCCCACCGCGTCCGACCTCTGCGTCTGATGTTGTATCCTCAGTCGTGCTCGAGTGTTATATTGCGCCTTGGTTTCGGGATATAATAACACCCATATTCGGTCCCAGATCCCGCAACTTGAAGAGGCCGTGAAATTTGGCAGGAGTGCCGGTGACCGGTGATTGCGAATCATTCCTCTGAGTCTTGTGTCGTCGTCTGACGATTCTTGCCAGAGTCTACACCTCGTTTGCAAGTACTCACGCTGTAGTGACGCGGCTCTTCGTATGTGATCATTGTACGTCCTTCGTGCTTCATTCTCGGAGTTCACATTAACGTTTTGGTCCCAGTAAGTGAGTTAGTGTGTGCCGCGGAAGAGGTTCATTGCCTTTCACACTTGCATCTTCAATGAACTGAACGATCTTGTTCAGGTTGTCAACGATGTCGAGAAATCAGCATCTGGGAGAGATACTGTTGCTCTTGCAATAGGTACTAACTTCAATGATGGAGGCCACAAGTCTCACCGGTTTCAGGCGTCACCAACTGCATCCGTGCGTTGGGTGGCTACACAGACAGTAGCTCCATTGAGACCGTCTTCGATGTCGAAGACTTCAAGGAGGGCGAATATGTACAACAAATATCAGGCAAATCGGGGAATCTCGAGTTGATTATGAATTGGTATAACTCGTTCAAAGTTGGTCCAATTTGCGTCTTAGTCGATGCTCTATCTAACCGCATACTAGCTTGTTGCCTACTACTGTCTTGGGTACTTCGAAGAAGCCGCGAAACTCGGCTTCTATGTCTATAACACTCGACACAAGCACCCGAAGTATGAACGTCATCACCGCACACTCTCTTCCACTTACAATTCCCGTAGTCACCGCCACATTCGATATGCATTGTTTTTTCACAGCTTATCCATGATAAGCTGCTTGCGAAAAAAGAACATCGTAGAGGATGTTCGTTCACGGTATCTGAACCAGATTAATGTCAATCAAACGTACATTGAAGAGTATGTGCGAATCATGCAGTACTGTGACAATGTCCTCACTCTGACAGGTGGCTTTCTCCTGGCCCGGTGAACACCAACGTATGGGTGGTTCTGGTGGTACGTCGTCGTGGCGTCTTGGCTGCTTCTACTGAATGATGAATAGGAAGCTGAACTCAAATCGTTGATGAATGATCCTGAGGCTATCAAGTCGTACGACAAAGCAATCCGGTACTGTCATATCATATGGTGGCCTTCTCGCGCTCATGCTCTGATAGCCTTGCCATCGAGCACGATTGGCTCATGGAGGAGGGCTGGGGCCATTATCTTGTATGCTCCCAATATTTTATGTTGCAGTCAACTGATCCGGGTACAGGAGGGTTGCCACTTCAGTCGTATTGGCGTCATTGGGCTCGGTGGCGAGCTTCAACGCCGCGGAATCTCGCGGCACTCACAATGGGGTGCTCAAGGAATTGTGTCAGTGCTGTGCTGTGTCTTTTGACGCTTCGGCTCACCGTGACTGTCATATAGCAATCACTTGAACTCCGTCATCGGTCTCAAGCCTCTATACTCCGCCAAGCGCCCAACGTTCACCGCCGATGTCGCCGTTCAAACCTCTCCTCCAATAGAGGAGAACAGGTTGACTTATCACCGGGAAAACAACTCTCACGATACCAACGATTCAACTCTGCGAGCTTCGGATCTCGATTCCATCTTGAAATGGAGCACAGACATATCCAGCAACATCAACCTGTTCTCAGGTCAGTCACCAACGTCTCTGCAAGCTCATATTTCCTCACCCTGTCTCAGCGCTGCAAAGATTGACTGAGATAGCAACGGGTCAGTTACCGTTATGACCATTGTTCCATTGACTGACATGACTGCTCCAGAGATATCCGGGTCGCAGAATACGTGTGGTACTGTTTCTTTCAGCTCGACAATAACTCGTTTGTTCACAAAGTCTCAGTGGTCATTGTTGAAGACGGTGATTATACGGTCGCGACAACCATGCACCCTCCGGAGGAATGCAAAGTTTACGAGTACGTCGAGCCTACGTCCCCTGCTCTCTGTTCATGGTTCTGTAGGCATCACAAATCTGTACGCTCTTTGGAGGACCCGTTACAGCAAGCAGTCATTCGACACTGTGAATACTCACTCTTATTCGTCTGTTCTGTACTCAACGTGCTACAGCCTTGAACTCCAAGGATAGAGTAGTCTTCCGTGACGACAGGATGGTTCAGGATCCTCGCTTCCTCACCGAATCGCAACAGAGTCAGGCCAGAAATGTCATCTGCCTTCCTATATTCAGCAACCGCGGCCAAACGTTTGGGGTTGTCTATGTTTCGACAAAATATTCTTTCCCTGAAAACACGCTCACTATGCTAACACTCTTGTGTCAACAAGCGAGTATCAGTGTCTCAAACGCACTGCTGTTCCGCTCTGTACAGGCAGGCACCAAGGAGAATCTTAAAATGATCTCCGCGCAACGTGATGCCCTTGAAACAGCTCGAAAAAGTAGAGAGGATGCCTTGAAGGCTACAAAGGTACTGACTGGTCTTGCAATCTATGCTACTACTCTTTGACACGTCTTGTAGATCAAGAGCAACTTTCTAGCCTCTATGAGCCATGAACTGCGGACTCCCTTCAGGTAACGAAACCATCGCCATCGCATATCTTGTGATTCACATCGTCCTTCAGCTCGTTCTACGGTCTTCTCGACCTCTTGACTTCAACCCATCTTGACTCCAGTCAAAGCGAAATTGGTAGACATTTGTTCAATCGCGGCGACCTTCTTCTGACGACGTCTCTTAGTTCAAACCGCTAAGCAGTCGTGCGAGCTGCTATTGAAGGTGGCTTGGATCAGATGCGACGTGCTTCGGCTCATATCTTAGTAGATCATCGACTCCATTCTCGATTACAGCAAGCTCGAGGCCTCCGCTCTGAAGTTGGAAATGAACGGTTTCGCCGTCGAGGTGTGTGTGTAACATTTGGGCTCTCCTTCCTGATTAACGCATACCTGCAGAACATAATCGCTGTAAGCACTTCTTCACCGTGCTCTGACACGTAATCAATACAAGTCCGTAGGACTGTATGGAACTGCTGTTACCTTTGGCCGCGAAGAAGCTCGATCTATCATACAACATCGAGGCCAACGTACCGCCATGTACGTCGCCCACTATACTACCGCTATCCCATTGCTCCTACTCACCTCATTTAGGGGTATTCGCCGATGACGCTCGCATCCGTCAAGGTTCGTCAAAAAATACATATAGCCAACCCGACAAAACTCTAACATCTCGTAGTGCTAATGAACTTGATTGGGAACGCTGTGAAGTTCACTGAGCGAGGCTTTGTTCAAGTCACATGCTGCGTTGTGAATACAGGCTCTATGTCTTCACCTGATGAAGTCAACCTCAAGATTGTCATCCAGTGAGCTGAAGCTCCATACTTTCGAAACGCGTCTCATCGATATCGGTTATAGAGATACTGGTATCGGTCTTGCACCGAGCGATGTCGAGTTGCTCTTTGTACCTTTCCAGCAAGCGGACAATTCATCCACCAGGCGTTTCGGCGGGACAGGCCTTGGTCTGTCGATATCTCGACAATTGGTCAAACTGATGAATGGAGCCATCGGCGTCGAGTCGGAGCTTCACGTTGGCTCGAAATTCTGGTTCACGATCCCTGTCAAAATCTATCACTCAGACGAGTCAAAACGCGTAGGTTAATCACATGGCCCTGCCATAAAGGTTTACTCAAGAGACCATTGCAGCTTGCCGCAGAACAGGAACACCTGAAAACAAATATGCAGCACATGAACATAGTGGTCTGCTCTTCCTCGAACGTTACTCTGTCACTTCTGCAGACGTTCTTCGCGGGTTTCAATGTTACACCGCTGCCCACTATACAAGACGTCGAGGCGCACCTTCGCACATTCAATGGCATGCAGCCCTCCCTCGATTTCATCATACTCGACGACCAGTCTGACGATCGTGCAAACGCGCTTGCGAGTTTCTTAAAGTCGATGAACGTTGGCTCCCTGGACGACACCAAGGTGATACATCTGTACACGCCTATCACGCACGTTTCGCGGCCGATATTTGGGACGATTATGCCAGGCGTGGTGAAGATGACGAAGCCTCCTCGTCAACTGAGAATTCTACAGCTGCTCGCCAAGCTGAAGAATGTCGCACCAAGTGCTTTGAGCTCCTCCCCGTCCTCACCCCAGAAGGACATTGCTCCGCCAACCCAGCGTACGCTGTTCGGGAATGTACTTATCGCGGAAGGTGACGTTTCAATCTACCAGCATTATTACATTCTGAGCTCATTGTATGCCAGACAATCCCATCGCCCAGCAACTTCTAGTCAAGATCCTGCAGCGTGCGAACCTGACTGTGGTCGCAACGTCCAACGGCCATGAAGCGATATCGGAATGGGAATCAAGGGAATCAGGTTTCTTTACCGTTGCTCTCTTCGATCATCGTCAGTCTTGTCTTGCGAAAGGCGACTTTCCAAACCTGACAAATCACAGATATGCCTATATGTGATGGCGTCGAAGCCGCGAAGCGAATACGACTATTGGAGAGTAAGCGCAAGTCCCCCTACACGCTTCCAAGTGAGTGTCATGTATGGGATGCGTGCTTCTCAAAGTATTGACCGGGCCGCAGTTGTTGCTCTTAGCGCCGATTGTCAAGAATCGACAAAGCAGCTGTGCTTGAGCGCTGGGATGAATGCGTTCTTTAGTAAACCTCTCAAACAAGGTGCGTGTAAATTGTATTCATCGGTGATCCTTCGTTCTCATGTCACCTCCAGTCGATCTCACCATGTTACTATCTATGTTCAGTCCGTCCATACCTTTATAGCCTTCTTCCCTTAGTCTTATCTGTACACACACTATGTATACACGCCCTACGCCACAATTACTGTATCATCATTATGTATAATTCAACGCTGGGGACAACACACTCGTAAGGATAAATACTAACTTACAGGTTCCGGGACTGTTTAACGTTAATGAAAAAAACACTTGTATACAAGGTCACTGCCGGTTATTGGGAGCAAACTGATTGTACTGCTGCATCTGTGGGTATTGCGGCATTTGCTGCTGTACCATTTGCGCGTGGTTATGCTGATGCACGGGTATCGGATTCTGCTGACCGAAGACTGGCATGCCTGTCGGTTGTCGCTGGTACGCCTGCGGCTGGGTATTGATTGGAATCTGTGGTGGAGGCATCTGGCCTTGCTGGGCATGAGAATGAGGGAAATTGAAAGCAGGGGGGGCCATTGAGCCAGGGGCGGCGTTTGCGGCGTAGGAGTTGTTGTTAGCGGTTGTGAAGTAAGGATGGCGCAGTGCTTCCGAGGCAGAGATTCGTTCGTTGGGATCGAACTTGAGGAGCTTCTCGAGAAGATCAAGAGCTGAGAAATAGGTCAGATGGACACGTTACCCTGAGAAGTCTTTCAAGTGCCTACCTAGTGGTGTCGCATTGGGAAGAACCTGAGCAAAGTTGATCTTGGGGTAACTTGGGAACTGCTTCTTGTCAATATCAGGCTGTTCAGCGTGTCAGCACCTCTGGTTGGGACGAAAGAGGAAAGCGTACAATGTCCTTGAAGACAGTTCTAAGCTGCTGTGGTGTGGGCGTGCCAACAATTCTCATGATATGAAGCAACTGGTCCTGATTATCCCTTCCTCGGAACAAGGGCACACCCGTTATCATCTCGGCAAAGATGCAGCCACACGACCAGACATCAATAGAAGTGCTGTACGTTCTCGAGCCAAGAAGGACATCCGGTGCACGATACCACAGGGTGACAACCTTGATGGTCAAGTCAATTACCCGGTATTCGTGTTGTAGATGTTGTCTGAACCGTGACTCACCTCGTTTGAGAATGTGTTGACAGGAACACCAAAGGCCCGCGCCAGACCGAAGTCACCTATTTTGAGCTCGCTTTTGCGGTTGATGAGGAGATTTTGCGGCTTGAGATCACGATGAAGGACCTGGTTTTCGTGGCAAAACGCGGTACCCTTCAAAAGCTGTAACATGAAGGACCAGACGGTATCGGGAGGGAGGGCCCCACGCTGGCCGTTTTTGTCCATGTACTTTTTCAGGTCCATCTCGCAAAACTCAAAGATGAGAACGAGCTTGGTTTCAGTGTGGATCACATCATGCAGGCGGACGATGTTAGGGTGCTTGAGCTCCTTCATGAGCGATATCTCGCGGATGGCGGTGGATGGAGTGCCTTCCTCGGCATCGAGATGAATTTCCTTGAGCGCCACAATTTCGTTGGTCGTCCTTGAGCGACCCTGTGCCACAATGAGCGGCGTGCGGTAGAGATGGATAGTCGCGCACCTTGAAGACGGTGGCATAGGTACCCTCGCCTGTGTGAGAGAGGTCAGCAGCGTCATCGATGCCGGTCGGAGGCGTGTTCACCGAGTTTCTCAAGCTGAACGCGAAATTATCAGCCAGCGCATGCAGAGCTGCTGCAATCGTGGCTCACCTGTATATAGTTCATGGCGTCGGGACCACTGGAGGTAGAAAGGGAAATGAGTATGGATCTTCTCGCTGGATCGTGCTGAGATTAAGTTGAAGAAAGCGTGGAAAGGCGGTGGTGGTGGTTGGAAGGAAAGAGGCGATGCCGGGAGGCATTGTCATTGTTCGCGGGGATAATGAATTCTGTCACGTGCAGGGTGCTTTTTTCGGTCTCATCACTCTCCGATCCCTCTTGAATCTACTCCGATGGCCTCTCCGAAAAAGGGCTCTGCAAAGCCGCCAAAAAGTCGACCGGCGGCGACGTCGGCTATCTCCCAGCCAGCCGTGCAGGACAGCACCAACACCGCCGCCCTTTCCTCCTTCTCTGCCAACAGCAACCTCTTTGCCTTCCTGTCCCTTGCCGTCGACAAACATCGCCTTCGCGTATACGACACTTCATCGGGGAAGGCTGTTGCAGAACACGTTTTTGATGCTGCACGGGTCACATCCCTCCTATGGGCTCATCTCGTCGGTGCAGACGGTGCAGATGACTCTCCGAGCAAAAAGAGACGCAGAAAGAAAGCAGAAGATCAATCGGGAGAAAAAGAAACGAGTGAAGCAATCTTATTGGGCATGTCGGACGGCTCGATCCTTGTCTTTTCACCTACCCACGGCCGGATACTACGTACTCTCTCGAATTCAAAAAGCACGACCGCTGTATTGTCACTCGCGGTTGACAGGCATAGATATATCTGGACCTCCTGCTCGGACGGTACTCTGCGTCTGTGGGACTTGGACTCAGGCGACATCACTCGCTCACTGAAGTCTGACAGCCGAACACCGTACTCATCCCTCGCTATACGCCCTTCCGACACGGAAGACAACTCTACGGTCCTAGCTGCACACCACTCCATCCACCTTCTCTCCCTCAATCAAAAGATAACCGAATCAGTGTCCTTCCCCGGCCATGCTTCTCTCGTCAAAATTCTACAATGGGACGCCTCCCAAACACCAGCGAAGCGTTTCGTTTCGATGGCGGAAGGTGACAGAGTCGTTTCAGTCTGGGAAACACCTCGAGATGGAGCGTCGGAGGGCAAGCTGGTCGCCTCTGTCCAGTTGGATGCCGATGCGCGTCTCGTTGTCTTGAAAGACTCAGAGTCTTCTGGTCGTAATCAAACTCTTCTTACCCTCTCCGCTTCCGGGCGGATATCTATATATCCTATCCCTTCTGAACTTACCCTGCCACCGAAATCTACTCAGAAGGTCTCAACCTTGCTACCGCGCTCAACCCTCTCCGTTTCTCCAGCCAAAAACGCATCAGATGCCCGTATCATCGGCGCAGCTTTTGCCTCAGGCTCTGCTGGAAGCATCCATGTCGTCCGCATAGTGGCGGGTGTCCGTCCCATATTTGATCTTGTCGTAAGTCTCCACTTACTGAATATACCATTTGCTCATGATGTTTGCAAAGTCATATCTTGAAGATGGTTCCGACACATTCATCGCCGACGTATCCATCGAGGATGTGTCCCTAGACGTTGCAGCAGAGAAGGGCACTGTAAATCAATTCATTATCGGTCACGGCATCCAAACTAATGTCCATACAGACACTGGCGAACAAGCGCTACGCCGAAACAAACAACGTAGCAGTTGGTTCGGGAGCGGAGCGTGGTCATGCAGGAGAGCTGGAAGATCTGGCTAGACCGGAGGGTGAACTTGATGTCGAGTTGGCAGAGCTCAGCCTTGGCCAGAGGTTGACGGTCCTCACAGGCGCCGAGTTGGCGGACGCCAGCGAAGATGAAAACGGTCCGAGTGGCAAGAATAGCAAGAAATTGCAGAACGATATTTCAGTTGTTCCCGCTGCCTCCCTCACGCGCACACTGTTGCAGGCCCTTCATTCATCGGATTCGCGATTGATGGAGACATGTTTGGCTCATTCGGATCCAATCTTGATTCGAAACACAATCAAAGGTCTTCCGCCGCAACTCGCCGTTCCGTTGTTGATGGCTTGCATGGATCGCCTAAGTAGGGGCGCTCGTGCTGGTAACATGAAGGGCGGAGGAGGGGGTGCTAGCTCACAGCGCGGTACAAGCTTGATAACGTGGGTCAAGACGGTTCTCACCATACATAGCGGCCATCTCATGACTGTGAGCCTCGTTTCTCATATTTAGCACGGAGAACCGCTAACGCGCCATCTAGATGCCGGATCTCGTGGCGCGATTATCAGGTCTCCATGCCACCCTGACATCCCGGTTGGCGTTGCAGGAAAAACTGCTATCGCTTAGTGGCCGGTTGGATATGGTACTATCCCAAATCGAGATGCGCTCGTCGACTGTACCTGCGCCACTAGTGACAAAAAAGAACCGCCCTGCGAAGGACAGAAGTGTCAAGCGGTATGTCGAAGGAGAAAGCGACGAGGAAGATGCAAAGATGGACGTCGAGGTAGAGGTTGACAGCGATGATGGTAGCGTTGAAGACGTGAATCTCGGTGGGGATAGTAGTGATGAGGACTCAGAAGAGGAAGCAGAGGACAGCGATGGAGACGAAGATGAGGACGAGGATGATTCAGAGGATGACGGTCCAGCCTTGAATGGCTTCGTTGACGATGAGGCAGAGGAATACAGCGACGAAGACAGCGATGACAGTGAATAGTACCTACATCATCCCGAACGTACATGTGCTATCATTATTGCGTTTTGTTTCGAGTTCTTAGCTTAGGCCCTTAGGGCATCTACATCAAGGTGTGAAACGCGTTGACAAAGATCGAGTGATCGACCTAACTTAAGGGGACTGCAACACAGCCACCAACGGAATCTTTAATCCTGACCACCAGTATCCCGCTGCTTCCGTCGCGATCTGCAGACGACGAAGCAGGCCAGTAATCCTGCGTCAAGTTGCCTTCGGACATCTATCCTTTCCCGCTTTGTGCGCTGCCAAGCGGTAACATCGAGAGACGACAACCAAGTGTCAATTTCTTGTGTGGCGGTCCTTCAAGTGAGTCCATCTATGGTCTTCGACGACACATTCTGAGGTCTCTCAACCGAAGGCATGAGCCGAACATCATATCCACTGCCTGCGTCCTCGCTAGACACGGAGACGGGGGTAGCGCCTATATCATCTTTCCCACCTTTCCCCAGCGAACACTCGCTTGCCCGCACCAGACAGTCCCTGCAATCCATCAGGCGCAGCTTCCAGTGCGTTGAAGTGCACTCACATCCAATTCAACTCACTAATTGCATTCTCATCCAAACAGGGAACGGGATCAGGACTTCGCCCCCCGGCATAACGCAATTCTGCTCACCGGCACAGACTCCACCTCCAGCCGCGAAAACACATTTGACACTGAGCGAATGCGATCTTCACTTCCCGAAGAAATCATCTACAACCTGTCCCACCTCGATTCGATCAGTGAGTCTAGCCCCGGAACTACACCACCTCCTGCCCCGTTGTTATCCACTCGGTCCCTGCAGTCTCCTGCAAGTCCCCCTTCCTTGCGCATCCCGCGACGGACGATGCTCGAGACCAACCTCCGAAGACGTGATTTTGCTGCTGAAGAACCAAGTGGCAACCGACGAGCGCCCACAAGAGAACTTGTTGAATCGCCTGTTCAAGACTCGGAACACTTTGATTTCTTCCCTCCTGCCCCTCGAGCTCCGAGACGTCTTCCCATTGCAGTGAGGGAGCGTCGAAGCGCTCCAGAGCGCATGAGCCCGGCTGCCATGGATCGGCTCGAAGAACGTTTCAGTCGAAGCGTCGACGAAATTGCCCGTTCTAGTCAGGCAGATCCCCGCGCTCCTCTTCCCGCAGAAGCACGACCACGTCGGAGCTGGAGGCAGTCTGTCCAATCTACGACGTCAATGTTATCGGCTCTGTCAGGGTCTCTGGACGTGCAGAATTTCTCATCCCCTGCCTCATCCATCCTTCCTGGAGTGACCTTGTTTGAGGAGCCAGAGCCCGTAACCTTCACACATCCAGAGGATGCCAACTGGGGAAGGGACCCGGAAACTAGACCCTATGATCCTCGTAGGGATGGCTCTTGGTATGGCTACGCAAGGAGTCGCCGAGATGGGACTTTGCCTAGCTCATCTTCCTCACTCGAACCGACAGGTACCTTGCGTCGTAAGTCAAAGTCTCCACCATTTGTCTTCGTGTATTTACATTAACCAGAAAACGATCGCGGCATGTCTTGGGAAGAACAACGTGCCTTCGCCGAACCGTATAGGCGCTGGCGCTACACAAGAGATTTAGAGGCTGAAGTCTTCATACCAAGCCGGGTGCCCGAGCTTGTTCCCGTAACAAGGGAGGTCATGGATTTGCAGGATGACTACGACGATGAATATCTCGCGCCGGATCAGCTGCCCAGGCCTGTTGTGCGGCTCAATCTTTCTCGTTGTGATTGTGACTCCCAGGAGAGCAAGTACTACGGCTCCTCTGTGCCCTTCTACGTTGATCCTCTGCCGATGCCCCTAGAGGATATGATCCCCCAGAAATATCCCCCCAAGAAGGCGCGAGTGTGTAATGCCGTCGTAGCAGGACGATGAGGTGATCATAGTTGGGTTTATGGGCTTGTTAAATTATGCCGTTTATCTTAAGCGTTTGTAACGTTGTGTGTATTGGAAGTCCAGTTGTATACGTTCAAACCTCTGCCAGTTGGCAACCTTGATTGAATCTACGTCGTTCACATAGTGATGATCTTGTGTTGATGACATGTTTTTGATGACGCGCCTGAATATTTTCTACTTAGCACTCGCGATCATCATATTTCATGGAGGCATTCCAACTTCTGGCTCGTGGCGGCGTCCAGTTCGACAAGAGGCGGTTCAAGAAGGATGTTGAACGATTCAACGTGCGCGGAGCTTCCTTTTCTGCTAAATTGTTGATCAACGCGGCAGCGTTTTTAGAAAACAACAAGTAGCACCGATGCAGGCAAGAAGAAGTCTGCAGAAGCGATACCCAACGAACTGGATTTTTTCAAATACGCACAAGGAGGGATTGCAAAGCGAAAGAGTGACCAGTCCGATGCTCAACGCAGTTCCAAGAAGCGCAAGATCGACGGTGAGAGTGAAACTGAAGACGAGGAGGTGGAGGCGGAGGAGGTGGAATCATCGACGCTAGCCCAGTCGAATCCTGCCACAAAACACCGAGTGACATGCAAGGGCGACGACGTGCCGGAAGCGGCGGACACCTTCCAAGCATTGGCGGAACGCTATCATCTTTCGTCACTTCTCATGTCCAATTTATCAAAACACGGTTATTCGTATCCTACCGGTATTCAGGCACAAGGGATACCAATACTTCTTGAGGTCTGTCGCGTCCTAACTCTTGTGAATTTGCGCTCACTTGCCTTCTCCAGTCGCGAGATCTTGCAGCAATTTCACCGACTGGAACAGGAAAAACACTCTCATACCTTCTACCGGTCATCTCTGCCCTTGGTGCTCCCATATCGAGTGCTACCACAGATTCCAATGAAACGGGGGTTGGTGTACGGGCAATTGTACTCGCCCCGACAAAGGAATTGGCCCACCAGATCCATAATGAGTGTCTCAAGCTCTGTCAAGGTCGTAAATGGCGTGTTGTCTTGTTCAGCAAGGCAACGGCCAATACTCTCGCGGACAAGCGCGCGCGCGATAAAGTTGGTAGGTCCTTCTTGCCGGATCGATTATAAGCCTCGCTTTCTAACGCTCTCTTGCCAGACCTCATCATCAGCACGCCTCTACGCTTAGTGTCTTCACTGCAGTCCAAGGGATTAGAATTAGACAAGTATGTTTTTCTTTCGCCCTTCGTGATTTCGACTCAACATGTTGTAGCGTTCGTCACCTCATTCTCGATGAAGCGGATCGCATGCTAGACTCCGAATTCCACTCCCAAGTGGCCGAGATCGTAGAGTCATGTACACACCCAAAACTGCAAAAAGCCGTTTTCAGTGCGACTCTGCCCGCAGGTTCAGAGAAGATTGCGATGTCAATGTTGCAGAACCCTATTCGTGTTGTGGTTGGCATGAAGTTCGTGTGGCTTTTGACTGCTACTTTCCATGCTGATGCTTTTGTCTAGAGATACACCCCTCCCCCTTATAGCACAGTCTCTAACCTACGTCGCGGACGATCCCTCAAAACTTCCCAGTCTATTAACGCATCTTGCTCAGCCGTATAATCCGCCGATTCTCATTTTCACCTCTACTCAACCTCGAGCGACGGACTTGGCGCAGGAGCTGGTGCTCAACAGTATTCCTAACGTTGACTGTCTCCATGCGGGCCTGACGAACAAGGAGCGAGAGGATGCTGTCAGTCGCATGCGAAGAGGTGAAAGTTGGGTCATGGTCTCGACAGAAGTCATGGCTCGTGGTATGGATTTCAAAGGTGTACGAGAGGTTATCAACTATGATTTTCCTACGAGCGTGCAAAGCTACATCCATCGGATAGGTGAAGATCACGCCAATCATTGCACCAACGCTTTCTGACGTCTGATATTGTCCAGGTCGTACTGGACGAGCTGGAAGGGAGGGTAAAGCTGTTACGTTCTTCACCGACGAGGACGCACCATACCTGAAATCGTGGGTTCTGCATTTCTGTGCTACGAAATATTCTGACCTCGACGGCAGTATCGCGAATGTCCTGTTGCAATCCGGATCTACTGTGCCCGACTGGATACTCAAAATACCAAAACCATCTAAACTGAAGCGAAGACAGATGGGGAAGATAGCTCGTGAAGATACTGTCAATGTAGCTCGCAAAGCTGGACGCAGGGAAGCTCTCAAGAAGAGGTAAAGCAGTCCTCTCGATGGAATGCCCTGTCCTAATGGTTTGTTCTCCAGGGACATGATAGCTGGCTCAAAACGGCGCAAAGCCAAAGAAGAAGGGGATGGCGGAAACGATTCCGCGGCGGATTCATGATATGTGTAGTGCACGTAGTCGATCTTGGTAGGAATAGACTAACGCTTGAATGCCAGGTCTGACTCTTATCCACTCGGGTTCTCCTGCAGGTTGATAATAGCGTGAAGTTTGTGACCATTGTGACCTTCATCGCCCACTCATCGCCCAGCAGCGTGATAATAAGAAACGACCCTGGGGACCAGCAGGCAGGATTCGTACCAAAAGTGACCCAATCCGGAGAACTTCCTGGAAAAACACGTTAAAAGTGATCGAGTATTGATGGGTTGACGCCTCGTTGTTGCCACGCCCTGTGCTGGCATCGAGGGAAAGTTCCTACGCTCTTCATTAAGGAAATACCGCGTTTTCGCGTCCATGGGCTCAAAAGCGCG
Source organism: Strobilurus luchuensis (assembly GCA_019915105.1). Taxonomy (NCBI): domain Eukaryota; kingdom Fungi; phylum Basidiomycota; class Agaricomycetes; order Agaricales; family Physalacriaceae; genus Strobilurus; species Strobilurus luchuensis. The sequence continues at coordinate 953,153 of JAHLMJ010000016.1, read as the reverse complement.
CTCGGAAATGGGGCCACCCATCTCATCCCCAGCTGCGCCCAGCCCACAAATCCTCTCCTGTGCTGCTCCCCCGCCTTCGCACTTGCAATATGCACCCTTACGCATCTGGACGCCGATATCGGCGCCTATCCCAGCAGGACACTGCTGCCTCTGATGGTATTTTATCTGCTCCTCGTCGCAGCTCCTTCATTGACTTCGGATTCAGAACAAGATTGGTATTCGGAATCCAGACTTGTCGACAGTCCGACCGTCAGTGCGCCATCACCGGCGTCCTCCGCATCATCGTACTCGACGGCTACTGGGCCTTCGCGTCGCCGCACCAAGCGCGATGACACCCATGTCCCGCGTCCGCCGAATGCTTTCATGCTCTACCGTTCTCATTTCTGGAAAGAAATGAAGAATATCATTGCCGAGCGGGATCATCGAGAGATCAGCCGGATGTGTGGGGCCCAGTGGAGAGCGCTCTCCGTCGAGGAGCAAGACCACTTCAAGCATCTTGCGCAGCAGGAGAAGAAGCGCCATGCGGAGAAGTATCCCGACTACAAGTACGCTCCCGCGAGTCGCGCCGGAAAGGCACAGCGCAAGAAGGCGAAGAAGGGTTCGGACGCGGAGGAGGTTCGCTGCCAGCTCCTTGCTGATATGATCATGCGCGGCGTTCATGGCGACGATCTTGAGGGAGCGGCGCGGGACATCGACGACCATACTCAATCACCCATCCCCCGTCCATTGTCGTCCCTCCGCTGCGAGCTTACGCGCGACACTCCGGGGTCGGCGTTCTCCACACCGACGTCCTATCATGAACCACAGCTTGTCCACCCTTCCCAGTCATTCATCCCCACCGAGCACATACCTGCTCTCGACTTGAGTGCGTCCTTACCGGCCGAGGTTGGTACTCTTGACGCTGCTTCATCCTCCGATACTGACTCTCCACTTCAGAACCCATTCACGTCAAATGCACCGATGATGACTACGGGTTTTGATCCACTGCTCTCGCAGATGTACTCTCCCCAGGAGACCGTTGAGCAATCCTATTCCTGGTTCAGCCCGACTGGAGAGTATGCTTCGGAGGCCTCTTCGTCGGCCGATCTGTCGTACCCTTACGAGCCTGAGCTGCCAGACACTTTCATTCAATATCCCACCTACCTCAACCAACCGCTTCTCGACGGTCATGTCGATGGCTACTTCTCCAGTGATGGTACATACACCAATTACGGTAGCTGGCCGTATGACGCTGCAGCCGGTCTGTCAGCCTACGAGTATTCATCACCAGTGGACCCCGCCACCGCTGAGCCCATGTTTCCTTTCGCCTGCGTCGGAACTCCCCCAGATTTGAAATGATGTAGTAGGCAGGCTTAGCCCATACACACTCAGCCCCCTCCACCCACTGTTGTATTATAGTCTTAGCACATCCATGTCATGTCCCTCGTGTCTCCTCTGTACTAGCATCTCTTGTCTTAGAGAACCGAATAGCTACTGCATTCGAGGTTTTTTACGCGCTGGCTCCGCCGCCTTAAATTCTACCAAAATATCCCCTGCTGCGTGTGCATCGACCAACCACTGAGAGCACTTCTCCTTCGAGCCCTTGGGATTGTCGAATTGCCACTCCAGAACTTGACTCAGAACTCGGCCTGTCCATGGCCCAGGCTTGGCACCCAGAAGCTTAACAACTTCTTTACCCTAGAGCGTTCTGAGATATGATAGTAGCATGAATTCCGAGTGACGTACATCTAACAAGGGCTTGGCATCTGCTGCTCCGACCAGGTCTAATTGTTCGACTTTGATCACGAAGTCGTTGTACAGTTGTATGATCCTCGCCGCATCGCTTGCTGCTGCTAGATCAGCTCAACGTATCATTGCAGACCAGAGGATTCACCGTCAATTTGATCAGACAGCGGATCATATAGAGGGCTCAATTCGCGTAACAAGGAGAAGAGCAGAGAACTCGTCCAATGGGATCCAGTATTAGGGTTATGGACGACCTTTTCTCGCAGAATCATCGCTACAACAAAAGGATTTTGATTAGAATACAAGCTTGCTCAGAGCTCTGTGGGACTTTACCAATCGCAACGCGTTCAGACTTGCTCTCAAATCTTTCACCCGTCAATAGTTCCGATGATTTCAAGATGTCGGAGGCAGCAAAGAGCACCGGCACACCATCGAGGAAGTGATACTGCGCTCCTAGCTTCAACGATTCCTTGATTGCAGCAGTAACGGCAGGTATGACTTTTTTCTTCGCATCCTGGTAATCAATTCCAATAAACGGCGACAGTGTAGCAGCAAGGAAGAGACGGTATCTACACGATGGGTCCTCAGCTAGCGCAGATAGAAGTCTTGGGTGTAGGCGCGGTAGGATAGCTGGTAGTCTGTCATCGAGAATGGTCTGCAAGAGAGCAGCATAGGAGAGCGAAGTCTTTGTGCTGGCCAAGGGCCCTGTAAAGGTCGCTCTGTACTGCTGTGGGAGGGCGCAGAAGATGGACTCGTATAGGCCGGAATCGTGTATCAGATTGAGGGCGTACAATGGACTGCGACCTTGATTACACGAGGTCAGCGGTCTCACATGGGAACTGGAAGTATGACGGCCAAACCTTTCATCATCTTTGAGAGTTCCTCACCGACTCGTTCCCGAGATACTTTTGAGACAAGCGCTTCCTAGACCGTGGTTAGCAAACTCACAAGGTCAACTGTGTAGCAACGAGATATCACCTGTATTTCTGGCTTCTTGAGACAGTCCATCAGTTCGGGCACCATTTCAAAGCCAAAGCGACTGGCAAATCGTATGCATCGCAAAGCACGAAGTGGATCGTCCAAGAAAGTTTCTTGGGGTGCCAGCGGTGTTCGAACGATGCCATTCCGGAGGTCATCAAGTCCCTAAGAGGGGAGGTAAGTCAAGATGGAATGACTCGAAAGATGGTGCGTGCCTTCCCAGTAAAGTCCTCAACAGTGCGAGAGTGAACGTTGTAGAACAGAGCATTTATTGTGATGTCACGTCTCAAAGCATCTTGGAGAGGAGTGCCAAACGTCTAGTAGCCACAATACTAGTGAGGCTAAGCTCATCGATAGCGCAAGCACTTACGACTCCGGTAGGAATCCGGCTGTTTGCGGCGTACTCCTCACTTCTCAAGTTTACGAGATCTAGCTCTCGGCCAAGAATTTTGAAGGTTGCCGTTTCGAGATGTTTCGACTGGTCCGGGTTTTGTTCTATTTTGCTGATGGTACCAACCGGAATGCCTCGGGAGGACGCGAAGTCGTTCAGATGCTGAGCAAAAGGGTATCCCATGACATCTGACAGGGCAATGTCGATGTCATTGCTCTGAGAGCCCAAGAGCTGTAGAGTGATCTATAGCGGTCTTGTTGACTGGGTAGAGCCATACGAACTTTGTCCCGGACCCATCCACCCGCGATCCTACAGGTGGTGGTGATGCCCTTTTCAGTTTTGAGATAAGCCGTGCATTCGTCAAGTAGAGCACAGAGCTGATCCTCCGTCTCGGTCAGTTGGATGGCGAACTCGGCCGGAAGTTCGACGCGGGAGGGAGCCGAGGCGCCCAGTTGCGCCATGTTCCGAGAGCAGAGCGGCCGGGCCTGTGGGATGAATTTGTGGCAGCAAGTGAGCCGTCGAAGGGTTAGCAGAGTCATGCACGGGCGACAAACGCGACGGCAACACGCGAAGGCTTGACGTCACAGCCACCGCGTGATCTGGTGGCCTCGGCAACGGCCAGCATTTTTGGCACTGAGTCTCAGCGTTTGACCCCCACCACCCCCGCCCCCCTCGACGTCACCTCCCGTCCAGCACACCTAGCAGACCCGTCGTCATGGGCAACGTCTCCAGCTGCTGTGATTGCGGTGAGCGGGATGCCCGTCATCCATCACAACATCAACTGACCCAGCTGCAGTATCGTCCAGAAAGTCGCAGGCGTACGAGCCGTTGTTGCTCGAGAACGAGAGAGAGGCCGTCGCCGACCTGCTCCAGTACCTCGAGAGTGCGTCCATATCGCCGTATCCAGCACAACGGGCCCACTAACAATATGCAGACCGAACAACGACCAACTTCTTCTCCGGCTCGCCGCTCAGCGCATTGACTACACTCTCCTTTTCCGACAATGTCGATCTCCAACGCAGTGCCGCCCTTGCTTTTGCTGAAATCACCGAGAAAGAAGTCAGGCCCGTCGGGCGCGACACTCTGGACCCCATCTTGTTTCTCCTCAGCAGTCTGGACACTGAGGTGCAGCGAGCAGCAAGCGCTGCGCTGGGGAACTTGGCTGTCAACAGTATGCTGCTTAGCCTTTGCTCTGCGACTCCACCACTCATCTGTTCAAGCTGAAAACAAGCTTCTCATCGTCAAACTCGGTGGTCTAGAGCCCTTGATCCGGCAAATGCTGAGCCCGAATGTAGAAGTTCAGTGCAATGCTGTTGGCTGCGTAACAAATCTGGCGACACACGGTACGTCGCGCTCTTCACACCACTGTTGTATTCCCGGCCTCAACTCTATCGATTTCAGATGACAACAAGACCAAGATCGCCAAGTCGGGTGCTCTGGTTCCCTTGACACGTCTCGCCCGGTCAAAGGATATGCGTGTCCAGCGTAACGCAACTGGCGCCCTCTTAAACATGACACATTCCGGTGACGGTCGCCTTTTTCATTATCCGGTCCTTGGTCTCATTCTTCATCCTTAATTAGATGAGAACCGACAGCAACTGGTCAATGCTGGCGCCATTCCAGTTCTCGTGAGTCTCCTGAACTCTCAGGATACTGACGTCCAATACTACTGCACCACCGCTTTGAGCAACATCGCTGTAGATGGTTCGTCAACTTCAAGTCCCGCCATCTCGTCTCAACTGAACTGTTCTTCTCTCAGGTGCCAATCGCAAGAAGCTAGCGCAAAGCGAGCCGAAGCTTGTTGCGAGTTTGGTGCAGTTGATGGACAGTCCTAGTCTCAAGGTTCAGTGCCAGGCGGCGTTGGCCTTGCGGAACCTTGCCAGTGACGGTAAGAGAGAAGCTCACCCATCATTCTTATCACCGCCACTCATTGTACGTCCAGAGAAGTATCAGCTAGAAATTGTCAAATCCGACGGCCTCGCTTCACTGCTTCGTCTTCTCCAGTCGACATATCTCCCCCTCATCTTGTCATCTGCAGCTTGTGTGCGGAACGTCTCCATTCACCCTTTGAACGAGTCGCCTATCATCGAATCTGGCTTCCTGCAACCTTTAATTGGCTTGTTGTCCTTCAAAGATAACGAAGAAGTTCAGTGCCACGCTATCTCCACTCTTCGTAACCTGGCTGCTAGCTCAGAGAAGAACAAGACGGCCATAGTGCTTGCAGGGGCTATACAGTCTATCAAGGATTTGGTCTTGCAGGTCCCCATGAATGTGCAGAGTGAAATGACTGCTTGTGTCGCTGTCTTGGCTCTCAGTGGTATGTGCGCTTGCTTTTCCACTTTTTCCCCGCTCATGATGATGTCCAAGACGACCTAAAGGGGAAGCTCTTGGAGATGGGCATATGCGAAGTCTTGATACCTTTGACCAACTCCCCGAGTTCCGAAGTTCAAGGCAACAGTGCGGCTGCTCTCGGAAATTTGTCCTCGAAGGGTAATGCAATGTTTGCCGCCGGCGTCAATGTTCTGACGAATCCACAGATGGGCGCCCCCAGCAAGATGACTACTCAGCTTTCAACGATGTCTGGGACTCTCCCGAAGGCGGCATGCACCAATACCTCTATCGGTTCCTGACGAGCCCTGATGCCACCTTCCAACATATCGCAGTCTGGACAATCGTTCAACTGCTGGAGTCAGGAGACCCGCAACTCATCAGCAATATCCGCTCCTCCAACTCGCTGCTCCCTAACATTCGCAACCTTGCTAATTCTTCAGCTTCCTCGCCTTCGGACTCCATGGACTCACGTCATTCGCATAACCAGATGTACGACGACGAGGACGAGACTGGAGATGGTCAAGGCGAGATCCAGCTCCTGTCGCGACGGATCGTGCAGTTTGTAGATGGTGATGAGGGGATGATGTTGTCGTCCAGTGTGCCTGCCTCTCATATGCAGCCAGGTTCCTCGGTGAACAGCTCTCGGGACGATGAGTTGAGGCGGAGCTTAAGAGAGGCGTTCGCCCCGGGATCCCATCGTTAGACTCTCGGCGTGGCTTCCTTGTCTTCTTGCGTCTCGTCTTGGTTCGCTCGTGGAAGTGCAGCATTTTATTCCAATGTACAGGCTGGCACTCTTGGACGATAATTTGATTTCCTTAACGTTATTATGTGGTGATGATGTTCGATGCTGCTACTAGTACATACATACTACTATTCGCATTCTCTATGAATCTGTTTCCAAGATCTTGAATTCCATGTACATGCTCCATTTCTGTTTTGTTCGCACGAAAGACATGCATGCGATCGATCGGTTGAAACGGCCGATAGCTAATTTTGAACCCTGCACGGTCCAGGTTGTTTGTTGCTTCCACCTGTCTGACTGTGGTCGCAGTTCGTTACAGCCTGACAGCAGGCGAAGGTGAGTTGACCACGAGCTCTCAGCGCAGACTAGCAAAGTCTAAGGGTCAATCAAGGTTTTGATTAGATACAAACACCAGAGCCTTCACCTCGTGGTCCGGAGTCGTGGAAGCTTGTTTCCGGAACATACATCCCTCGAATTTCTCGTAAAGACAAACGGCCGGCCGTTCTCACGTCTCTCTCTCTTATTCTCTCTCCTGGCCTTCACACGACTATCCACGACTTAGACGGAGCACACACTAGACTACCACTACACAGAAGATCATCCGCTTCCATTCTCATCCGTCCGCGCCACCCTCACTTTCATTGCCTCCAGCATGCGGAATCCATCCCTTCCCCTCCCTCTGCTTCTTCTATGGGCATCGGTGGCATCCGCCTCTTTTGTCTCCCGACTCCATGACGTGGCCTCGCGCCACACCAGATCCTTGGCCCGCGACCTCCAGACGGCCTTCGGACCGGCCGTCATTGCGCGACGGAGCGACCAGGCACAGCTCAATTACTGCAAACTGGCCGACAACGCACTCTCGAGCTCTGGGTCTGGCTCTAGTTCAGGAAATGGCTCGGGGAGTGACTCGGGAAGTGGCTCGGGGAGTGGCTCGGGTTCGAGTAGCGCCAGTACCACTCGCACACACACTGGAACGAGCGCAGCGCCGACGGATTCGACGACTGCGTCGCCTTGGTCATTAGTGGAGACTCATGTGCGTGGCTGATTCCAATTTGCGTAATTCATTGACTGGAGACATGCACAGTCCGGAAGTGATTTCTTCGATGGCTGGACCTTTTGGACGACGGCTGACCCGACGAACGGTTTGTCATGCCCCCGTTCTCCCTTGCAGCTTCTCATCGAGTCAACCAGGAAATGTTGATTTTGTTGACGAAGACACAGGAGTAAGCACGTTCAACGCTTGGCATCGACTTGGTCAATGACATATCGCATTCTCAGAGGAGCAATGGTCTGGTGGAAGTCAATTCCAACGGCAACGCTGTTATGCGTGTCGAGACTACCGAGACTGTCTCCGCTAATAGGCAAAGTATACGCATAACTACGACAAGTTCATATAACGTGGGCACACTTGCCATCATGGACTCTGTGCACATGCCTACCGGATGTGGTACTTGGCCGTGCGTATTTTCGTTCGCGGCTTCTGTATGATTGCTGATGTATCCGCAGGGCTTGGTGGTCAAACGGTCCTAACTGGCCCATTGGAGGCGAGATAGACATCGTGGAAGGCGTCAACAACTATACCAATAACCAGGCCACCGTCCATACCGACACTGGTTGCACAATAGTCAGCGACAACTCTGCTACACTTGGAATAACGGGCGATGTGATTGGCGGGACCAACTGCGCTGCATACGAAACGGGTAATCAAGGCTGTGGGATACGAAGTGACTCGGATGTGTCGTTTGGAAGAGCTTTCAACAACAATGGTGGAGGGGTCTATGCTAGTAGGATGATTTCCTCAATCTGCAGATGACTTCTGATTTCTTCGAAAGTGCAATGGGATGATGATGGGATTTCCATCTACTTTTTTGCAGCTGGGTCTGTGCCAGCGGATATCACGGCAGAGACACCTGTGCCAGACACCTGGGGCAAACCTATGGCAGCATGGCCCTCATCTGGCTGCAGTCCCTCCAAGTACTTCTATGACAACACATTCATCTTTGACACGACTCTCTGTGGCGACTGGGCCGGTTCCGCCTGGACTACAACAGGAATCCCTGGACAAGACGAAAGCTGTGCGACTCGGACGGGTTTCTCAACCTGTGCCGCTTTCGTTCAAGCTAGTGGCTCGTCTTTTGCGGAGGCCTGTAAGCCACCTCACTTGCTCGATCGAACATTGCACTGATCCATTCGTAGATTGGGAGGTTCAAAGCGTCAAATTTTACACGTTAAAGTAACGATGGGACATGATACACACTACTAGATAGAACATATAAGGGCTTATACAAGCGGGATGATTCATGTATCGGTAGTCTTTCACTTATATACTGCTTACTGGAAATAATATTACGGTGCTTGCTGTAGATGTGATTGAGGACCTCCAGGCCCTTCATTCTTGACACCTGTCGAGGTCGATCTTGAAGAGAGCAACATCTCAAAATCGGTTTCGTTAGCAGAAAGATTCCAGCCAGAGTCATCCAAAGAACCGGCGGAAACAGCAGTCATGGCAGGCGAAAGGTCGAAGGTCGAAGCCCAATGACAGGTCCAGGGGTACCTAGAGTTTGTTTTAGTGCAGTACCGATAGCGTGGCGTAATTTCCATTTTGCACACAAGTCGACTGCAATCTACCACTCAAGCTGATCCTTTCAAGATATCCATGATAGTTGAACGTGCGACGTCGTGTAGAATACAGCTGAATTAGATGGTTTTGTTATATAGTTTCAAAAGATCCTCCCAACTGAACTCTTCCGGTTTCTGATGGAATAATGTAAGTAGCCTTTCTCCTTCGGGTTCTCCGTCCTTTTCGCCCCACAGGTAGAACTTTTGGATCCCCATGGCCAACATCTGAGCGTCCTCCTGGCTGAGCATGAATCTTCCATCCGCGCTGGTACCCGCAATTGTGGGTGTGATTTCGCCTCGCAACAAGACGACGCCGTGGCTATGAGCGAGGTCGGTATAATGTGTCAGAATCAGATACGGAGTCGCGAAGGAGTTCCGCATTTTGTACTCCTGGAGAGGCGTGAATAGCACTGTGGACACTCGCGGGTTAGGGCTAGTCTCGTGTTTGGACGAGGCAGGGGCGAAGGGATCGTCATTCGCGGTAGGAGGTGGTGGCGCGTGATGGAATCCCCACTCCATGAAGAAGAATTCATGGTTCATCTTCTCCGGGTTCGTGGGGTCCTCGGTATCTGGACGCGGCAATGGGACAACAAAGCCAGGATGTTTTTCACCAACTGCGGCCATTTTGTTGTAGATGTCAACGGGGATGGCAGCGCATAGGTATCCACGACCAGTGCCTTCTGAGCGGGATGCATGGTAAGCTGTCCATAGCGCGGATACTTGCTCAGTTGTGGCGGTCGCGATACGGGACAGACGGAGGATATCAGACAAAGGCTAAGCAATGGGAGGTCGATGAAGATAGCGCAATGTTGAGTCGAAACTGACCTTGACTGGCGGACCGTCCTTGCGAGGCGCCGAACGCGTCTCCGGCTTGTCCAGGGTATTGGTGGATGTTGGAGGTTTCCGGAAGCCAGGAAGCGATGCTGCTTGGGCGCGTTGTTCTTCCTTGAGCCTTTCTAGTGATTGTTTTCGCAGTTCCTCGGCACTGAGTCCCGTCCTGAACGCGACCGCATGAGCATCCGGCTTGTCCGAATGAAAAGAGTGCCATTACTGGAGAGTTTTTTGCCGTATTTTGTCTGCGTACGTTGCCTCATAGGACTTGAGGCGTCGTGAGGCCGGGCCCGGTACACGGCGGAAAGAGACGCGGCCAATTGACTGGCCCACTCTGTACATGACGTTGGAGCGGAAGCAAGAATGTTACTCATGGCAATGCATACTTGTAGAGGAAGTCGGTTTTGAGATCACATTTTGGTAGCAAAGACGCAACTCATTTCACCGCCCGCCTAGCTCAATCGGATAGAGCGTCAGACTCTTAAGGCTAGGCGATCTGAAGGCTGCGAGTTCGACCCTCGCGGTGGGCTATCGTTTTGCACTTGATGCTCAGTTTTGCTGCACTTCAAGTTGAGCGTCCGACGTCGTCGACGTCGGATAGGGTGGCGAAGTATACCTCCCCCCTGGTATCTTACTGGTTTCTTACTGACCCCTCCGGACCCCCCAGGTATCGATACGGTAAGTAACCGTCCGATAGTCACATGAGCATTTCACGTGATGCTTGTGGCGCAATTTCCGCCAATGTCATAAAAACACCAAATTTTCTCTTTCTGCCACACACAGAATGCTTACCCTGTATCTATTGCTGTATGATGTGTTGTAGGAGTGCTCTATTCAGAACTTTGAGGCTCCGCTGCGCCTCCTCAGGCTATCCCGCCCCCTCCCGCCGTGCTGTGCGCCTATCACGTGAAACGGTCATGTGAAGGTAAGTTACCTACCCTCCAGCGGCCGAGGTAACTTACCAGTAACTTACCGGTAAGAAACCGTCACAAACCGGTCCGGTACCGATACCTACAGTTTGCTTCGCCACCCTAACGTCGGAGTCCGGACGACGTCGAGCCGTCGCCGAACGAGTTACGAGTCACGACACATCGAGCTGTCGACGAATCACGAGCGTCGAGCCGCGAGCGACGACTCACGACCTTGATTCGAATTTCGGACTCTACAGTACATACTACTCCCATTGCTGTTCAGTTCATCATTCGCTACCTGCAACGATTTCGAAGTGCTCCAGAAACCCACAGGTTTGTGTGTAAAATAGGCGGCATGACGCTCTGGCTCAATGAGGCCATTAATACTGATAACACTTGCATGTTGCTCACGACAGTGAAACGCTATGTTTTGATATCGTTGACGATTAGAAGACGTGTCAAATCCTTGAGTGATTGATGCTAATTACTGTACGATGGTTGCTTGCGATGCGATACTAATACATAGATTATAATGCTTTACTTGCGAACTTCTTTCTCAAAGTCTTTCTTCGCCTCGCGTGCGCCGGCTTTCGCCTACAATGCATGTCAGATAGATCCGAAGGAAGGAATATGCCGATCATACCTGGTTCACTTTCTGTCCGCCTACGTTGGATGCCTCCGATGCCTTGTCTTTCGCTGAATCAGCGGCAGAACCTAGGCACTAGTAAGCGGCCATTGACAGACCCAGAATGATATGGCGCTCACCCATAGCTTCTGATGCTTGTGATGCCTTGTCTTTGGTTGATGCAGCAGCAGAGTCTGCGCCAGTAAGCTGCCGTCAACGAGGGCAAGTAGTATGGTAACTCACTCATAGTCTCTTTGGTGGCCTCAGATACTTCAGACGCTTTCTGTTTGGTTGATGCAGCAGTGGAGTCTACGCCAGTCAGGGACCATGTCGGAGAGAACCTGATATGGTGAACTCACTCATAGTCTCTTTGGAGGCTGCGGCCGCCTGTTCTCCGGTCTCTAGCGCCGACGCAAGGCCCTTTCCGAGTTTCTTGTTCACCTGCAGGACGCGTTTAGTGGGAGGGAAAGGAGGAGAGCTTGACCACGCACAGTGTCTGCGACCTCGGAGACCTTCTCCGTCATAGTCTTACGCGCGACCGGGGTGGTGTGGAGGGCCCGGCAGGCGGCGGGGCGGGCGCGGATGGCATTCTGGAAGGCGACGCGGTGCATGATGATGATGATGGCTGTGGGTGGGTAGTTGGAAAGATATCGCGGCACGGAAACAGCTTATATAGCGACGCAGAGAGGAGCCTGACGTATGTTCGAGCATCGTCACCTGTGACGAAGGATTTGCGGCGTGCGCGCCATCTGCGCACGTGCCCGTGATACAGCCGCGTACCAGTGCCACTGCGCGTCACGGTTGGCAGTCTTCACTGTCCACCTCCTACGTCCAAGGCTTTTGGGAAACTGTGCTTCGTCCTGAACCAGCATGCCGACTGGTGATTGCGCCAGCGGAAAGACCGAATCCTGTCTTGCTACAGTCAACTACGGAATAGGTGGATTCCGACCTACCCGACTTGAATGTCGGCGGAAGTGCTGCTTCAATGGCTGGGAAGAAGCTTGTCCAGAGGTTGAGGGCGTCAAGGGCAGCTCGACGAAACCCCGACAATCTGTCAATTCCGACGAACCACCACTTTGACTGCGAGCCGCCTACCGATGGGTAGTCAGCTGCTGGTCAGCTGTAACCGGGTAGACCGGCGTTGCAGCTCTCTGCGAAAAGGACGTCCTTGCGTTCATAGCGATGTCCTTGTGAGCCTCCAAGAATCATGGTGGGGTGCTCTCACTGTATCTGAAGATTCGGAACCGCCAGATATACAGCGGCCCTGATGTACATCAGACGTAGTGTTCACGAGTACTTTGGCTGGAGCTGGAAAGACACTCCATCGGCGGTGTATGGGCTTGCACGAGGCGCATCTGGACAGAAACGTATTTGCAGCCATTGGCCGCTACGTTGCCGGCCGCCGGAATCAGCATTGCTGACTTGATCGGAAAAAGAAAAAAGGCATAATCGTGCCATTGCGATTTGCCGTTCTTGGGACTACTTGAACAGCCAGGTTCAACTCAATTCCCAACTGTCCCTTGTTCCCTCAATGGCAGTCGACCACGCCTCCCAGTCCGCGGGCACCCCGTCCTCGACCGGCGCGCCGCTCTACTCGCTCCCCGCCCTCTTCCCCTTCGCCACCGCCGAGTCATTCACTTGGCTCTACACGACGGTCGCCGTTCTCGCCTCGCTCCTTATCCTCGAACAGTCCGTCTATCGATACAAAAAGCGCCATCTCCCTGGCTCAACATGGACTATCCCGCTCATTGGCAAGTTCGCGGACTCCATGAAGCCGACGATGGAAGGCTACATGAAGCAGTGGAACTCTGGTGCTCTGAGTGCAATCAGCGTCTTCAACATGTTCGTTCTACGCGCTGTTTCTGGCTGCCGCTAATCCTCGCTCAGCTTCATTGTCATGGCCTCCTCAACAGAATATTCTCGCAAAATTCTCAACTCGCCTACGTATGCCGAGCCCTGCCTTGTCCACGCTGCCAAGCAGGTTCTTCTCCCGCAGAATTGGTAAGCACATCAACGTATCCCGCCTATTCTCATACTCACCGTGATTGACCAGGGTCTTCTTGACTGGCAAAGAACATGTCGACTACCGCCGTGGTCTCAACGCGTTGTTCACCCGGAAAGCCATGGGGTATGTTTGCTCTCGATTCTATAAACTCTCTCTAATCATGACCAGCCTCTATACCTCTGTCCAGGATGCTGTCACGCGTAAGCACTTCAAGGTTTGGCTTGCCGAGGCTGCCAAGTCCGACGAGGCACAACCGATAATGATGCCCGCCCGTTTCCTCAACATGGACACCTCTCTGCGCGTCTTCTGTGGCGATCATCTTCCCGACCACGCGACAAAGGAGATCAGCGACAAGTACTGGCACATAACCGTCTCTCTGGAGCTCGTCAACTTCCCTCTGGCCCTTCCCGGCACCAAAATCTACAAGGCCATCCAGTCGAGAAAGGCTGCCATGGCTTGGCTGGAGCTTGCTGCCAAAAGAAGTAAGGAAGCTATGGCGGCGGGTGCGGAGCCGACCTGCCTCCTCGACGAATGGGTTCGCGTTTTCTCGGACCCTTCGTGGAAGGGCAGGCGGGATTTCAGCGACACTGAGATGGCTATGGTCGTCTTCTCTTTCTTGTTTGCCTCCCAGGATGCCATGAGTAGCGGTCTTATCTACGGTTTCCAGCATCTTGCCGATCACCCGGAGATCCTCAAAAAGGTCCGCGACGAGGTGGAACGCGTCCGTGGAGGCGACTCTGAGGCACCCTTGACGATTGAGATGCTCGACGAGATGGTCTACCTCCAAGCCTTTGTCAGAGAGAGCATGCGACTTGTCCCCCCAGTGACCATGGTCAGTCCGACAGCGTTGTTCCTTGACATATGGCTGACAGCCCCTTAGGTGCCTTACAAGACGACTAAAGCATTCCCCATCAGCGACGATTACACCGTGCCTGTCAACAGCATGGTTATCCCATCATTCTACAACGCTCTGCATGATCCCGAAGTCTACCCCAATCCCGACGTTCTCCTGCCCGAACGGTGGTTGGACCCCAACGGTTCGGCCAACTCCAACCCGAAGAATTATCTCGTCTTTGGTGCTGGTCCCCACAAGTGCATCGGTCAGGAGTACACTCTGATGAACATTGCATTGGTACTGGCCAGCGCCGTTAGTACCTTCGACTTCAAGCACGATGTGACACCGTTAAGCAATGAAATTGAGTAAGTCCCAGCCGCTGTCTGCCTGAGGTTGCTGATGTGCTGACTCCTTCCGCAGGATTATCGCCACGCTATTCCCCAAGGATGGATGCCGACTGAAGCTCACGCCTATAGCGAAGCACTAGAAAGAGCAAAAAGTTGTCCCATACCAAATACCCAGACAACACATTGTTGCTACTTACTACCTTAGAGCTTTCGTTATTCTTTATAGAGACATGAACTTCATCACTAATTCATTGTTCGGATTGTGTACTCGTCGGATCTCAAAACCTGTCCTATATAGGCTGTGCCAACAATTGCGCCACAAAGATTGCCCTGAACACCCGGCTGAGCGCGACTTCTGGGAGCGACGACGCATAGTCTCGTGAAAGTACTTATATGCTATTATATATACGGCTAGTGTATTGTTACTACTGATAACTCCTTCGACGGCATGATTATAACACATTGTATCGATGAAATTCAGATTCTACGGACACTCAACGGTAAGGAGCTCGGGCCTTCTCCCTTCACCCGAGGCCTTATGACAAAACTCTGGAAAGGCTCGATGTCACGATGACAAGTGAAGGCAAACTGCCTCAAGAGTGTGATCACAAGTGCCTATTGAGTGGCGCGTAAGTTGGGATCGATCTAGGAAAAGACTATCGATCCGAGTACTTACCTTGATCTCGCACAGAGCAAAAGCCTTCCCAACGCATGAGCGTGGTCTGGCGCCAAAAGTCAGGCGACCGAGGAAGACGGATGCGCGGAGGTGGGACTCACCCTTCGCTGAAGGCAAAAATTTCGCGCTGATGTCTGATCCCGTACCGTTTGCGTTCGAACCACCGGTCAGGTCGGAACTGTTCCGCGTCCGCGCCCCAGACCTCGGGATCCGTCTGGATGATGTTGACCGGGATCTCTAGGATGGTGCCCTTGGGAATGACAAGATTCCGTTCTGAAGTACCGGGGATGGGCTCCGAGAGCGGGACGGTGATGGTCTCCTCTGCCTTTCAGCTTGTTAGTCCCGACCGCAGAATGCGAGAATCAAGCTTCACACGTGCCTGGTGATGATTTTCCAGTATGGGTGGGTGTAAGCGAAGTGTCTCCTTGATGACAGCGTCCAGGAGAGGAAACCCGTTATTCAATGCGTCGAATGAAGGATCATCACCAGAATCTGTGACTTCTTCGCGAAGTTGACGCTGTATGTCTGTGTTCTGGGAGAGCTCGTAGAGTACCCACTTGGTGAATCGTTGAGATTAATGGGAAGCGAGAGCGAAGATTAACACTTACAGAGATAGTCGCTGAAACGGGTTCGTAACCCGCAGAGATCACTGTACGCATCTGGGAGACAATTTGCTCCTCGCTCATCGAGTCACTGGACTTTACTGTTGGGGAAGGGATGAGCGTACACGTATATGGTGACAGAAAGAACTCACGCATTACAGACAGTATATTCCTCCCTTCTTCGCCCACAGTCTTTGCATCATTCCACATCTTCTTAGATATCGCACCCATCTCCTGTTTCGTCTTGCGAATCATTTTACCCTTCTCGCCTATGGTCAATATGGACGGGAAGATCCAAAACAGCGCCCGCATATAGAAAGACGATAGCTTATTCTCGTTGTTTGTAAGCCCGTCAAATGCCTCGGCTAGTGAGTGGGGCTCTCCGTCAAGACATTTGAAGTCATGCGAAAAGGCCGCGCGACCGACTGTATCGAGACTAGGAAGAGATCAACATCGTGGTACAAGGTTGAGCATCGAGAATTCCTCACGCGTAACGACCGGCCCAATTGGTGACTTCTATGTCGACCTCTTCTCGCGGACTCTGGTCTATCAGCTTAGCCCACTGGGACGCCAATCTGGCAGATGTCTCATAGAAGACATGTGTCATATCTCGGACGGACTGCGCGCTACAAAGGGGTCGCGTCAGTCAGGACCAAGGGAGCTCAGTCAGACGTACTTGAGTGCTGGAGCCACACATCGTTTTTGCTTCTCGTGGGCCGCCTTACCTTAACATGAAGATCAATATAAGCATGCTCGACGGTCTCAGAACACTAACCCTCAATCCAGAGAATGCCCTCGCCAGTCGTGGCCTTGAACCATTCTCGAACACCCCGTGGCTTGGGGAAATCGTAGATTCCGTCGCCGAGAATGTAGCTCACGGCGCGTGGGTCAGTGATAGACAGAATTTGATGCTATCGCCACACGTTAGCTTCGAGCACCAAGCCAAACTGTGAAGCTAGTTACCCCGAATGCCCCAGTGAACTTGACGACTTTGCCGTATTGACTATGCCAGTCGACATAGTGAGAACCTGGTCGACTGTTGTATAGAAGCCATTCTTCACCCCACAAAAGCGAGGACGATCGAGGACCAGGAACATGCTTTAACGTCCTGCGAATGGAGAGCAGATGGGAGACAGATCGCACGAGGCGAGCAAAGAGGAGAGCAGAGCAGAGGTAGAACGCTCGACTCAAGAGCAAGGAGGGAGACATGGTGGGGTACACGATTGGGAGAGGTGGTAATGCAATGTGTGGTCTTGAGAGATGCACCCTTTATATATTTGTGGCAGCAGCAAAAAGTCAGGTCCCGAAGTGCCATCTGTCGCAGTAAATTTTTGAGAATGGGGGAGGAATGAATCACTCCAGCTCTTCCAGAAGTATCGGCCGCCTGTGCAGCTACACGGACGAAACTTGATCGGTAATGCAAGCGCGCCTGACGAATGTGACATGAGAAATGTGAACGCAACCGAGAAATTGCATCCCGTGAAGAGTTGAGCTATGCAAGGTTTTGATGAAGATCCATGTCGGAGGTGTTTCCGGTGTAAATAGAGTATATCGATATTGTCGCATCATTATCTGGAGGAGTGCCCTGACAGTTCATGACCGAGAATCCTGTGTTCATCATGCTTAGTGCCAAGCAAGTCCGGACTTGGTCGAGCTCCTTCATCGTGTTCGTCACCGCGGGCATCCAAGTACAGCGAGGAATTCGATGCGCGATTTCCGGTAGGATTCTGCGAAGAAGATTTGTCGAACGGTCAATAGCTCAAGGAAGAGATCATCAAATGCTTGGACTATTGACGCCGAATAGTAGCACAAGCTCCGTGCAGTCATAGATTGCTCATGTTGCATCAGCCCGAGATGTAGTATTGAATAGCCACTGCTCTTCAGGAAATAGCGGTAGTCGACGTTCGATGCTCCAAGCGTTGGCCTCGGAAAATGTCAAAAATGAAACGTGAGGAAACAACCAAGCTCGGGTCCAAGAAAGTAGATTCGGGGAGAGCAGAGGCGGTCGAGCGAGAGACACAGACGATCCCGGGTGGCGAGATACCGGATGGACGCACACTGTCCAGAAGGACCCACAATGAGGTGATGCACAGTGGAACATTGTGGGCGGCACTGGGAAGATGACGGGGCAAGTGAAAAGCAATGCAAATACTCAAGACTGGGAACCTGGTCTGCGCCAGGGAACTTGAGTAATGTTGAGTTGACATTGGAAAGAGGGCGCGGGCGCAGCTGCTGATCCGAACAACGTGGCCATCAGGTGCCTCCACGACTTCGCGGCATAGCTTCTGCTTTAGACTACAGCCTGTATTTCGACCATTTTCTTTCTTTACCCGTCTGCCCCCGTGTTGCATGCCAAAACGTAGCAATTCAAAGAAGCCAGCTTCGTCCCGGACACTCGCAACGAAAAAATCCCGAGGAGACGGGGACATGCGACCTGCTTCCAAGGATTACATGGCTCATTCCTCCTCCCTTCTCAGTGGCCAGGCCGACCCCAGGACACCCATATCAGCGCGATCCCATCACGTCGCCGACCGAATGGAAAATGACGCGGAGGAAGGCCTCGAAATGAGTCTTCTCGGTGACGAGGAGCGCAGACAGGCGTCCCGCGGCCTCGACGGCTACGAGGACGATCACAATGACGGGACCAAGCCGCCCATGTCGGACAAGGACAAGCGGTCCATGGCCCTGTTGTGTGTTCTGTGTGCGTGCTCACTCGGTTCAGCGTGACGGCCCGCTGACTGCCCCGTTAGACCTCATCCAAGGAGTTCCCGTGCGTTTATTTTCGTGTCAATCATGTGTGACGTGCTAACAGCGTGTTCTGCAGCTGGGTCTCGCGTTGGGTGTGTCGTGTCAGCCTGCCAGTCGGCGTCTCCTAACCCGACTGTTCTCCAGGCTCCGTTCCCTTCCTTCTCAAAGACCACCTGTCATACTCCCAACTAGCCACCTTCGCTTTATCGAGCTACCCGTATTCCTTGAAGCTCCTCTGGTCACCTATCGTCGACTCTGTCTACTTCGTTTCCGTCGGGCGACGCAAGTCATGGATCATTCCCATGCAACTGACAGTCGGGACACTGATGCTGTATATATCCTTTAACGTCGAGCGGCTAATGGATAATGTAGGGACTGCATCTTCTCCCTGTCACTGAGTTCTCACCTTGTCGCGTCAAGGCTGCCGATTATGTTTACGAATTAACCTTCGTGTTCACTTCCCTGGTTTTCATCTCTGCCACCCAAGGTCTATTCATTCTGTCTGCATCAGTCCCTCTCAGTCATTCTTACTCAACTCTTGTCTAGATATCGCCGTTGACGGTACCGCTATCATCGCTCATTTTTCCGTCAAAAATCTGATGTTTTTTGATCTGCACAGGTTGGGCTCTTACTCTATTATCGCAAGAGAACTTATCATATGCGTCGACGTGCCAAACCATCGGCCTCAATACGGGCTATTTCGCTTCTTTCACCGTGTTTCTCGCATTCAACAGCGTCGAGTTCACGTATGTTTCTCCGACTATATTCCGCCTTCGAACTGATCGTATTCCGGTAGTGAGCGTTGGGGAGTTCCGCATCTAACATTGAGCGCGTATCTAAAGTTCTGGGGTGTGGTGTGTTACTTGGTCACACTGTGGCTTCTTGTCTTCAAGAAAGAAGTACGGGCATCACACTGCCCGGCTATAGTGACTGACCCTCGCCGCAGGACAAGGAACCAGCCAACGACGCAGACATGAGTATAGCTGGAGTCTACAAGACTATCTGGTCTATCTGCAAGCTTAAACGTGAGAAAGTAGCGATCGCGTAAGACCAAGGCTCACCCTCTAGCAGACATCCAATCACTCATCATAATGCATTTCTTCGCCAAACTGGGTTTTGCGGCTAATGATGCGGCGACATCGCTCAAAATGGTTGAAAAAGGCTTCAAGCGAGAAGAGCTGGCTGTAGCGGTTCTTATAGATTTTCCGTTCCAGATTGCTGGAGGTTGGCTCGCTGCGAAGTGGTCTCGCGGAGACAGACCCTTGCGGCCGTGGGTATATGCGTTCCTGCCTCGTCTAGGATTTGGCTTGATCGCCACTGCGATTGTTTACTGGTTCCCGACACCTCCGATCTCCCGAGCCTTTTTCATATTTTTGATCGTGCACACCATATTGGCATCCTTCTCAAGGTATTCAACTTGACCGACTCGTCCGCTCGCTCTGATGGTAACCACAGCACGGTACAATTCGTCGGTATATCTGCTTTCCACACTCGTGTCTCGGATCCCCTCATTGGTGGCACCTATATGACTGTACGCATAACTCAGATCTCGATACCATGGACTGACCTTTGCACAGTTATTGAACACGTTCACTAATCTCGGCGGCACATGGCCGAAATATTTTGTTCTCAAGAGCGTCGACATGTTCAGCGTTGCGAAGTGCAAAGTCACCGAAGCCGGAACTGAAATTGTTGTCAAAGGTCAAGAGTACTCATACTTGCACTGTTGCGTCTGCTAACACCCGATGCAGCCGCGGAATGTGTGTCTGACCACGGTAAAGCTATGTGCGCGGATTTGAACGGTCAATGCCTGACGGAAACGGATGGATACTACTCTGTTTCTGTGATCTGCGTGATCTTTGGTGTGATCTTCCTGTTCGCATACACGATCCCAACAGCGAGGAAGCTTCAAGGTCAGTTTTGTGTGCGAGCTGCCGATGCATGCCCTAAACATCAGTCAGACCTACCACTATCTGCCTGGAGAATCAAGATGGAGTGATTGCCCATCTATAGATTATTTTAATTACTGGTGTACTGGTGAATTCACTCGATGAATGTACTGAAAAGAGAACAAGAACTGAGCCATCGGCATTGCTTTCAGCGTGGGAATCAATGGTGCCGATGCAACAAATTTGTGAGCCGGTTTTCTCCCAGCGAAAATACGCCTTGTACGCCTTATCCCGCCGCCACCGCCGCCGTGAAACTACTTTCTACCGACGCCATGAGCACTTTACATTTTGGACCCGAATGGATGCGGTCGAAGCCAGCTACACCAAGGACACTGGCGCCAGAGCCGACGCCACCAGCCCAGCTCAACGCGTCTACCTATTCAGCACTGGTCTCCCCGGCTGCGCCGTCGCAGCCGGACGATCGCGACGATGCCCGTCCTTTCCGATATTCCAAGGACGAATTGCTGCAGATTTTCCGGGATGGCGCAGGCCACACTGGGCTTGGCCTGGAAGTGGAGCGCTGGGACGGCGTCGTGCGGGAAGTCGGCGCGGAGCCGACGTCTCTACGCGAAATGGGGGAGACGGAAAAGAAGGTGCGTGCGGCCCGTCGGCGAGCTTTGACTGTCGCGTACATACAGCACGGTGGCTGACCTCGTGCTGTCCAGCTCTTTTCCGGCTCGTTGAATTCTGAGCTTCGCCGCCGCCAATCAACGGATTATCTTTCCCCGTTATCCACCCAGAATCTGGGCTCCGAGCGGCCGCGGCTCAGCCATTCCACGTCCGCGACAGCGAGCAGTCCTCTTCGAGATCGCTTTGGGCAGCTGGGGCGAAGACGAGGCGAGAGCACAGGTACGCCACTCCCTTCTCATTTTTTCCGACAGCCACCGAGAATTGTCTGCTGCAGATCAGATACCTGGTACCCTACCGCGAAAGCTCTCGCTGTCGTCTATCCAGTCTCCGATGTCCCCACGCGATTCCGGCATGCAATCCCCTCGGATGGCGCGAATGGGCTCTGGCTTCGACGGTGGTGTATTGGGCGGTGGTGGTGATTCTTGGTCTGCTCGGCGGCGCGCCTCCGAGGGCACTGCCAAGACGCCCGGAATCGTGCATCGCGAGCCCATCGGTGACCTTGCAGATGAAAAGATCAAAGAAGAGGACGAAACCTCAGTTCAGCCCTCTGACAATCCCCACAAGGTCGAGGACAATACCCCTCATCAGAATCATCTCTCTGCGGCCGTGTACGAATCTGCTACTCATGCGGGCGCGAACAACACGCAGAACATCCAATCGTCCATGTCGCACCTCGCTTTGAGCCACGAAATCAATCACAGCTCTTCCGCTTCTCCCGCAAATAGCTCTACAGGTTTCGGTCCGCCGGGCATACAGGACCTGACAGGCGTAGAGTGGTCCTATCTTGACCCACAAGGGAATATTCAAGGTCAGTTCATTCATGTATCTTCCTCGCCAGTCACATTAGAACGCACATCCAGGTCCTTTCAGGGCTGATCTCATGCAAAAATGGTCTGACGATGGATATTTTACGGATGATCTGCTCATGAAGAGGACACGGTTGGATACGGAGTGGACTAGGGTGGCAGACTTGAAGCAAAGAGCGACTGGGCCAGTGTTCCTGACTCCTCATCGACCACCTCTTCCTCCTGGCCTGCAACGTCATGATTCACCTATCTTTTCCCCGGCCGAGGCATTCACCACACCGTTTCAACCCGCACCGATACGTTCGCTGCGCAGCTCCACCTTGGATTCCTTCCTCGGAGGTTCCAATCCATCTGACTCTCCCTCCTCGTCTCTCGGTGCTGGCCGGTACAGCAATGGTTCTCCAGATCCTGGCGCCTTTGGGGGACGTGCCTCAAACTTTGCGTCAGGTCCCGATCCAATAGGACGTCGGAACCTGTTTTACGAACCTTCCGGGCCACCCTCACAACCCATACCCTCTCGCAGCGCTACCCTTGAACACAACTTCTCTACCTTCAACCAAACACCATGGCAGCAGCCTTCCAATGGTGTCATTGGCTCTGGGTTCGACCCTTCAAACTCGGGACGAGGCTCTGCCGACGCGATGCAGTACATCCCATACCATGATGCGCGTATCCCAACGAACTCATTGGGTGGACCAAATGCTTTCGGGTCGCAGGATGGCCTTCAAGGGAATCATTACGATCCAGGGCGCTTTGATGATAGGCGGATACAACCAACCGTGCAAGATCCATTCGCATCACAAAATGCATTCCCTGTGCAACCTACCTCTCATATCGTCCCTTCGCCTTTCCCGATGCAAGCTCCTTCGCAGCCTGTCGCAGAGGCTACTGCTGCTAGTTCCCCGTGGGGTAACGTCCAAGAGGCAACTCCTCCTCGTCAACCAGGACCGTTTGACTCTAATTATCCAACTTCCACTAACGTGGTTGATACGCCTTCACCCTGGGGCAACCCTAGCTCT
Source organism: Strobilurus luchuensis (assembly GCA_019915105.1). NCBI lineage: Eukaryota > Fungi > Basidiomycota > Agaricomycetes > Agaricales > Physalacriaceae > Strobilurus > Strobilurus luchuensis. The sequence goes on along the minus strand of JAHLMJ010000016.1, from coordinate 930,383 downwards.
GTGCCACGCGCAAGTGTACCGAAACCCGTTGAAGCTTCGCCTTGGGGTGCACCTCGTCCATCTGCGGAGTCACGTATACTTGCTGAACCCACTTCCACCGTGAATGGCAAGGCAGATGCCGCGGCCCAGCCACTTCCCTCGGCGCCACCCATTGATGCTTCTTTGGAACAGACCTCTACTGATTCTTCAGTTTCCGCCAAAAAGCCCCGTGTCAAGGCCTCACCTGCGCCCCCTAAGCCTACGCTCTCTGTAACTCAACCTACAGCAGGACCGGTATCGCCTGCGTCTCCAGCTATTGCTGAGCCCGCCAAACCCGCATGGGCGAAGGCTGACGATGCCAAGCCCTCTGGAGTGTCGTTGAGCTTGAGAGAGATCCAGGAGGCAGAGGAGAAGAAAGTAGAAGCTCGTAGGGCTGCGGAGAAGGAGCGAGAACGCGCGCGGGCTAGTGCTGCTCCCCTCACCCCCGCAGAGGATACCGCACCCTTTACCTCATCTTGGGGACTTCCCACTTCTCAGGTGGGTGTACGGACTCCCGCGAAGGAGACACCTGGATCAGCCGTAACTGCTACCGCACCCCCGGTATGGACTACAACTGCTAAGACACCCGTCACCAAAAAGACCATGAAAGAGATCCAGGAGGAAGAGGAGAAGCGAAAGAAACAAGCGGCGAAGGAGAGCATCGCTTCTGTAGCAGCGCGCCGAGGCTACGCGGAGACCACGTTCAAGGTTTGCTCGATGTTGCTCTCTACTGTTCATTCGTATTGATCAATTTCAGCAAACTGTACCCCCTCCTCAAATGGGTGGCGCATGGACGACTGTTGGTCCTAGTGGAAAGTCAACCCCATTGGCCGCAGCAACTGTCCGACCAGCAGCACCTCCGACTCCTGCAGCTGTGACCCCGGCTCCCACTCCTCGTACGAATGGTACCGCAGCTGTCAGTCGAGCTCCAGCGGCGCCAGCCCCGACGAAACCTGCCACTCCCAAGATCGAAGAGTACCCTGCAGCACCCTCCCACGACTTCCTCAAGTGGCTTAGCGAGTCTCTCCAGGGTCTTAACAAGACAGTAAATGGTAAGCTACGAGAGCTTTGTGCTCATCACTAATACTCATGGTTGCCGTCACAGTTGAGGAGATCATTCAAATGTTGCTGTCTTTTCCGATAGATCCAGACTCGTCTACCGTGGAGCTCATTTCGGACCTTATCTACGCCAATAGCGTGACACTGGACGGACGAAGATTCGCCGCTGACTTTGTCAGCAAGCGCAAATCTGACGCGTTAGCGCGAGCCAAGGGAGGAGCATCATCAGCGGGTGCTTCGAGCAAACCTATATCTATCGCCGAGGTTGTCAAGGCTCAGCCTAAGCCTCAGACCTCGGAATGGGGCGGTTTCAAGGTCGTCAACAAGAAGAAAAAGGGAGGTCGCGCATGAACAGTAGCAGCGTTGGACCTGATTAGTATATTCATGCTGAGGCGCCCCCTCTAGTAATTGACATTGTCCTGCCATTGATCCCGTGCAGGCGGCTAGTAGTGGTAGTCGTAGTAAATATCTGTGTTGTTGTAATCTGCTGTATGCGAGACGGTATTTAAGCTAATTCTTTTCTTCGTGTCATATGAGGAGGAGACAGTCTCATTCAGCAACCCTTCACTTCAATCTGTCCATCACCAAAGTCAAAGTAATGAGTAGGTCCACCTGTCTCCCAGCTCATCCCAGATACTCCTGCCGAGCCACCACCAATGAACATGCCCATCAGCAGATCCTCTACTACCAAGGCGTAAACTTTGATAATGAAGGAGATTCCCGTCTCTGCATTCCTGAGAACGACTGGAAAGATAGTACTCCCGATAGATGTTTGAGAGCTTCCAAGCAAGGCGAATTCAACCGGCATATTGGCTGAGGTATCGAGTGTCGGTCTGTGCGCTTCTGGGATGGATTCATACAACTCCTATCGAGAGATATGAGCAACGAGGTTGTCGTATCGCAGCGACAGAGACCCACTGACCTTACTGACGATAACGCCCTTGCCCATAGCGATGCAGATGGCAAAACTGCCATCAGTTGAGGAGGCATGGTGTTCGAGATGTCCGATGAGGTTTGGGCGGTTTGCCATGGAGGCGATACGAAAACCATTGCCCCATATTCCACGGAATGTCTCATCGTATAAGACAGGGATGCTTTCGGTGTACGGGGGAGGGGGGTTGCTCGTCAGTTGATTCATGATGACTTTGAGAAGCTAAAGGCTGAGTCTCAGATATGGACAGGTCACATCTTGGTATTTGAAATGAGTGATCAGCGCGATACCGTCTTGGACTGCATAGGGAAATCTTTACACATACTACACGACTCAAGCCTGTCGATGCTCACAAGATACATACGTATATGACTCTACAAAGGTCCTTCAAGCCGCAAGCTCAGACCAGTCACTAGCGATATCCTCTCCTTCCGTCGGACTCGGAAGCAATGAAGGTCTTCTGAAGGACTCCGCCATATTTCGGTCGGCCATGGCTCGAGCTTCTCCCAACAAAAACGAGTCCGAAGTGTCGGTCTCGTCAACATCAGCAGCATAGTGCTGAACAGGTTCGATATGCGCCATGGGCAAAGAGCCTGCAAGGTCTGGCGATGGTGAAGTCTTTGGGACTCGGGGTGTATCGGGTTTGGAGATGCTTGCTCGAGGTGGTTTTGAGCTCCTTTCGGCCGCTTGCTCAACTGGATACTCTGAGTAGACGTCGCTCCCTTCTGATATATGTTGGGGGGATGCCGATGCGACAGCTGAAGAAGTAGAAGTGGCGTTTGCCTGGTTAACAGCAAGGTGCGTGGTTCCTCTGCTAGATGCCTGGTGCAATTTCCAGCGACCATCGACCTCCCTGTCCAAATCTTCCAGCTCACCCTCCACAAGCTTCACGACCTCCTTCCTCACCGCCCGCAGATCTGTATCTCCAAAGCTGTCCACTGCGTCCAGATGCGACAATAGACCAGTCAGTGCTTGCTCGTAGTATCGGAGAGGAGCATTGCGCGACGTGTAAGAGAGTCTGGAAGTCAAGGACTGCTCCGTGGAAGGCGCCGTAGGAGAGAAGTCAATATGGGAGGGGAAAACGAAGTCGTCTCTAAGCGTGTGGAATGCAGTCTCGACACTGCGAATGGTCTGCATAGACGACACGACATCTCGCGAGGGAAAGTTGTCCTGTGATGGGTGTGACGCGGGTTCCTTGTCCCCTTCGTCCTTCAGAGAGGGTAAAGCTGCGGTAGGCTTTGGAGCAGAATTATGCTGAGTCAAAGATGCCAAGAGAGCTTCAATGACATCCTCTGTCGGTTTGAAGTCGGAGACTTCGCCGCTGCGGGTTGCGATTTGCTTTGCCAGCAAAGGATGAAGATGAACGACCTGTTTCAAGCAATATGAGATTTCGAAAATTCTCCACTTGAGGACAACTTACTTTGTCGAAGGTTTCCGCTTGCCCTCTGAGCAGCTCATGCAATCGGGCCTGGATGTGGTTCTCAGAAGCGGTGTGGTGCCTCCGAGCAGCGGCAATATCGTAGGGGAGCTCCCATTCTCGACAAGCAGGTTGTCGAGCAGCCACCTCAAGATGTTGGCGATGGCGAGCTTCACCGAGAGCCATCTCTAGCTGCCGCCGCTGTCCAGCCTCCCGTGCGCGAAGTGCTTCTAGGGCAGCTGCTAGGCGCTCTTCCTCCTGTATCTGACGCCGAAGGAACAGTATGCGATTTGTAGTATCCTCGCGTCGATATGGAGATTGAACGCGGGGCCTGCGGTTATGAACGGCCTCAAGTCGGCGACGGAGAGCTAATTCTTCTTCAAGTTGACGGATAGACTCAGAGGCAAGGTATCCCTCTTCGGCTGCTTTTGTTTGCGCCAAGGCAGAGAGGTAGCTGTCCCGCGGGGAAGAATGTGGAGAATAAGACTGAGGATGGAATGCGAACATCTTGAATGCAGCAAAGACTGTAGTTTGAAGGGTCCATGGCACAGAGAGCAGCACTTATACCAGCAGATGAGTCAGTCAAGTACGCGCGTCGGGCATACGCGTCGAGTCCAAGCATTTCTCGCATGTTCGAAGGAGATGACTGTTGCTGACGAGTTGTGCTGGATTACAGATGATCGCCGTCACGTGTCCCACTGTTCTTTCTACCATCCAGCATGCCCACAGCCTCGCTGGAGTCGCACTTTGTCTTTCCTCGGATTCGCTCAGTGCTGCCGCAGCCTATCAAAAGCAAACTATCTCCCGTCACCCCTGTCGCCAGCAATGTACACACTGCCACCGCCGCCGCCCATCGCACAATGAAAACGCGCGTCGCCGTTCGCGATTCCAAGCCTCACAGATTCGAAATTGTCCAGCTTCGTGAGGCCGAGCAGCGCGTTCCCTCGCCCATGCTTAAACAGGTCACTCCTCTGGGAAATGCCCGCGCCAGGCTCAAGACTGTGAACGGGGAGCCCACGACGCGTTCAGTGCCGATGCTGCGTGGCGATTCGACGGCGCGAAGTATTGTTGTAAGCCAGGTCTGAACATCACTTGTTAGCACTCAAGATTCACACGTATCGTAAGCCTGCTACCAGGCGTCAAACCGAAAACATTCGCCCACCCAACAAACCCCTCGTCTCTTCCAACATTCAGGACAAACCTATCAGATCTATCATCAAGAAAACACGCTCTCCCAGCCTCCCGCCTATATCAAACCGCGGTCCAGCAACTAAAGATACCCATAAATCTATTCTCAAGTCTTCCAAGCCCTCCATCTCGGCGGCCCCTACCACAAGGATACTCCCTAGCCCGCATCACAAGTCAGCTAGTCTCAGTAGCGTAGACTCTCTCACTGCCTCCACCCCTCCTCGCCCTTCTCCACATCATGTCGCCGCACAGTCCGAAGACTTTTCTCCTTCTCTCGCCGCCAGTTGGCATAGACGCCGTGCCATCTACACTCACAGCCTCTTCTTGCCCTCGCTGGATATGTCGATGGAGGAACCGCCTTTCTCTCTCGTTCAGCATTCTTCTCCTGCTGTCCGTACTGCACCTGGACCTCGACCGTGCGCACCAAGGTCTCGAGAACACGAAGACGAAAATACGCTCGCAGCTTACGATGGATGCGAGATTCTCGTCAAGCCTTCGCTCTCGCACTCTTCCTCCCTACCATCGTTGTGGTCACAAGAATCAATCAGTTTATCTCGACACACGGCAAGGTCCCTCAAGTCTCAGGACTCTCGTAAATCACTATCGTTGAACGAACCTGAGGTTCGACAAGAAATCTATATCGTTGTACCGAAGACGGTGGTGAGAGAAACGCGTACAGACGGACATCATCCCATTGTCATCGAATTGTTGGTGGCGATAGACATGGCTATCAAGGAGTGGCAGATATAATCTCCAACAAGTTCATATGTTCGAACCGAAGGCCACTTTTCGCACTGAAAGGGTGATGGTAATGCACTAGTCATTCGATTGTGGTCTGTATTTTACATGAAGAGCGTAAGGAAATAATAAGTCAATAATGCAAGTTCGTGATAGTGTGGATATAATGAGACGAAGTCGAATCGCCAATCATGAAACAAATGGACCCCCAGTACAACCTTGAGAGAGGAATTGTATTCCTTTAAGACCAGCTAGAAGGACCGAAGACTCCGCTCTCAGGCAAAGCCTTCAGCGGAACACCCATGGCATCCGCAGTGTTCATCCAGACTGTGTTGCCCCACCAGTTTAGTGAGATTGTACCACCCTTGGGCAGTTGTAGCGCCAAGAATATGAAGACGACGGCGAATACTGTGCCGGCGTCGAGAGCGGCGGAGGTGATGTAGTTGTAGCGCATCCACCAGCGGAAGTGGAAGCGGCGAATGTAGAAGTTGAAGATGAACCCGACGATGCCCCATGAGATGTAGTTCAGGCCGGATGCAGGTGGAATCGAAGTGACACCGGTGAGAATGACCGGGACGTTGATATACCGCCACATTGAAGTGGGGAAACGGCGCGCGAGGAAGTAGGGCGGAATTGGTGCGATAACACCGAGGAGGAAGAACCAAAGGAGGGGACGATAGCTAGACGAAAGAGGATGAGTAAGTGATGTCGTCGTGCGATGTAGAGATACTTACGGAGCGTCGGGACCAAACATCCTGTTGGGACCAATGCCACCCCAGATGAGAGATGCAGTCGCGAAAGTGTTCGAGGATGGACAGATGAAGAGCTGCTTTTGGGTGGGCAGGCACAGGTCGGTGACGTTGTCGAACATCCACTGCTGGGTCAAGGTCGCGAGGACAGTAGCGAAAAGCACCGCAACGACCTGGATGCAGAACATGGTACGAGTGGGGATCTTCATGTACTGGCCGAGCTTGAGATCACCGCAGAACAAGCCAGCTTGGTACGATCCCATGTAACCAATGCCCTTGAAGATGGTATTGCCAACGGGACGTCCGGGGAGCATGAAGCCGAAGATCATCTCGTACATGACGTTGAAGCCGATCTGGGTGTTGGCAATGGCTTGGATCATGGCCAAAGGAATCGCAGTGATGGCCGAGATGAAGGCAGCGAGGAGAGCAGCCCAAACTGGAATGGAAACGTCCTCGATCTCGATGGCGATGATGATGAAGACCAGGGAAACAACACCAACGATAGCGAACCACCAGCCTGGTGTCTCGGGATAGGCCTGCATCAAGCGGTGGTGGACGTCGCGCTCCATAGAGGAAGAGCGGAATCGTTTGACGATGTCGCGCCTGTACCACACTGAAAGCACAGTCAGGAAGGGAAATACAGCGAGATGAGAGAACACGTACAGAAAGTGTGGATCAAGACCGCAGGGAAGGCAGCGAATGCCAGGCCGTATTGAATAGTCAAGGTGGTGCTCAGGAAAAGGGGAGAGTACGCCTTGTACTTCTCAACGTCGAAGACACCATTGGTAACAACTTGACTGGCGTCGTACGGAGCGCCAGTGTTGTCGAAGGAGTAGTACGAAGAGATCGGCAGGAAGGCAGCGTTGAACGCGTTGGAGACTGTCGCAGTGAGATGAATAACAGCATAGAAGAGCTAAAACAATGCACGTACAGTACATGATTGGTGCCACAATCCAGAACCAGAAGAGGAATGACACGAGGATGTTCGCTTCGGCCCACCACTAGACAACAATAAGAGTCTGTACGCTAAGATGAATATTGAAGACTTACTGGGGTGACCATAGGACTGGCGATGTAGGATATCATGGACCAGTCGAAGGTAAGACCGCTCATACCCAGACCAGAGGCTCCGAACAGGGTGTTGACCGTAACGTTGTTGGGAGCAATCCAGCAGACCCAGTTGAAGACACTGAGGGCCGTGAAGAGGAATCCCGGGAGGAAGTAGTAGGCCGTTGCGCCCATGAACACGAAGAGGAAGAATCTCTCGCGGGTGATGTGGCCGCGGTCGGATTTGCCAAAGTTTTTGTGGAGAGTGTTGAAGAGGGCGGAGTTGACAATGGCGCCGGGCCAAAGCATGTTGGAGGGGTACACGGTCCAGCGTCGCATGAGCCCTGCGAGGGAGAAACCATAGGCCTGCATGCCGATGACGAGAAGAAGCTGGTATGCGAGACCAGGCTTCTGGTCATAGAACATCCTCTGAGCAAGGAAGATATCCGTGGCGTAGCCACCAGAGTACGAGACGTTGGCCATGATGGTAACGGCGACGTGCTCCTTGATGTTGAATGGTCCAGGATTGAGCGTCCAGACGTACCCGAAGGTGTTGAAGTGGCGTGTCGGAAGGACTCGTTCCATGAACTTGCCCATAGGAAGGACGATCAACTGAATGATCAGTCCGGTAATGTACATAGTGGGGTCTGGTACAATTGATCAGCAACCAGACGAGCAAAGAAGAGATAGAAGCTTACATCGCAAGCCGAGAGCAGTGTTGAAGATGGGTAAGATGATGATCCAGAAGAGACCAAGTGTCCACCTGAGAGACAAGTCAACGCTGAAGTTACCAGAGCCGCCGAAGAGACTTACATGCGGAATGTGTTGACTGGCATAGACGGATCATCCGTATTCGAAACAGCAGCGCGAACTTCGGGATATGGGGATTCGCTGGCACATCGATCAGGATTGGGCACAGTTGGACCAAGGAGCAGAAGCTTACTCGTCAAAGTCATCGATAGCGCTCGAGTTACGAGACTCCGCCCGCGAAGTGGAATATCGGTCAGCGTGAGAGTCGAGGTCGAGGTCCGAGGGACTGTAGACGCCCTTCACCCTCTTGTTCTCGAGCTCCAGGTCCGAGAGAGCCTGCGATTTACGATCATCGGGGAAAGGCATGTTCGGGTCGTTGAAATGCTCTCGAATGAATTCGACATCTTCGGGAACATCGGGAACAGGACGGGTGCGGAGGTGAGGGGGAGTGTAGACCGGCTCGGTAGAAGAGGCGTATGGTTTGATTTCTTCCATCGCGCTCAGCTGCTAGAAGAGAGGAAGGGTATGAGGGATGGTCGGCTGGAGGGCGAATGCGGGGAGCAATCATTGGGAAAAAGCCGCTTTTTGTAATGGACTTGAGTCAGGGACAGGCCAAGATGACACTTTCCAGCAACCACAAGCAAATGGAAGCAGAGCGAATACAATTAGACAATAGGTGTGCAAGACAAAAAGGCGTCGCGGAGATATCGGCTGTAAGGGTCCCTCACAATAAGGACGACATGGCAGCCACGTCGGTTCGCATCTGTCGCTTGTGTCCCTGCAGATTAGCCCCACGCGCAGCTCTTGTCCGTCCGTTCGAAGTCGTTCCTCCAGGTGCGAAGCCCAGCGACAAGTACAAGGAGAAATATGAGCGGTAGTAGGCCATGTTCCAGAGAGAAAAGACAGCAATTCTTTACTCCTTATCGTGCCGTATCTCTCAGATTCCAGACAAGTCTTTATTGTTGCGGGTGAGACTCGTGTCCAGAGACCCGCGTTGCGTCTTTTGTTAGGTTGCCTTTCTCGTCAGGACAAAGACTGACAAACTGGAAGCGCCTCTAGACCCGAAGTACCTGTATATCAGGAACAACGCAGCGGTAAGTGAGATTTGTGAGAATTCCGTCAATCCAGCCAATGCCGATCATGACACTCCTGGCCGCCGTCGTATCAAATTGAGAGTCGGGCCCGACGCGTTGCGGCCAGTGTCACAGTCCAATGATGGGAAAGACTATGGTACTATGACTTCGAGTATATGGTGACCAAAAACTGAGGGTGGTTCTGCACTTGGCGTGTTGCGTTTGGATAATGTGGCGCAACTCGGAGTCGCCACTAGTGAAGCTGGACAGATATACGAAAGGCGGGTCCGCCGTACTAATACATCGGGAATTACAAGGCTACTATGTTATCTATCGAGACAGTCTATTAAAAAATACAGTACACCCCGAACTCTTTTTTAACTTGGTCGTGGTCGCTTGAACCTGATTGGGCGACTATAGTTGAGAGAAGTCCTAAAGTGTGGATTAGGATGATACTGTGGATCCATAACGAAGATACCCGCCATAGGCCTGTACCTCCACGGCTGCCCTCGCCACCTCCACCCTCGAGTCCCACAGATATCGCCCTGTGGGTGCGGGCCAATCACGATTCAGAGCTGATTACGTATGTCATCTAATCTCCGTTATCCCGGCACACAATCATGGCATCATCGACACCATGGATGGCAATATCAAAGTACGTGCATTTCTGGCAACTTTTCATAACATGAGAACGGAATTGCGTGCATCGTGACTCCAATGGCGAGATGGCGGTCTTCTTAAGCTTGCGGACGGCTGACTGTGTACCGAAACGCAATCATGTCCTCGACTTCCACTACAACCGCCGAAATAGCCAGCACTGAGCACAAACTCGCTTCCCTGAAGCTCCGGCCTTCAGAGCCTGCTCAAGAGAAGCAGGAAGAGTACAAGTATGAACACCTGCGCCCGGTGTTTGTACAAGCGCACTATCCTCCCCTGACGCCTTTCGAGCACTCTGATCCGGGTCATCGTGCCCTCAAGCACCCCAACCCTCGGGCCTTCTTGGACGCTGCAACTAGTGTGGTCGAGCTGACTCCGAATCTTGGGACGGAGGTTCATGGCATCGATCTCGCCAGCTTGGACTCGGACGCGCGGGACGAGCTGGCATTGGAAGTACGAACTCCATGCATAGTCTTGACCTTCGATTACTCATACACCGTATAGGTCGCTCGCCGAGGCTTGGTGGTATTCAGAAACCAACAAAACTTCATAGACGGACCATCGAGTTCATTTCTCGAATTTGGACGTCATTTTGGACGGTATGTCCTGTCTACTCAAGCTGAGATCGATTGGCTCATCATACTAATCACGCGCTGTAGGTTGCATGTTCATCCTTGCTCTGGACATCCAGAGGGATACCCAGAACTCCATGTCGTGTACAAGTTGGTCATTTCGTTACCCAGAGCGACAAAGCACGCTGATAGTCATTGTTCAGAGATGCGAATTCAACCTTCAACTATGAAACCAGCGACAGCATCACCTCCACGGTCTGGCACTCGGACGTGTCATATGAGCTTCAACCGCCCGGCCTTACGACCCTCTTCCTCCTTTCCCAGCCGACGACTGGCGGCGACACACTCTTCACGTCCCAGGTGTCTGCTCTGAAGAAGCTCTCGCCGCAGTTTGTGGCATTCCTTCGCACTCTGAAGGCGGTGCATTCTGGAGTAGAGCAAGCAGAATACTCACGCTCTGGCAAGCGCGGTGGTATTGTTCGACGGGAGCCCGTTCAAAACGTTCATCCCGTTGTCCGAAGACACCCCGTCACAGGTGAAGAAGCCTTGTATGTGAACCGGCAGTTCACTCGGCGCATCGTCGGTCTGAAGCGTGAAGAATCAGGTGAGAATCTATTGACATTGAGCACCAACATCAAAGGCTCACTATCTGAAGCAAACATCCTCAATTTCCTGTACGACCATATCGACAAAAGTGGCGATATCCAGACCAGAGTCAAGTGGACACCCAACACCGTCGTTCTCTGGGACAACCGTGTTACGGCCCATGTATGTGTACTTCTCATCAGCGGTGATGATATGCTGACATTTAGGGTAAAAGACCGCCATTGTCGATTATAGCGACTCCAGAGAGCGAAGGCACGGTGCCCGAATTACTCCTCAAGCGGAACGGCCCATCCCAGCGTTGGAAGGTTTGGATCTGTCCCTATAGGGCTTCTAATACGAACAAAGTAAATAAAACCTGTGTAAAATCTTCCAAAATGTACTTTCCTGCATGTATCAGGAAGTCAGCGCTATCAGCTCCCGCCAATTGATGCGCATCATAATCCCGAACCTTGACTAAGTACCATTCCATCATTGCCTTCCTTTCACATCAGCCGCCATGTCGGCAAGCTACTTGCTTTTCTGTGGCCTATGCGTGACGGTCTTGAAAGAGTTGAATCAAATTGTTCTGGAGCCGTACATGGTGTGTGCTTCCTGGGCTCAGCCGCACGAGGACGCCTTGTGACTTCCAGTCAGGATGAACCCTTCCATATCCCACAAGCCCAAGCCTACTGCCGAGGAGACTTCCAGACATGGGATCCCAAAATCACCACACCGCCGGGACTGTGCGTTTCTATGCTTTCGCGTCGCGTTCATGGGGTGACACGTATCTGCCAGCTACTTGATGAGCTTGGCTCTGAAATATGTCTTTCTCTTCAAATGCAACGTGCCCATGCTGCGACTCACGACGACAATGACGCTGCTCGCGCTGCCCCTCGCATTGACGCGGCTTTTGTACATCTATCAACGCGTCCGGCCACCTACATCGTATTTCACATCCTCGTCTGAGGCAGTCGTGTTGGCCCTGTTTCCTATTGCCTGGTTCTTCGGCTTTCTCTATTACACGGAGGTGCCCAGCCTTCTCCTTGTCGTCCTCACGTTCATCGCAGCTTCGGATGATAACCACTGGCTGGCTGCATCGGTAAGCCTCCACGTTTAGCAAACACGTAGACTGGGGATGAACATACTTCAGCTAGGCCTCCTCAGCTGCTTGTTTCGACAGACCAATATCATCTGGGTGCTGTACGCCTTCGCATACAGTATTTTATCTGAAATGTGCTTCCAACGACCAAACGAAGGCCCCAAGCTCCACGATCCTCCGGCTCTCGAGGCTCACTTCGGTCAGTTGAGGCCACTGAGATACAGCCATGGGCTGACCGTATGCAGGCGACTTGCTTTTGATCTTGCAGAGTATACCCCAAGTCTTCAGAAGAATTCTGGGGTCATTTGTTCCATACACATTGCTGCTCGGGGTGTGTGCTGCCTTTGTGATTTGGAACGGGGGGATTGTGCTAGGTGGCGTAGTTTCAGTTTCACGTTTAGCAAGTGCTGAGATGAAAACACAGGGGACAAGTCGAATCATGTTCCATCGCTGCATATCCCCCAAATTTACTATTTTGTGGGCTTCGCTACTGCCCTGGGATGGCCTGTTCTCGTCACCGGAGGCGACGGAGTCGCGTCTCTTGTGAAGGAGGTACGGAGTCGAATGCTCGGAACTAAATCGTGCGTTGCCTCCCAGTCGAACAAGCCGATGGCTCAGCATAACTTACAGGCGATGTGTTGTGACAACTCTAACAGCGGCTGTGATGGCGTTCACTATCCATGAATTCACGTATGTGGCGATAACCTTCAATGTATCTTTCTGTAACACTGTAATCCAGCATACAACATCCCTTCCTCTTGTCCGACAACCGGCACTATGTGTTCTACGTGTGGCGTCGGGTCTTTCTCGTTCATCCTCTTGTTCCGTACATGCTCATTCCAGCGTACATTGCGTGTGCTTGGGCATGGTTTTTGCGTGTTGGTATGTCGAGCTCTTCCCCTTCACACAAGAGAACACTGACTCCGGAGTGAAGGACGCGACCAAACATTACTGCAGACTGTGATCCTTCCAATATTTACCCTGATCACATTAATGCCGACTCCGCTCTTGGAGCCCCGTTACTTCTTGATACCGTACATTCTATTGCGAGTACAAGTGGCCGACTTGTCGTCCTGGGGAATCGCGTTGGAGGCCAGCTGGTATCTAGCCATAAACGCAGTGACTATGGGAATCTTTCTGTATCGCCCCCGCGAAGGCGTTGGTAGATTTATGTGGTAGATTGTACAGAACCGTTTTGCATGGACTGCTGTAGCAAGTTGGGGCGTGGAGAAAAGCATGTTGTAATGTTGGTCGAGTGGCGTTCCCACTCGATATAAGGGGTTAGCCTAATCGGGAGACGAACCAACGCGACATCTTCGACTTGAACTTGAACCACGGCCGGTGACTACCGTCGCTCGTGCAGTGGCGCCCACTCTGCCTTTTTTGCCCACTCTTCCTCCTCCTGCAGCCATGCCCGCCACTGACGCACCGCCCGCCGTGCATAAGGCGACCAGATCGTCGTCCATTCGCCATTCCCTAGGTTTTGCTTCCGTTGGAAAGGCATTGGCAGATGTCATGAACAAAGACGGCAAAGACAGCGACAAGGGCTCCAAGCGAGCCGTGAAGGAGTCCCGCCGCTCTAGTGCCATCCACCTCGCCGCCACTGCCTCTCGGGCCACGAGAGAGGTCACCTCGCCTGAGGCGAAAGTTGACTCTCCAGACTCGAAGACCGTCACCCGCAGGAGAGGGTCTACCGCGCGAGGTCTGGCCAAGCCAGCCGACGCTGCATCGCCGCCTGCGGTGGGAACAGTCACGCGCACGTCGTCCTCTCTACGGCCCCGACCGGGCGCATCATCTGGTCTGCCCAAATACCGGCCTAAATCCATCATCCAGGACGCCCCACCCAAGAAATCAGACTCGCCGACCTCTTCACGACGACCGTCAGGGTCGTCGGAAAAGGTATCCGAGAGCGCCAGCCCGTCAGACGAGACAGACAACACGCCGTCCAAGGCCAAGGCCTTCAAGGTCGACCTTCCCAAGTCCTCACACATCACGCCCCCTGCCACGCCCACGAAGAGCAAGCCGTCCACTCCATCGAAGGGAAAGCCATCCACTCCATCGAAACAGGCATCTCCTTCTCGACCCACGAAACTCATGAAAATTGCTGCTGCCGCCCCTTCATCCACCTCCTCTTCTAGCACCTCCAGCATACCACGAACGCCCAAGACTCGCGACATCAAGACTCCCGTTAAGAAGACTTCGGTCAACCATTCCCCATCCCCATCGCGCTCAGCCAATGACTCTCCGTCGGCCCGCCATGCCAGGGCTAAATCTGCATCAGACGCTGTCGCAAATATGTCTCATATAACAGAAGTTGACAGCGATGGGGACTCTGACGAAGAGGACGTCGCCATGCTTCTTCTACCGTCGACACAAATGGGTAAGTCCTTATTTCCGCCTCTTGCGCTGTCCTTAACTAATCTACTGCATAGATCTCGGTGCACCAACCCCTGCAATGCCCCGCATCCGCTCCTCACGCCAACGACTGAATCCACGAACACCAACGCGTCCAACATTGCCTACCCGTTCTCAATTGTCCTATATCTCTCCCCTTCCCCCAGATGATGAAAGTTCCCCGTCGTCTCGGCCCAATCCACCCTCAGGCGGTGCCCCTCGAGGCTCAATCCTATCATGGGAGCAAATCGCACAGGAAGCATCCATAACACTGGGCGAGGACGAAATCGAAAACATGATTTCTGACGTCCCAGCCCCATTTAGGTCTGGTGCTGCATCACCCCTGCCCTCCTCGCTGCTGTTGGACATTCCGGAGAGCCCTTGTCTGAGCGCCCTGAACTCGCCAAGCGACTTTGGTTCTATCTCTCAGGTTCTTCTGCCTGAAGTCACGCCGTCTCCTGCAGTCCATAATCGCCGAGTCAGCCGTGGTCCCTTCGATGTTCCAGTCGCGGATGGCGCCATAGTCACCCTGCTCCGCATGCAACTGGAGTCGGCTGAACACATGGCGAAAGAGCGTTTGTATCAGCTGCAGGCGCTTGAAGAAGAGGTTCACAATGTCAAGCAGGAGCGCATGCGTGACGCTGAACAGCTCTCGATGCAAGTCGGTGCGATGGAGAATCAGCTTCGCTCCAGCCTTGAAGCTCGAGAGCGCTCTGAGGCTGAGCAGGCGACGTACATAGCTATTCTAGAGAGTCAGCTCAAGGAGGCGGTGGCGACACGCGACAAGCTTGCGAAAGAGCACGGTCAATCGCAGAGCAAGGCCAAGAACCTCCACTCTGCGAGTTTGAAATGGGATTGTGCCGCAACGGCCCGCGCGACTTCATTGCGGTGGAAAACAGTGGGTGAGTTGGCGGAGAGCGAGATGGAGGCATTGGAGAGTGATCAGCAAGTGCTGGCCGTTCTTCTATTGCAGTTGGAGCAAGCACGCAAGAAAGTGTCTATGTAATTGATTTCTGTTTCTTTTTTTGTTGTAGGTGGGGTTGAACCTATCTCTATGCTATCTATTCACACCCGTTCAGAGGACTCGTATTTCATTCTTTTGTATTTTTAGCCATCTGCATGCTTAATCATGACTGTTAGGTTTCTGTCTCATCTATCAGTGCTTTCGTCCATCCCGTTGGCGACTGTCCCGACTTCAAAAGTTTGACATAGAGTTGTCCGTAGACAATCATGTGCATAGCTTCGGAAAAGCCGAGGACGAAAGAGACGGCGTACGGCGGCTCCGGTCAGTGTGTCAGATTCTGACTCTTCGTAACCTTCAGCTCGGGACCGCAGGGGCTATAAGAGTAGGAACATGCGCACAGAAATCATCAACCCAACCAACCACCTTACCACTCAACTCAGAAGGAAGTTTATCATCAAACTCCCCTTCATTTTGACTATAGTTTATGAAAGTGTACGAGAGTGTCCTCTTGTCTTTGCCTGTCATCTACTGACGAAGTGCTCTCATCCAGAGAAGAAAACGTTCAAGATGCCAACGTAGAAGAAATCCAGTCTAACTGGGACCAAGTTGTCGACAGGTAGGCATTCTACCCTAATCCTTGACAGGCAAAACTCAGTCTACTTCAGTTTCGATGAAATGAATTTGAAGCCGGAACTGCTACGCGGTATATATGCCTACGGGTCAGTCTCTCAATCACTGTGGCAAGCTCGCAGACTCGGTCTCACAAGGTTGTCGTGGCAGATTCGAGAAGCCGTCCACCATCCAGCAGCGCGCCATCATCCCTGTCAGCTCCGGGAAGGATGTCATCGCCCAAGCCCAGTCTGGTACGGGAAAGACGGCCACCTTCACTGTGTCTATTCTCCAGAGGCTGGATCTGACTGCTCAGGTCACTCAAGCAGTCATTCTCGCTCCTACTCGTGAATTGGCCACCCAGATTCACGCCGTGGTGGTCGCGCTCAGCGATTATATGGGTGTGAGCGCCTTGGCCTGTGTTGGAGGAACCAACGTGCAGAGAGACATGGCTGTGCTGCGCTCCGGTGTCCAAGTCGTTGTCGGTACTCCCGGCCGTGTGCTTGACATGATCAAGCGCGGAGCTCTTCCTGCTGACACCGTCAGGATTCTGTGCATCGACGAGGCGGATGAGATGCTTTCACAGGGCTTTACGACGCAGATCTACGATATTTTCCAGCTGCTCCCCGGAGATATCCAAGTGGCGCTGTTCTCTGCTACGATGCCAGCCGAGGTTCTCGACGTCACGGAGAAGTTCATGCGCGATCCCGCCCGCATTCTGGTCAAGAAGGAAGAGGTGACGCTCGAGGGTATCAAACAGTTTTACGTCGCCTTGGAGAAGGACATGTGGAAGTTTGACACGCTCTGCGACATTTACGAAACGGTCAATGTGGTCAAGGCGGTCATCTTCTGCAACAGCAAGAGGAGGGTCGACGCACTGGCGGAGCAGATGAGGGAACGTGATTTCACCGTGTCTGCTCTGGTGAGTCATGAAAAATAATTGTGTTCGTCGATGTTCATTGTGTTCTCTAGCACGGCTCCTTGGAACAGGAAGAGCGCAAGACCATCATGAAGGAATTCCGTAGTGGCGCGTCTCGCGTCCTGATCACAACAGACCTCCTCGCGCGGGGCATCGACATCCAACAGGTTTCGTTGGTTATCAACTATGATTTCCCTACCAACAAGGAAAACTACATTCACCGCATTGGACGTGGCGGGCGATTTGGCCGAAAGGGTGTTGCCATCAATCTTGTAACGTCCAACGATGTTCCCATGATGAGAGAGGTTGAGCGTAAGTTGTGTTCACAAGAGTCGACAGTGCAGTGGATGACCGTCACCCTCTAGGCTTCTATAGCACCCAGATTGAGGAGATGCCGCTCAACATTGCGTCAGTAATCGGTTGAAGATGGCTTGCGGGTGTGGCTAACGGCGTTCATTTCCAGGGATCTCATCTAAGTTGTCGAAGGCTTTGATACGATTTTGGGAGGCGCGGCGTCCGCCGTCAACTGTCTCCATTTGGTCACGTATACCGCGCGTACCTAGAACAAGTACTGTATAAAGAATGTGATTCTGAATACATAGACGGCGCGGCTTTCCTTCCTTCCTTGTTGTCCCACCCGCCATTTCTCAAGTTTTCGCTATGTCTGAATTGCCATGCTTTCAACAAGGCTGTTGCACTGATGTCTACGAGTATTCGCCCGTCTTCGAGCATGTAGATGCGCCGGTGAGTGCTGCAAGCATGAACCACGGCAATTACGCGCCTGACACGTCGTCCAGGAGTCTTGGATTGCATTCAAAGCACATTATGCCCCCGTCTGCAAAGGCGGCGCACCCACATCCTATCATGATTCGCGTTCAAAACGATGGAGTTCCAGTACTGCAGCGTCGGCCGTCTCTTCGTCGTCGTCGTCCTCATGCTCGTCCACGCCGAACAGTCCTCACACCGCGGTGTTCCCAGAACGATCTACTCGACGTAGCTCCGTCCAGTACAAGACAGCGGACACAGACGACGTCCAGGCTCGGAAGCGAAAGGCGAGGTCGTCTATCGTATACAAGAAGACCTTGCCTGACGCGTCGGCTCCTCCGTCTCTGCTCCCGACCTCCGTCTCCTCTGTGCAGAAGCGAAGTGCCTTGACATCCACCGCTCTTGCTGCTTGGGCGTGGACAGTTGGTTCCTTCATCTCCCGTCGAAAGATGGCTGCCCGCCGCCGTTCTCTGAAACCATTGCATCTCGCTGCCCAGCACTGTGATCCATCACGACGGATGCGGGCCTCTTTCTGCTGGCGTATAATCACGCAGCATATCGCTCAAAAGAATCCTAGGCCGGTCTCTACTCATCAGTACAAGCCGCTCGTTCTTCCCTCTGCTCAGCCTTCCGAGCGCTTTAACTTCCCATTGTGGGTAGCGTATATCATGCACAGATTGGTATCTAGCGGTATGGGCGGCGCAGCGATGTTGATACGGACGATGTGGTTCTCTACGTGCTTGACTAGCCGATACTTCTTTCGTATTCCCAAACTTCTCCTCACGTTCTTTTCAAACGTTGTCGTTGCTTGCTTTCGACGCATTCTTCCATTACGCATTATCTAGGACACTTACTATCGCTCTTACAATATATGAAGGTATAATCGCTACCCGAGTCTGTACTAGTTTCGTGTATCGTTGGCTTCGAACTCATCGAGAAGCAAAGTAGTTCTTGAACTCAAAGGTGGACACAGCGTTCTCAATCATCACGTCCGACATACACTGGACATACACGAGCTATGAGTTCTCGAAAGTCTCAATTCGATTCAGTAGTCGTATAGAAATGCATGAACACATTCTGAGTTGCCCTGAGTTATCGACCACCACGTAAGAGTTGCAGCGCAAGTTCCTCGTCATCTTCAACGGAATGAGTGGCTTTCCCCCGAACGGTATTGGCCCTTGCACGCTTGGGCGGCGGGGGAGCGCCGTCCTCATCCTCATCCGAATCGACGTCGGGAATTTCGAATTCCGGGCTTACATAGCCGTCGTCTTCTTCCTCATCCATAGGCGCAATGTATGCACCCACGCCCTCGTCATTATCCTAGACACATATCAGCGAGTAGAACATGACCATGTGGAAGAAACCTACATTTCCCTTCTCTCTCTCCTTCCGTTTACGCTTTTTCTCCCGCTTCTTGTCTCTTGCCTCTTCCTTGTCGACAACATCCGCCACTTTCAGTTTACTCCGGCCGTCTTCCGCGTACTTGGCAACCTCCTGCATTACACCCTCCATACCGCCCTTCTCCTTCACCCACTCATCTGCATCCGCAACAGCATTGGCAACGCGCGCCTCTCCGTCATCGTTGAAAACCAATTTCTTGCTGGTCGTCGCATGAAGAAGAACCGTCTTCTTTGCGTTCCCAAGCTTTGCCTTCCGATGCGATAGATTGTCCTCCTTTATATGCACCAACGGGACAGCGTCTTCATCAGGGAGCTCATGGTCGACCCGCTTGAGTGTCATGAAGTCGTCGTCATCATCTCCAGCGTCGCGGTCCACAAGTTTGTCGTAATGTTGTGTTAAAACGTCTTGGTTCTTTCGCCCGAACATTCGGTCGTACTTTGTCCGCACGGCAGTGGACTGAGGATGTTATGAGAGCTGTTGGCAGTCCGACAATGAACAGCATACCTTGGAAGGCGCTGCTTCTTCCTCTTCCTCACCTTCCTCCTCTTCACTGGAGGAGTGGGCTTCACCTTCATCCTCTTCTTCGGCGTCAGAAAGCTCGAGTGCCTCTGCGGTTGCCTTGGTGGCCGTCCGGTCCGCGTTCTTCTTCTTCTTCGCCATCTCTTTGCTTAAAAACTTAATCTTTGGAGCACCGGGGAGACCCAAAGACTCCGCGTACTCCTCAACAGGCAACTCCGACAACTTGAAGATCGATTTGTCCTTATGCAGATGCACTGAGCGCAGATAAGAGACGAAAGCCTATGAACTGTTCAATAGGATTGATAGAAGAGGTAGGTGAATCGTACACGTTGACCAAGATACTTGAGTTCCGGATCTTGGAACGCCAAGTTCTGCAACTGGTTTTCGATGCTCTGCGTCTTGCTACCGCGGACCTTGAGCTTGTCGATCTTGATCGACTTTCCGCTCAAGGCAGCCAACATTCCCTCTTCTTCGCTGGGCATCAAGAATAGCAAGCCTTTGCCTTTACTCTCGTACCGAGCCGTGCGTCCGACACGATGTATGTAGGTGTCTGCGTCCTCGGGTGCATCCACTTGCAAAACCCAATCCACGGAAGGAAAGTCCAAACCACGAGCTGCAATGTCCGTAGCGATTAAGACAGAGTGTTTGGAGGTTATGAACTTGTTGTACATCGTCAATCGCGCCGATTGCTTCTGCTTGCCATGGAGATGTATGAGCGAGATACCTGGGTGCATTTTGCAAAATGTCTCGTAAACGAATCGGACCTGTTTACAGCTTGATAGGAAGACAAGGGTTTTGGATTGGAGATGAGACTTGATGAAGCTCCAGAGGACGGAGAGCTTTTGATCCAAGGTACATACGAGGTAGTGTTGGGACAGGTTATCTGGCGTCGTCGAAGTAGCGGTGGTGGATTCGGCGTCAGCATCCTGTATACCTATTGAAACAGGATCCTTGAGGCTAAGACGAGCTAGATCGCTGACGGACTGCGTCTGAGTAGCAGAGAATAGCAATGTTTGACGTGACTTTGGAAGATGTGAGAGTAGAGCTGACAGCGTCTTGGAGAAGCCCATGTCCAGGATCCGGTCAGCTTCGTCAAGGACTGGAATCTCGTCAGACTAATCCGTTGACATAGACAAGCAACGCACCGAGGATTTGTACGTTGTCAGCATCGAACCCAAAGGTCTGATCCATGTGCTGCAGAAGCCGACCTGGCGTAGCCACGAGTATGTTCATGCGAGCAAGTCGGTCGCGTTCGTCCTTGACATTCTTTCCACCGATGACGAGACCGGCTGAGAATGAGTGGTAACCGCCAATTGAGCGCAAGACATCGAAGATCTGGACAGCCTATCGTGCGCTGCTGAGTAAGAGATGCCTAGTTCAGAGTATCGGGCACGCACCAGTTCGCGAGTTGGAGATATTATAAGAGCCCCCAGGCCATCCGTGGGCCCCCATTTCCTCCTGTGTAGGATTTCAAGGACAGGTATTAGGAACGCCAACGTCTTGCCGCTCCCTGTCCGAGCAGCGCCAAGCACATCCTTTCCCTTCAATGATACCGGGATACTCTGCGCTTGGATGTCGGTGGTGTTCACGAAGAAGGCCTTCTTTAGACCTGTTCCCTCAGTATCAGCGCAAGTAAACACACGGGCGAGGGTCAGTTTTCTTACCGCGCTTGGTGTTGTCCGAGATAGGAAGATCAGCAAACGTCTTCGCACTGTCAGAGGCTGACTAGTCCTGTGTCAGTGAGCACGACTCGGGTGAGTCCACACAACGACTCACGAAGTCCAATGCCTCTCGCTCTAATGCTTCAATTTTTTGGTTTTCCGAGATCTGCCTTGCTTTGGCAAACCGGATGGCGTTTTTCTTGCTTTTCGCAGGCTTCTGGGACGGCCCGGCCTTTGGCGGAGGACTCATAGCGATCCCAGGTAAGAAGAGTGCGAGAGTAGGAGACAAGGAAAAGATTTGCACCGCCACCAACGGTAGCAATAAAGAAGCCGGCGGCTTCAGCCATTGATTTTCCTCTATTTCTGAGCTGCTATGTGCTTGGCCATGTACTGGGAACGCTCTTGCGTTGATGCCGAGGAGACTCGAGCCGTACTCGGGCGCGAGCATGTACTGGTAGTAAGATGTGCTCCACGACTTGGACGGCCTACAGCGGCCATGAATAATACTTCCTCGTTTGTTCAACTTCTTTCGCGCTCAGTGAGCAGCCATACATACGGGGAACATCTCAAGTCGTCTACTTGGACGTATATTCACCCACTTACCCGATTTTGTACTGTTTCCAAATCCTATCTTAACTTCTGGCTTCTGAAAAAGGCGAAGTCTTACCACTTCACTACGGAAGCCTTCCTCGATTAGTCCACTAGGTTTCTCGGAAAGGCGTTCAATCTGATAAAGAATTCATCCAAATGCAAAGCAAGAAATAACAATACAACACGATACATAGGATATATGACTAGTACACAAATAAGATTGAAAATGCGAATCATTTGCCAAACCTGGAACATCTATTGCGCGTTTTGAGCTTCAGTGCAGGCGTCAGCTAGACACGCATAATTCTCTGCTGCTGATTTGGAGCTCAAAATCTGACTGATCACATCGGACAGGTACGTGCGACTAGTTGCGAAAGTCAGCATGTGTGAGTCGCATCGTGAGAGTCAGACTTACTCCAAGTCCCCGTACGCTACGTCGACATCATAGCGAAGTGTTTGAAGAGAAGACGGCCATCGAGAGAAGGTATCACAATCGAAATTGAAGGAAACAACAGCCTTCGCCTTTTTCTCCGGTAACATCATCGATATGACAGCACTGAAGGAGGAATCCTCGGACCGAGAGGGGATGATCTCGACAGGGAAGCCAATGGACAGGTGTTTGAATTGCAATCGCAACTGGGCGCAAGACGACCAATAGTCGCGCAGCATTTGCACGATGTCTCGGATTGTCCCGCCGCTGTTCTGTTGGGCCAGCTTGTTCGCACATGCTAGGAAGAGTTGGCTGAGAAGCGGAAAATCGTCCTTCTGTCGGTCCCGTATTGATACTGTCGGTGTGATTTGGATCTTAGCAGCAATAGGCGTGAAATCGACACAGGGAATCCGAACATGGAACTGCGATGCATGGACATATTCAAACTCTTGCGGTCCCAGCTTGGTGATATGGAACATATGAACGGATTCCAGGGCTGCCAGCTCGTCTAGGGAAACGACGTGAGCAGGAAATAGCGACACATATTCGGAGTATTCACCTCGGAGTCTGAAGACTTCGGCTTCGGTGCTACTACTCTGCATCTGGACTATCCTGTTAGCTTTCGTGATGGCGTCCTTGGCTTTCGCTTTGTCGAGCTCGATCTCGGCCAGTCGCTCGCCTAGCCATGACAACTGGTCGCTCTCCTCTTTCACCTCATTCCTCGTCGACTCGAGAACGACACTTATTGATTGTAAGAGTGATGCAAGGAAATCAGAATGTGGTGCTCACTCTTGTTCAGCAATGCCTGCCTTCAGCTCGCTCAGATACTCCTGATCGCATTGTTCGATTTCAGCAACTTCAGCACGATCAGCCTCCAGTTCCCGCATGATCGAGTCGTATTCCGCTTGGAGGGCAGGAATAACATCCTCGCCCTTTGAGCAAAGACCTTCCAGGCTCTTCACATCCTGTTCAGCGCTTGAGTGAGGTGTTTTGGCCATTCAAATGCGAAGAACCCACAGACTGTAGTTCGGTCAAGGCCTGCTCAGCAGTTGCGCGGAGACCGTCGATCCATTGTAGTTTCCACTCATACCAGTCGGCCTTGGCCAAACCACGAGTGTTCGTCCGGATCAAATTGAGTTGATGCTGCAAAAGCGATCAGCACACATCTTCAACCAAGTACTGCTTTCCCTTACCAACAATTCGGCTTGGCCCTCCTCGTCGGCGCGCGAATACTCTACAAAAAGTTCTGGTGTCATTTTCGCTGCCTCATCTTCTGCCTCTGCGAATATCACCCGACTCTGTTGCATCCACGCTTGCAAGTCGCTGGAAACTCGCGAATATAAAGCAAGCTGAGGAATATCAATCGCAAGAGCGATCGCGTAGTCGGCTAACGATATGTCACTGGAGCTTCGAGGTTGTCTTGAATGCGATGGATGCATTGACCGGCGCGGTGCTTGTAGGTCATCCATGAATTTGATTCCAGTTATGTCAAAGAATTGCTCGATGGATATGGCAGGCTGCAAGTGGGTAACTAAATCACAGAAAAAGGTGGCAGAGGGCAAGGTCACACGCACCATTTCATCATCTTCCTCCTCTTCGGGTTCCTCTTGTTGAACGCCCTGCTGGACAGGTTCCGTGGGCTCGACCTCCATATTCACAGGGACGAATGAATCAGCTGGCGCAGGACCAGGAATCGGGTTCGAGGGACCTGCTGGTCCCTCGTCCGGAACAGAACTCGTGAACGAAGTCGTTGCATTTGGAATGGGGGATTCTGAGCTAAGAGTAACGGTCGGAAGCCTAACGGGTTCCTCGACTGTCCGTGCAGCCGTATGCTGGGAATCTTGGTCGAATCGCTTCCACGCATCCGCGTCTCCCGAGGCCATACTGGCTCGACCCACCGTCTTCTTACTAGGTGAAGGTGTCATGGTAGTAGCCTCGTCAGCTACCACTTCATTATTGGGTAGACTAGGTGCCATACTGCGCCTACGAGCAAAGTACCCCGATGGACGCCTGATGTTGCTCTGACGCGTATTCGTACTTGGCTCGAATGGCGCCTTTTTGCTAGGTGAAAGCGGGCGAGACGCAACAGCCGACGAGGGGTGATCTGGCTCATGGTGTGTAGAGACTTCCTTCTCTTTCCCAAGATTGGGGCGTTTCGAAGGATTGGGGCCGTTTCCTGCATTCTCGTCTTGAGGGAGTGGACGCTTTGGTGTCGAAGTCCCTGGGGGCTTCTTCGGCGACGGGCGAGTAACTGGAGGGGCGAACGCCGCTGAAAATTGCTTTGGTGGAGGGTTATGAGCGGCTTTTGTAACAGGTTTAGGTGGCGACCGTGGTGCGAGCGTGGGCAAGTTGGACTTTGGAGCGGGGTGTTTGGGAGTGAAGACTGCGGGTTTGGGTTTTGAGAAAACACTGGAGGTGGCTGAGGGTGGCTCGCGTGGTTTGACTTCCTTTCGAGGCACAGTGGCAGAAGGAGGGTGGAATACAGGTGCAGGTGCAGATACCGGTGCAGCCAGAGGCGCTGGTTCAGAGTGTTTCTCGTGGAGAAGATGACTGGGGTAGACTGGTGTCGATGCAACTGGCAAAACGTGGCCGTAAGTCTCCGATTCGTCCATGGCTGATTCTTGGCCTTCGCTCAGGCGACCTACACCAAGACTCGCTCTGCCCAACACCGTAGTCAGATTGAGAGTCCGGTCGTTCCCGTCAAAAGCCTCGTTAAAGCTTTCCTCCATGCTGGAAAACGACTCATTGCCGGTCAGACCAAAACCAAGTGACATCCTTCTGTCCAGGGATGACTGATCGTTCACGGGATCGCGTTGCGGTGGCTCTTGGTCACCAACCTCATCATCCAAATCATCGTCGTCAGACAACAAGGAGGGCCCAGCGTGTGTGGTCCTCTGTAACTCCAGCCACAGAGGATCCTCTTGGGCAGGGCGGAGGGCCTGTGACAACGGGATTGTGAATTCCATGGGATGAGTGTCGCCATCCGTGCTTTCGGACATGTCTTCTGAGAACGATATAGAATCGTCACCCATCTCGGTAAAAGCGGGAGCTGGTAGTGATCGTCTCCTACGGGTGTTCTGGTCCAGGGCACCGGTCATTTCCATATCATCGCTCATGACCATGTCGTCGTCGAAGGATTCGTTAAGGAGAGTGGTGGAGTTGCCGCCAATGGATGTCAGATCCATGTCCGAAGCAAGCGATTGCCGACCCGAGCTACGACGACGTTGGGCGAGAGCCGCGCGAGAGTATTGATTCTCGTCGCTGACGACAGGTTCTGCCGAGGGGTCGGATGCGGCGGGTGATGACTGGGGAGAACCAGTACTGTTGGTGTGGTCTGACTTTTCGAAGACGCGGACAAATGCATGTTCACTGAAGCTGACGCGGCGACCCATGGATTTCCGGGCAAAGTTGTCGTGGATTTTAGCCTTGAAGTCTTGAGTGAGTTCCATAGACTGTGTGGCATCCACTTCAAAGTCAATCGTGCTGGCCTGCGACTGGGACTCTGTAGGCTCCTGGCTGGAGGAGGGCGCATTAGGCAGGGTATCCTCCAAGCGGGCGGGCTTCAGGGATGACTTGAGGATGCTCTTGAATGGGCCCTACGACGAAGTCAATGGCGAACAGAGAACACGATGCAGACACTAACAGACAGCCGCGAGCGCGCCAGCGGACTGAGTTCACTGGGCATTCCACTGTGTGCCCTCCGTCTGTGTCTGGGTGCCAGCGAGTTACGACCATGACTGGGGACGGCGATAGATTTCCGGCGGTTTGAGTGGTCCTTGACGGCCATATTGGCGATAGAGACGGATATAGGGTAGTGAGGAAGGAATCAAGATGTTCTGTGAATAGATGGGCAAAAAATGTAGACCCGCCAATCAAGGCCGTCGTGGAGGGGAAGAAAGGCAGGGAAAGCTTGGCCGCCCGTTGATTGCGTCACACCTCACATGCTGTGACCTCTCACGCTCGCGTCGGTCACCTGTGATCACGTGGCCATTCCTCCTCGTGTTAGCGTCCATCATGGCCGACAAAAAGACACCAGCCACTCGGGCGTCGACCCGCAACAAAGCAGCATTGTCGGCACGGCCAGTGACCCCTCCGCCACCCGTACCTGCCAAAACTACCCGCTCCAGAGCCGCAGCCGGTATCGTGGCTACTGCAAAGTTGGCCAGGAAAGCCGCGCCTGCAGCAGTCAAACCAGTGGTTGGTACTGCTGCATCTAAAAGAAAGGTGGTAGCTAGCAGCGACGATGATACAACCACAGAGCCCATCATGGTGCGTTGCGGTTCCGTGCAAGGGGACGCAATCTAAACGCTGTCAGGCATTCTTGCGCGTCCGACCGCATCTTGGTGACGATACGCCGCCCCCACCATATTTGAGATGCATTTCTGAAACGACAGTCACAATGTCTGATCCTTCCACATCGAGATCGACGTATCATCGCACGTCGTCTGTAGCGCCGCCAGCGTCTTACTCATTTACCCGCGTATTTCAAGACGTCGGTCAGGCCGACTTCTTTGCCAAAACTACTCTTCCGCTAGTACAGAATGTCCTTCAAGGACAGAATGCCCTGCTCTTTGCTTATGGCACGACGAATGCGGGAAAAACATATACCATGCAGGGCGGTTCAGATCCACAGACTGCAGGTGTTCTCCCCCGTGCAATTGACGTGTTGTTCAATAGTACGGAAAGCTGTCGGACCGAACCAAAGGTATGGTTACTGGAAGCATCAAAGAACATCAATAACCCAAATGTAGTTCAAACCAGCTCGACTGCACGGCGTCGAGAAGGCGATCCCGGAGGACCTAGCACCATTTGCTCCCAGTCCCGAACCTCTGCTAACCGAAGTCATTGGCCAGCTTGGCACGTTCTCCCAGTCTCACGTTGACGAAACGAAACTTGTCGTTGACAAGAACTACGAGTACAGCATCTGGCTGTCCTACGCCGAAGTCTACAACGACAAGGTGTACGATCTTCTCGATTCCCTGCAAGAAAGTCGGGGCAAGATCCAAGCACAACGCTCAAAACTTCCGCATCATATCTTGCGACAAGCCTTGACTCTCAAACCATCTCCAACGTCTGACGATGAGCCATCGGGAAAATATATTCACGGCCTTCGACAGTTTCTAGTGAGGACGGCGGAGGAAGCGAAGTCGTTGATTAATCTTGGTCAATTGCACCGACGCGTCTACGGCACATTAGCGAACAGTGCAAGTTCTCGCTCGCATGGGATTGTCTTCGTGAAAGTCCTTCGTGGGCATCGAGGAGAGAGAAACGTTCGCGTCGCAATCCAAGCTCGCTCTTGTATCTGACTGCTTTGCAGGATCCTTCAGCCTTACAAGTTGCGCGATTAACACTCGTCGATCTCGCTGGCTCAGAGCGGACTAAATATACGCATGCCACTGGTGAAAGGCTGAAGGAAGCCGGTAACATCAATAACTCTCTTATGGTTTTAGGACAGTGTCTGGAGACCTTGCGCTCCAACCAGAGGAAGTTGGGAATGAGCCTATCCCCAGAAGGCGCAGCCCGTGTCGATACGCGAGATGTTAAGAAGGGACTCTCTGTAGTCCCATTCCGCCATAGTAAATTGACGGAAATCCTTCAAGACTACTTTGTAGGTGACGCACGAGCAGTAAGTCCTTTGTACCGTTAATCGATACTTACAAACCAACTCATTTTTCAGGCGATGATCGTGAACGTAAATCCATATGACACTGGCTACGACGAGAACTCCCACGTTATGAAGTTCGCAGCACTGGCGCGGGAGGTACTTGTGGCGCCAACACCAGCAACAATGCATATCTTCCCCGAACTCGAGCCCGGTCTGAAAAAGGGCAGGGTTGCAAGAGAAGTCGGCCGGTTTGAAAAGCTACAGTCAGCTCCCAGACGAAAGGTCACCATATCAACTGGACATGGTAGGGAACAACCAAATGAAGAGGCCATCATTGAAGTTACTGAACGTACGTATTCGGTTCAGCATCCCACTCGTGACTGGCTCACAAAAATGTAGTTGATGAATCGATTGACGACGAAGACAACGAGGACGAATATCCCGCGAACCCTTTGGTGGATGCGTTATTTGAGGAAATTGACCGTCTGCGTCTTCAAGTGATTGGTTTATCTTTTTCCACTTCTATCTCTCAAGTTTCCTCAGAACTACGAGCTGGAACTTCGCCTAGGTGATACCGAAGCCATCACAAGAGCCGAGGTGACAGAAGAAATGGAAGGACAGATGAGGCGTATGGAAGCAATGTATGAGAAGAGGCTGAGGGAAGAGGTATTTCGACTTCTTCATAATCATCGTTCGGACATTCATATTTCGGTTCAGGTTGAAGTCAGCAACAGGAAGATGGATTCTAAGATTGACATGCTTCTTCAGACTGGTGTGTTGGGAAGCCCAGTCAAACGGTCAACAACAACGCGTACCTTTGTAAAGCCGGAGGTCGAGGCCGATGACAGCAATGACGATAGCGCAGACGACGAGGACGGCAGACCCCCTTCACCGTCCCGTAAGGGCAAAATCAAGCAATACTCACTGGGCGAAGTCAATGGAAGATGACTTCGTGTCAATACGATGAGATTTGACCTCGGACACCATAGATATTCTGTATAGGAGTACTACGTGGTACAATACAGTTGCATATCTCTATCATTCGCTTGTATGCGCTACATACGCCTCAAGCCATGATAGAGCTGTACTTGTATCTTCAAGATCTACCCGACAGCCCATGGTCGAGCGGCATCGCTTGGGTCGTATATTCACTCTCATCCACCTAAGTACTTACCTTGGTTGATCCATTTCGATTTCGCGTGCCAATCGTGTGGCTGAAGGCATCCAATTCCTGAAGGCTCCACGACGCAGCCACGACGTTTCCCTCCTAGCTTTTTCTAGAGGAATGCGGCAGACGAACGAAGTACATAGTAGAGTATGTTGATATCATCGGCCCAGATTTGAACGTTTTCGACTCCCTGTTGCGCTCTAGCTAGCTGGCCTGGGCAGAGCTTTGTATACATAATGTTCAGAAAACTTTCCTGTCGTTTTGATGAGATTGGATGATGTTCAGTTGATCAAGACACCTACTCCCAAAGCCACTGGAGTGATAACTCCACGCAATCGCGACTGAGAAGGAAATTTGACTTCGGACTGATGTAAGTAGTACTGACCAGGACCTGCTGAGATATATATATATTTCTCCGAAGCGCATGGCCTACCGTCTAGACGTCTACCACTCACCTACTTCTCCTCTACGCCTGGACTGTATTCTTCGAGCTAGTATAACTGTCCCCCCGAGCTATAAGTGATGAAACATTTTCGAAGCAATACAGTGAGATACAAGACTCGAAGAACAGTCCACTAAGTAGGTACACCCCATATCCGCATCTCACGTCCAGTAGCACCCCAAATCTCTTTACCCATCTCACCAAATGCGATATCAGTGATCTCTCCGCCCTCCTCAAGCCGAGTCAACTCCTCCCAAGACTTGGTCAAGAAAACTCTTCCGCCTCCGCTTCCTGCTACACCAAAGAATTGTGCACTAGGGTCATACAGGACCTTGTTCACCTTGAAGCCATCGTCCAAAGGCACAGACTGCACCATCTTCTGTTTACGCAAGTCCCATATGGCGACAGACGACAGCGAATCTGGCGCAACGAGATGGTAACCGTTCTCGGAGAACGACAGCGTGTTGACGGTAAAGGGAACAGTGTCATTGGGCACAAGAGATGCGACAATGGCACCAGACCTGCAATCGTATATTTGGAGAGCAGAGTTCGGGGTGCCAAGGCCGAAAAGTGTGCCGTCAGGGTGGATTGACATGGTGGTGAATGCTTCGTCTCCAGGCAGAGAACGGTAGATTTGGGTGAATGTGTTAAGGTCGTGTATCGAGTACGTCTTGTCGACAGACGCCAATGCAAACATAGTAGAGGTCGGATGCACAGCCAGCCCGGTAACGTCGCCCTTGTGAGAGCGGATGGTGGCTTTGGGAATGTACTCTTGAGAGTTGGCGTCATGCGACCAAACCTTGGCGATTTTGTCGGCACCCGCGGAGAGAAT
Organism: Strobilurus luchuensis; assembly: GCA_019915105.1. NCBI lineage: Eukaryota > Fungi > Basidiomycota > Agaricomycetes > Agaricales > Physalacriaceae > Strobilurus > Strobilurus luchuensis. The sequence goes on along the minus strand of JAHLMJ010000016.1, from coordinate 900,200 downwards.
CAGAGTATTCTCTCCTTCCTTCTCTCTGAGAGCGACCACGTTGATTTTTTTCGTGTGACCCTTGAGCGAAGCCAATACTTTGTCGCTGCTTCGGTCATACAGTTGAACGATTTTATCGTTGCCACCGGTCAGGAACTGAGAGGGAGACGTGCGCGATACCGCAAGAGAGGTGATACCGGAGGGAGACGCAGAGTGGAGGGAAGGAATGGTTTGTTTGGCGGTGAAGGTTTTGACATCTGCTGGTCCTGCGTATCCGGCGGGAGGCTTGCGCTTTTTGCGCGTCGCTGAAAGCGCTGCCTGCGTCTCCTCGATCTGGGCGACGACGTCCTTGGACAGACCGTCCGAAGCGTCATCCATGTTGATGTCCTCTGAGCTCTCCGCTGTGCTGGAAGCAACGCCCATGGTTGCGCTGACCTTGGCGAGAGCACTAGAGCAGAGCGTGAGTATGGGAGCCCGTATGCAAGCGAAGACACGTACTCCCTTGCAGCATCACGTTCTCGCATGAGACGCGCCACGACCCGGCTGGCAGCGTCCTCGCGATACAGAGCGTAGCTGAGTTCTTGGCGTATATTGTTGTACTGCTGCTTGAGCGCATAGGTTTCGAGCATGAGTGCGTCCCACTCGTTCTGCATGGTATGCAGTAGCGCCGGTATGGATGTTTGTGTAGGGGGACGAGGCGCGGCCGTCGAGGGAGCTAGCGCGTCCAGGTCAGATACGCAACATGCCGGTCGAGCGCGGTACTCACAAGCCTTAATGGTGATCAAGTCCGCCTCCTCCAGCTTGTCGCCAGTGACGGGGTCGGTGCCGTTCTCATTGATGTATTTGACAATCAGGCGACGCTCGTAGACTTTCCCCGACTTGGCGGACACGACAGGGTCCTGCGGCGGTTCGCCTGATATAGCGCAGAAGAACATAGTGCGTCGTCCTTGTCGTCGTAGGCGAAAGACGAAAATGTTGAGCGCCGTGTTTGCGGGCCTTTGGCTTGCGCGGCATTCTCCAGAGAATTTGGCCTGAATGTACGACAAAACGAGGCGTGTTTGAGCCGGAAATGTGTGACAAGCCGGCATGCCGCGGTCCTCTTTCGTTTGCCTTCAATTGCGGCATTCGCCGAATTTGGCTTGACTTCAATAATGGCCGACAAACAGCGTCTCGTCGTTTCGATAATTGACTTTCTCAACAAGTCGGTCGAGGATGGCACCGTCAAGGCCGACGACAAGGAGTCCCTCGATGTTGCCAGTTCGTTTTGCTACATTCGCCCTCAGTCATCCGCCACAATACTCATATCCCTTCCCAGTCCAGTGCATCGGGGAGGCCTTTGGCGTCGATCCAGCCGACAGCCAGCAAATGGAGAGCCTGAGCATCAAGCCAGCCACCCTCTCAAATATATTTGACGTCTATCTCAAGACGATGAGCAAAGTCAGCTCTGGCCCAGCATCCTCCACACCTGCGCCTCCTGCCGGTCCCTCTGCTGCCGACAAGGCAAAGGCCGAAAAGTTCAAGGCTACTGGCAACTCGCAGATGACCACCAAGCTCTACGACGAGGCGATCGCGTCGTACACGGAGGCGATCGCACTCGACCCCGAAAATCCCATCTACTACTCCAACCGCGCCGCTGCCTACGGCAGCAAAGGGGACCATCTAGCAGCCGTCGGCGACGCTGAACAGGCCATCGCTGTCGATCCAACCTACGTCAAGGCCTACCATCGATTGGGGTGCGTACTTCTCCTTCGCTGCCTCCCCTCATCTGACACGTATCTCTGATTGCAGACATGCACAATACGCTCTCTCCGACTTCAGCGCCGCCGCCAGTGCCTTTGAACGCGGTCTTGAGATAGAGCCCTCCAATGCGTCCCTAGCCAGTGCTTTAGCGAGTGCGAAGGCACGTATTGTCCCAGACGATGCCGCAGATATAGCTGAAACTCCCGCTGCTGGAGCAGGTGCTGGTGGCTTTGGTGGTATGGGTGGCATGGCTGATATGCTTCGGGGCATGGGTGGCGGCGGGGCTGGCGGTGGCATGCCTGATCTCGCCAGCATGATGAACAACCCGCAAATCATGGCTATGGCGCAACAAATGGCCAGCAACGGTGGACTTGCAAATTTAATGCAGAACCCCGCTGTCGCAAACATGGTAAGCGTTGTACATCTACATAATGCATCTCATACTTATCTCGTGTGCGCGCAGATGAACCGCGTCCAGTCTGGCAACGTACCGTCTATGGACGAGCTCATGTCAGACCCCTCGATGCGTTCGCTGTAAGTGACTTTGTACTTGCCCAGTCATTCCTAACCTGACGACTTTTCAGTGCTGAACAATTTGGAGGACTGGGTGGCGCGGGCGGCGCGCGGCCATGATTTCAGGCAGTCCGTAGCAGAAGGATAGCTTAAGGTTTTGGATAATGATTCAGAATGATTAGATGGTTTTTGCACAAAGGAAAAAAAAAATGAAGATATTGCATTAAAACATTCTCAGCCACTGCATATGTACAGGAAACCAGCCGTCATGCTGGACAGCATCCGCAGACATTCAAGATGCCTGTCATCCATGTCGATTATGTATATGTACGAGGAAGAGCAAAAAGTGAATGTCGTCCCAAGTCGAATGTTAGGGCAGTTGAATGCCTGAACGCCAGGCCCCGTAGTGTACTGAGCATAGTAGACACATACAAGTCGCGCCAGGCGTAGGCCGAATGTCATGACAATCCTCGTCTCTTCTGTCGTTCTCTCAATGTGCTCGTGACGCTACTTGGGACCTCTGACAGCTGCTGAGGCACTTGGTGGTGTCCCTGCGGCTCTCGTCAAGAGATGGGGAGGGAAGATTGACAATGGTACATACATGTTTCCAATGGTAATGCAGACCGCTAAGATGTTTATAGACTTTCGTGCACCCTGGACGGCCGCACGCGAGAAGATGAGCTTTATTGACATCAGCGTGCTTATCAGTGGCGGATGAGAGCGCATCTTGAAAGTGAACAGTCGATCTAAAAGTAGTGTATGAGTTTGGGCCGGTGAAGAAGATGGAAGGTGAAGTTACACTTGGAGATGATACTGAAGGCCGTTGATACTCTGTTCATGCGTTCAGACACAGGACTTCAATTATAATGGGGAAGACGAACCTTCCACTTCTTGTCGAAACCGCAAAGTGCGCAGCGGTAAGGTTTTTCTTCGTATGGTTCACTATCGTGCTGCTTGTTATGTTCAAGCAGGTCTCCAGAGGTCGAAAAACAGGATACACTAGCAGACTGATCGTTCGACCAGCAAGAAGGATGCCCACATGCGTATGCTTTGATCCTACGCACAGGTTAGTAACATTGGGACTTGGACAGTGTTATCTGCAACATACTCCGCGTTCACGGGTTTGGATGCCGAGAGTCGTGTCTCCTTCACACCAGCTTTTCTTTTCCGTGATGCCGGTTGTTTACCAGAGCGGATAGGCCCCGCGGCGGAAGGTAACGAGAACTGCTGCGGAGGAGGGAATTCTGGGATGGTTCCGAGGATTGGTGGGTCGGAAACCATTTGCAGAGACATTGAATGTGTGAATGGGGTATTCTCAGGACTGGAAAGGGGGCTGGGATATACAGCGTCCGCGGGCTGAGAAAAGTCGTCGACCAGGGAAAGATCTGGGGCGAAATCTGCGGCGATGGTGGCCTGGTTCATAGGTGACATGTTCGTGTCCAACATAGATAGATTGAGCGAGTCTTCTTGAATTTCCTGTAAGAAAGATTGCCAGAATTGATCCTGCGAATGCGTGGGCTGTAGTGCAGCATGCAGCGACGAGGATGTGTATTGGAAAGGCGCATCGGTAGGAGGAGACCGCACAGAGGAGAGCTCTGTTGCTGTAGAGACGTCCTGGAAATGGACCTCTTGCTCTACAGCAGGAAAGCTGTACGCATCCGGAGGAACGTAGCAGACTGCAGGCAATGCTGTAGACGGGCCAGCAACTGGCGATGGGTCCCTCTCGGGTGCCTGAGCCGGTCCGACGTCCTTGATTGGCGCCCGCCGCTCGAGAAGACGAAACCTGGACGAAATGAGGCGGGATCGACTTGACGATGTCGGACGATAATCACCGGTTCCTGCATGCCAGACTGCCGCGCTGCATCTCCTCCCCGACCTCTTTCCACTTGCAGCCCAGGCGCTTCTGGGCATCGAGCAGCTTAGCGTCCTCCTCGGGCGACCAGACGTCCTTCTTGAGTCTGGGATCGAGCGCCTCCCGAAAGCGTTTGGAACAGGCGTCGTCGGTGCGGCCCTCGATGAAACGGGCGATGGTGGACCACTTGTTCGGGTAGATCCGGTGCAGCTCAACGAGCTTGCGGTCCTCCTCTGGCGTCCAGCTCGACTTTTTGATGGTCGGACAAAGGGAATGCAGCCACCGCTAGACGTCCGAGTTTGGGTGTAAAATGGGCCGCCAATGCGAGTAAATCAACTGCACCTTTCTGCAGGCCTTGTTCGTCCGTCCAGGTACGACGTTGGCAATGTCCTTCCAGCTCTCAAAGTTCCCGTGTTGGGCCATGGCCTGCACGAGCAGGCGGTCCTCTTCCTGCGTCCATGGCCTGATGACCGCTTTCGGAGGCATCGTCGGGAATCAATGAAGTATCTACAGAGGCATAGCAAGAGGATGATGAATGGTGGTCGGAGTCGTTCGTACTGCCTCCGGATGTCAATGTGCGCCACGGGCGTCTCGGCAGCGGCGCGGCATCGCCAAAATCAAATAGCTACGATATCGACTGCTCAACCACAACGCAAGAATGACTGCCTCCCAATGCAAGACGGTCTTCATTGCAAAGACATCCCGCGGTGGAAGATGCAAACATGCAGGAATGGAACTGAAGCCAGTGCAGGCGCCGGGGCAATATTCGGACACCACTTTGGATCTGTTTGGCATCAGCCGCGCATCTTGCCTTTCGCGCTCACTACGGCACACGCGATATGTCTCTGGTCCAGGAATACTCTTCCGACGAGGATGATGCCGACGTGTCCAAGGACATATTCGGCTTGGCCGCTCTCTCTAAGGCCAAGAAGATGCGGGTCGACGAGCCAACCGCGCCCGCAATAACGGCACCTCAAGCAGCACCTCACGTTCTCTTGGAAGTGCGTCTTTCTCTGCGTCGGAGAACGGCGAGCAATACGGACATACGCTTATGGTTGCATTAGGATCCCCTACATCAAACATCCCTTGTTACCCGTCCAACTGATACACAAATGAATGTCAACATTCCTTACAGCGACATGACTCTTCCCGTGCAAGGGCCCGAGAACCCCTTTGGAGACCGCAACCGATTCCTAAATCAGAATGCTCTAGCAGGTCACGTCGAGGAACAATCCATGTCCGAACATGCTTTCCGCGCGCAACACCTAACACATTCTATACTCGGCTACTCCGCGAATCCATCCATCGATCCCAGCGCCCCATCTGTTCTAGGTTCCATCGAAAAGGCACAAGCTAACGGCTTTGAAACTATTGACGCGTTGCGTGCGCCCCGGAGCCAGAAGAAAGAGCTTAAGAGAAAACGCAAACAAAAAGGCGACCTGGAAATCGTCGATGGTGACGGAGCTTACGTTGGACCGTGGGCGAATTGGGATGGCGAAGAACCCGAAAGCACCTTTCTTGCTGGGGTCGAAGCTGGTGAAGACGACGAAGAAGAAGAAGAAGAGGAGGAGGAAGAGCCTACGTTCAAGTCGAAGAAGAAGGCCAAGCCCAAAGCTGGAGCCCTTGGCCAGGAGAACTCTGTCTTCCACGGCAAGTCTATGACCGACTACCAAGGACGGACATACATGGCTCCTCCCGTCGCGGAGGCACCGCAAATCATGCAAGAGGTCGGGTCCCAGGACTGCTTCATACCCAAAGTATGCGTGCATACATACACAGGTCATACCCAGGGCGTGTCGGTCATCCGTTTGTTCCCCCAGACAGGCCACTTGATGCTCAGTGGTTCCATGGACACGAAAATCAAAGTAAGCATACCTCGTTCTCTCCGCTTCAGAATGTTCAGTCCGCTTACCGCGTCCATAGCTCTGGGATGTGTATCATGAGGGGCACTGCCTTCGAACGTTCAATGGCCATGTCAAGCATGTGAAAGATGTATCATTTTCGAACGATGGTCGCCAGTTCTTGTCGTGCAGTTACGACCGGTCGATGAAGCTCTGGGACACCGAGACTGGGCAGTGCTTGAAAAGATTTAGTAACGGAAAGATACCATACGTCATCCGCTTCCATCCTGATGAGGACAAGCAGAACATCTTCTTGGCAGGTATGTCCGATAAGAAGATCATACAGGTGAGATCTTGACTCGGGTGTTCCCAATCGGAGAATATTGATTTCGGTTTAGTACGACATGAACTCGGGAGACATCACTCAAGAGTACGATCAACATCTTGGACCGGTCAACACGATTACATTTGTGGACGAAAATCGACGATTCGTGACAACATCTGATGATAAAACGATCCGGGCATGGGATTTCGACATACCCGTCGTGATCAAATACATCGCTGAGCCGCACATGCACTCGATGCCCGCCGTAACACTCCATCCGTCCCGTGAGTGCTTTGTGACGTGTCTTATGCTCCTCGGGATACTCAAAACAATCTTATCTTGCAGTTAAATACTTCGCGGCGCAATCTCTTGATAATCAGATACTTATCTACAGCACTGACAATTTCCGTCAGAACAGAAAGAAGCGTTTCGCTGGTCATTCTGTCGCCGGATATGCGTGCCAGGTAGGCTTCTCGCCCGATGGAAAATGGATAAGCAGTGGGGACGGAGAAGGGAATGTCGTTTTCTGGGACTGGAAAACGGGGCGGATCAAATCCAGACTAAAAGCACACTCCAAGGTGGTGATTGCTCATGAATGGTTGCCACATGAGACCGTAAGTTTCTGCTCTCCATGCAGATTGTTCGCGTTCAGGTGCTGATTCGCCTGCAGTCGAAAGTGATGACGGCTTCATGGGATGGCCTCATCAAACTATGGGTGAGTAACGCGCTATTGAGTTTGTCGTCAAGCGTGTTGATCCTCGCACAGGACTGATCTATGTATAATTGTTCATTTCTACGCGATGGTGTATAGACTGTCATATGAGTTGGTCGGCATTCAAACTTGATTGCTTCGAATCTGAGCCGTGGAACCCTCAGTTCCCGCCTCAAATTGGGCTTGGGTGTCGTCAGACACCCCGGCATTATGGTTGTGATCTCAAGCGACGGCGAGCGTCGGTGTGGCGAAGCTGCGGCTTCCAAAATCGATGATCAGACGTCGAGTCGTCCAGGTTGATAGCATGAGGACTGAGGTAAGAATTATGGCTAGTCTCGATGGTTCCCAGACCTGCACATGTGTAATGGCCCCGGTGGTCCCTCTGGTTGCATATGGACCGAGTGATCATTGCGGATGAAACTGTCCTGACAGGGCTCTACTGTATCGGTGCAGGATCAGTTGCAGGCGCGCAGACATAAGAAGAGCGGGATGGACGGAGGGACTCGAGGGGGACTGTCCACGAAAATTCTGCCAAGACCGGCAAAGTGTGGCAGCTTGAGAAGATTTCAAAAAGTGTCTAAGATTGGGCAAAGCTCCGGGTTCCGCTGACTGTCTGCGACCTGAATGTGCCTTGGCCCCTTTTGGCGGGTGGTTGCGAGGAGGGCTTTGATCTGCTGTGTGTGAGCCCGTGCGCGTTCAGCAGCAGTGCACAAGGCATCCGGGGCCACGACCTGCGGCGCGGACAGAGCTGATGCGCGACTGCTCTGTGGCAGTGAGAATTTTCCGTATCAGCATGACGTCTGGCGACCATCGAGGGCGCCCTGGCCAGATCAGATCTTGCCTTGGTACCTGACTGATATATATAAGCGGGCCATTTTTCGGCGGACACCCACAATCTCGCCATGCAGCTGAACCGATACTTGCTCATTTTCGCTGCCTTGTTCGTCACGCTCGCCTTGGGCTCGGTGCGTCCCCAGTCTCCCCGCCCGTGCCGCCGCTGACCGTCCTAGGTGTCGCCCGCTGGTCAGGCCCGTGACGCAGACGTAGAAGCCCTCAGGCGCGGCGCTCCCAACCAGCCCTGGAAGCGCGGCGCCCCCAACCAGCCGTGGAAGGACCGACGGGAGGCGGCGGCTGGCTCGAGCAACCAGCCCTGGAAAGATAAGCGGGAAGCCGCGGCCGAGGCCGGCGCGCCCAACCAGCCGTGGAGACGAGGGTCTGCCAGCCAGGCCTGGAGGCGCGAGGCCGAGGCTGGCGCGCCCAATCAGCCTTGGAGGCGCAAGCGCGCTGCGGAGGCCGGCTCCAGCAGCCAGGCCTGGAAGCGCGGGTCGTCCAACCAGCCCTGGAAGGAGCGCGAGCCCGAGGCCGAAGCAGGCTCGTCCAATCAGGAGTGGAAGCGCGAGCCTGAGGCAGAGGCAGAGGCAGGCTCGCCCAATCAGCAGTGGAAGCGGGACCAGGAGCTCGCTGCTTGATTGGCGTCGTGGTTTCCGGTTCGTCCGTCTCGCTTGCACTCCGCCGCCACCTCGGTCTGACCCGCATCGCCCAGTCACCAAAAGCCGCCCAGATATCAATCACTCTCGTTGTTGCTATGAACTGTATACTGCCTGCTTCTTGTATACCGACGCTACCCTCTGTCTTTCTTTTCTCATCAGGTCTTCCGACGGAGCTCGTCCGATAATTCAATTCGTTATAATTGTAACTGTTAACACGTCTGTCTAATTGTGCCATCCTCAACGGTCCAATTTTGTCCACACTCAGGCTCGTCTATGTTGGACACACAATCGACGCAATCACAACGAGGATCTCCTGATAAACGCGCAAGAACGCTAATTGTATAGCAGTGCTGTGCTGACGAGCTTATGAACTGAGACCCGGAACGAGTCGGCGGATTGTCTTTGCTCGTGAGAACGCAGTGCCTCGTTCGACCCTTGGTCCGGAATGTCGTCCGTCAACCATCAATCGGCTTGATGTTGGAACATGCCATCTGCCAAGGAACGGTGGCGCGTGGGTTGCATTCCTGTCAAGGCATGCCCGAGCTTGACTGGCCCGTTGTCTTGGCTGCCCATCATCCGCGGCTGTTTCGTCAGTGCCTGCCACTGCCGCTCACTGTACTTACTTAGTAATTGAATGAAGTAAGACACTCATATCCCGACACAGTCCCGACAGAATGGCGGGATCTGGCGGGAGTAACAGAATGTGACTCTGCACGTGAGTATATTGTCACCCGGGGCCACTGTGCGCGCTTTGCATCCACCCACCATGTACGACGACAGCAACCCTCCCGATGCCCAGCAGCTCGACCGCACCCGCATCTTTGAAGAGTTTCTTGACAACGAGAACGCCGAGACCTACAACTACAACCATGATATTTCCCGCATGCTGCGCCTCGACGAGACGCGTCTCATGGTCAATATCGACGACCTGCGCTCGTACAACCGCGAGTACGCGAACGGGCTCCTCAGGAACCCCACCGATTTTCTCCCCGCCTTTGATGACGCCCTTGCCAACGTTGTCAATCGCATACACGACAAGGAAAAACACGACCTCAGCAGCAAGACCTTTCGTGTCGGCTTCAGCGGCTCATTTGGGGACCATCACGTCAGTCCCAGGACTCTGACCGCGTCGCATCTAGGGAAGATGATATCTCTCGAGGGCATCATCACGCGCTGCTCCCTTGTGCGCCCAAAAATGCTCAAATCCGTCCATTATTGCCCCGACAGCAATCTGTTCTATTCACGCGAATACCGCGATGCAACATCTTCCAACTCTAATCTACCACCCACTACTTCCATCACACCGCAGACTGACGACGAAGGACACGTCTTGCAGACCGAGTATGGCCTTTGCGTCTTCCGCGACCACCAGCGCATCAGTATCCAGGAGATGCCCGAGCGCGCCCCAGCTGGCCAGCTACCACGCAGCACAGACATTATTCTCGACGATGACCTGGTTGACAAGTGCAAACCAGGTGACCGTATTCAGCTCGTCGGAGTGTATCGTAGCGTCGGCGGTGGGTCCAGTGGTGCCTTCAAGTAAGCGCGTCTCATTGAACCTTGTGGATGCCACCTAAATTTTACCTTCAGGTCACTCATTCTCGCCAATAACATCAACCTCTTGTCATCCAAAATCGGAGGAGGCATCGCCCAGACACCACTCACTGACACCGACATTCGTCAGATAAATCAACTCTCCAAGAAGAGCGGCATCTTCTATCAGCTCTCGGAATCACTCGCACCTTCGATCTTTGGTCATGAATACATCAAACGCGCCATTCTGCTGCTCCTGCTTGGCGGCGCGGAGAAGAACCTTCCCAACGGCACTCACATCCGTGGTGATATCAATTTGTTGATGGTTGGAGATCCTTCGACCGCCAAGTCCCAAATTTTGCGATTTGTGCTCGGAACAGCGCCTTTGGCCATCGCAACGACAGGTCGTGGCAGTTCTGGTGTCGGTCTCACAGCTGCTGTGACAACAGACAGGGACACTGGGGAGCGACGGCTGGAGGCTGGTGCCATGGTACTGGCAGATCGAGGGGTCGTGTGCATCGACGAGTTTGACAAGATGTCGGACATTGACCGTGTGGCTATCCACGAAGTCATGGAACAGCAAACTGTAACCATCGCCAAGGCTGGTATTCACACCAGTTTGAACGCACGCTGTAGTGTGGTAGCTGCTGCCAACCCGATATATGGCCAGGTCAAGCAATTCCTGTCCGTGGATGAGTCATTGACTGACGCTTTCACGCATAGTACGACATTCACAAGGACCCACACAAGAACATCGCACTCCCTGATTCTCTCCTGTCTCGTTTCGATCTGCTCTTCATTGTCACAGATGATGTGGATGACAAACGCGACCGCACTATCGCGGACCACGTTCTGCGCATCCATCGTTATCTACCGCCAGGCGTCGAAGAAGGTACCCCGTCTCATGACAACCTGTCTCAACCTTTGTCTGTCGATGGCCCTGCCACAGCCGCCACCGATGGCGAATTGGATACCAGCCCATACGAGAAATTTGACCCGTTATTGCACATCGGCATTACCACGGCCGAGACAGGGCGCCAGACGCGAAGCAGCACTAAGGCGCAGAAAGCCCAACCACAAGTGCTCAAGCTGTCATTTGTCAAGAAGTATATCCAATATGCGAAATCGAAGCCTGCGCCCACGCTGACCAAGGGGGCGGCCGATCACATCGTTCAGGTCTACGCGAACCTTCGCAATGACAATATGGAAGGCAACAACAAACGTGTACGTTCTTTCTCGAAGTCTGTCAACGTTCAGGTCCACTGATACTGTGCACAGACATCTCCGCTGACTGCTCGTACCCTCGAAACCCTTATCCGTCTGGCCACCGCCCATGCCAAGGCAAGGATATCTAACAAGGTGGAACAACAAGATGCAGAGATGGCGGAGGATATAATGCGGTTCGCGCTGTTCAAGGAGGTGCCAAAGCGTAAGCGCAAGAGCAAGAAGCGCAAGCTTAACGGAGGTGGCGCGGTCCGCAAGGGCAGCGCGGATCCCGATGAAAGTGACGAGGAATCGGCCGAGGACGACGATGCTTCCGGTGAAGATGAGCCGGCTCCAGAGAAGCGCGCCAGCGTACCTCCTGCCATGACTGGGACTACCGCTGTGGATGACAGTCAAGACGTCACGATGATCGACTCGACAGCACCTGAGATGGGCGACAACGAAATGACAGACGAAAGGTGAGCTATCCTAATTCCTATATGGACATACATCTTGACCGGGTCTTGTAGTGCACGCTATATACTTTGGAGAAGCCGTCTCGCGAACGCTCTGGACAACATCCCGGCTGAAGAAATTCCGTTGAAGGATCTGGTCGAGACGGTCAATGATGGGCTGAGTATAGCTCAGTTATTCGGCACCGCAGAGGCTCTTCAAGCCACCAGGATCATGGGATCCAAAGATCTCATTTTCTTCGATGAGGAAAGATCTGTCATCGTCAAACTCACGTAGATATGATGTAGATATATGTATAGGATTCCTTTGGCTGTAGTCACGTATATTGTTGTTGTATAATGCTATTTTTTCCTCCGTCTGTAACCTGCTGCTTACTGCGTCCTACGGCGCAGAACACGCCCCACCTCGTCGCGGCTGAGATCGCAGTACCCAGTGACGTTCAAAATAACCTCCTCCCAATCGTCTTGCGACACTGTGCTGAATGTAGACTCGACAGCCCTTGTCCACGTCTCGCCTTCGGCTGCAATCAGTCTGCCTGCCTCCAATAGTTTGGACCATGGAGCCTCGACGCGACTCCGGCCGCCACCAAGCATACCTGCAAGAGCACCGCTGCTTGTCTCCACCCACAGTTCACATTCGGCATGAATATACTTCGCTTCCGTGAGGGTGACGTTGCCACGGTACAAAATCTGACGTTGCATGATATGGTCCGAGAGACGCGTCGCGATTCGGCGGTAGATTGACGACATGGACGCCAAGGGTAATGTGGAACGAACATAAGCTAGATGCGTCGAAAGCAGCGCGATAGGCGCAAGCAGAGTTTGCGATACCGCGATATCATCGCGCGGTTCATCCGGATTGGGACTCCTGTAAGAAAACCTTCAAATACTGCGCCGAGAGGGAGGAGTGAATCGGGACTGACGATATCATGGCCGTGAGATGAGCCTTCAGGTTACCTTCCACCTCGGTGCACACATGCTGTACGATAATGTCATGTGCCCTCTCGGTCAGTGCTTGATACTTATTGTCGAGGATCTCGAAGATGGTCGTCTCCGGGGCATCCTGTTCTGTAGCGGTTGGATCTGGTAACAGTACATTGGCCTGAGCACGCGCACGCAACGATGCGCGTTGGTTGATTTCGTTCCACAACTCCAAGAAGAACTGAGAAGCGGTCAATCAACATCGAAGTAGGCTAGATTGAGTTCAAGATACTAACCAACTGTTCACCCCAGGTCTCCATTGATGCTACCAGATATTTAGAGCTGAGCAGTGCTTTGCACAACCGTTGTACGCCGGCAATCCCGCTTGTCAAGGCTTGCGTGTCAACATTCACAGATACGTTATCCTTATTCGCAATGCTGACACCCAATGCGCCGGGTACAGAACGCACCAAGGCGGAAGACAGTGTTTCAAAAGCATCCAATGATGAGGCCATCCGGTCGTGATACAGCTCCAGGATTGGAAGCTGAACCGACACAAGAAAGCGGACACGCTGAGTGAAGTCGGGGAGCGGCGAGTACCGATCTGCGTCCCCAACATCAACGAGGGGAAAGTCCATCTGGTTGTCACTCACCTGTGATCTGCTCAATCAGCGCAGTGATCCTGCGCGCTGAATTCGTGGTCCGCATTTCACGGTCTATGCTTGACTCTCGGTCGACTTCATCATCCGCAATTTGCCAGGCGTCTGATGCACTGATTATATCATGGTATTGGTCCTCTGCGACTGAGTGGGTGTCAGGCGCGGGTGGTAAAAAAAAGCAGCGAGTCTCACATCGTTTCTCTCCATCTATCCAAGCATCAAACCATTCCTTCTTCCCAAGAATAACTCTGGCGACACCTTGCCATTCAGTCTCGCCGTCACTAGGAGCGGCTGATGTATCATTGATCGTAAATCCCTCTTCGACCAGGGTGGCGTCAAACGAGAGTGCTTGATATACCGTATGTGCCAGAAGCGACGGGTGCGAAAGCAAGGAGGGGATTGTACGCCGCAATTTTCTAGAAAGCAAAGGCAGCAGTAGCAGAATGAATTCATGCTGTCAAACGTATGAGTGTCGTAGCAAGAACATGCTGTCCTGTCTCAGAAACTAACCCAGGCATTGAAATGTTTGTATTTGGTGGGTATAAGGAGTTGTTGTATCACCGTTTCCATAAGACTTCGGTGGTCATTGATGAGATTCAATACATGAGTGAAGTACCACTCGGGCTAAGCAGGCGTGAGAAGTGCGAAGGAAGTCCTGTTCGGCAGCCTACCTTGTGAAGTTGATTGGTTTGTCGCGTCCCTTCGAAATGATACTTGAATCGGAGGGACAGGGGAAGGACGAGAGCTTCTAGTGGATACAGCCCGTCCTTCTCCGTCCGCTCAAGTTTCTTCATGAAGGCTTCACCTCTGGAAGTAAGTGGTTAATTTCGGCCACCAGCCTGGACGCGCTCGCTTACATGGATTGCAAGTCGAGAAGATTCCTGAATGACCTTTCGAACGCCATTCGAGTTTCTTCAGCCGTTTCGAAGTATGTCACAGGCATTGGCCATCGTAGCTTCTCTGCAGCGTCTAGTAGAATGCTACTGAACGTCAATTAAAGTTCGGATACCTGAGGAATCGCTTACGCCGTGAGAACAGACTTGATGTCTGACCAGGTCTTCTCGCGAAGTTTCTCGAGAAAGACAATGAGGTGTATGGTCTGCTTCCCATCACCTTCGACTTCTGAACATGCGCCGGATACAGTTTCGACAAAGTCATATAGCTCTTTGAAAGACGAAATGGAACCGTCGACGATAGTAGATGGTGGCGCTGAGGGTGGTGCTGAAATTTGTTGGACAGCCGCCTCGCTGGTGGAGCATCAATACGCGCGCTGCCTTTTACGCGTCTCCTGTGCGTACCTTAGTCGAAGACCATGCTCGATCACCTGGACGTAAGCCTTGACGTGGTTCAATTCCTTCAAGTTTCGATGCATGGTTTCGATATCCTCCAAGAGGGTCGGCGGACTATTTCCATCGGAGAGTGAAGACACAAGGTCACGGGTCAACGTGGAAAGTTCGTCCGCGAGAGCGTGGCGTTGCAAAGAAAGCTCCTGGGCTGCAAGGCGGTATTCCTCCGCGGCGGTGCGGGTGTCACTGATGAGGCTCTGTGCCTTCGCCTGCGAGATTTCCAGCTAAACTGGTTGAACGACCCGTGAGTTCATCGGATGTTTCGGCCAATTTGGCGCGCACCGAAGCCTTCAAGTCGTTCCGTCGTGCCTGTGCCTGCAGAATGGTATCGTCGAGGCTTTGTAGATCTTCAAGCGAATGAAAGTTGGAATTCAAGAAGATAGACGCCTTCCGGTTGGCCTCGCCGACGTCCGGGGGGGCGAGCAGTGTCTGTAATTGGTGGGAGGTCATGGTGATGCGTGTCCAAAAGCGTGCAATATCGCAATCGGTTTCAATTGGATTACGCTAAGCCACGTGAGCGGGGATCGACTACGTAGCGATCCCGAATTAGCGTATCAAAGCCCGCCTAAAAATTTCGCCTCGCGAAGGATGTCGCTGCTTGTTCTCAGTCCACGACTGCAATGTTCTCGATGCTTTCCCAGTCCATGCTTGCTGCTCTTTCTGCGCGTCACGTTGGCGCTGGAGTGAGGTCTATCCCTCGCATAACTGGGATTAGACATTGCTCGAGTCATGCACCTTCTTCGAGTCAGGAAGCCGCTCGTCCAAACCAAAACAGCGAAGGTCCTATTGCGCTGCCCCCCAGGAAGCATCTTGCCATTGGTGAGTCCCCCGTATTCCTTCGCTATCTCGATTAAAGACCAGTATTTCATAGTTACCTGCATGGATGCTCGAATCAAGTATGTTTGACTCGTCTCCTCGTTGCTCATCTCAAGAGCTTCCATCATCAGTCCGTTCAAACAACTCGGGTTTGAAGAAGGGGACGCACATATCATACGCAATGCAGGAGGCATGGCGTAAGTGGATCGTCAACTTGCAGCATCTCTTCTCATCAATACACGCTAGCAAGGACGCGTTACGAAGTATCATCGTCTCACAGCGTCTCCTTGGAACGCGGGAAATCGCCATCTATCATCATACAGGCTGCGGAGCAGTCACCTTTACCAGTGATTCTCTTCGACAGTTGATCAAGGACGCGGATCCAGGGAATCAGGACGTCGCGAATCAAGTTGACGCGATTGAATTCATGGAGTTCAGTGATCTGGACCAGTCTGTTCGAGACGACGTGAAATTCCTTAAGGAGTGTCCTTTGATTCTGAAGGGCACCAAGATCACCGGATGGGTCCATTATGTGGAAACTGGCGAGGTAAACAGGTCCTCATTCCAATATAGTCTCCGACTTGACGGTTCTTAGGCGAAGCAGATCGTCTGATACGCCTTGTATTGTGTGAAACAGTGTATATATGCCACTGCTCCGGCAACGCTATATGATATTCTACTGCGTATCTTCCAGTTCAAGTCTTCTCTACAGGTTACCCTTGTCCAATGAATTGTACTTGCACTCTGTACAGGGCCGACGCGCAGGGATGGTCGTGAGCCTGCAATCGTACGGCGTCTTCAAAGTCGAGATAAGAGAGGCGTCTTTGACTCTGTGAGATAACACCTCAAGAGAGTCGAATGCAAGTAGAGTGTCACTTTAGACTGTGCCAGAAGATGAATCTGCAGGTGGAGGCGGTGGCTGTAGTCAGTGATATCACATGTCGGCCGTAGTCCGGCCCGTGCTTGACGCCAATCGGCAAGGGCCGGAATGACAACCTCGATTTGTCATGGAACTCCGCGTTCTCCTCTTTACTTACTCACACGACGAGCAAAAGCCCTCGTCTCCCTAGATTTCCCACCTATCTGTATTTCCAACCTTTAATTCTCTAACGACAATGCATTTCTTCAACCAAGTCTTCAATTACGAGTGCGTTCATATCCTTGCTCCATTTATCGCACTCCGTTGACTGGGTCTTCCTGCAGCCACCCATGGTCTCACGTCGTCATTGGGATGTGGCACAAATATCCCAATCCAAAATGCTCTCACGTCGTCAGCATAGACGTGCTTGACCGTACTGTGGACCCCACAACCGGGATCATAAGAACGGAGCGGGTTCTGGCCTGCAAGCAGAAAGCACCGGGCTGGATCGTCAAGGTGAGCAGTGCTCTCAAGGACTCTGCCGTCGCTGGTACTTATCCACATCACAGCTATTTGGCGGCTCGGAAGATGCATATGTTCGCGAAATATCATTCATAGACCCAAAAAATCATCGCGCCTCGATACAATCCGTCAACATGTCGCTTTCCCAATTCGCCACCTGTGTAGAGCGAATCGAATACACGCCCGTCTCGCCTGCCCGAACCTCCTTCACCCAGACAGCGGAGGTGCAGGCTCGCATGGCTCTTTGGCGGAGTGCGGCGGATGGGCTGGAGCGATGGATGGTGCAGCGGTTCGAACAGAACGCGCACCTCGGCAAGGTCGCCTTTACAGACGTATTACGGCAGCTGTGGGAAGAGCGTCAGCAGCTTTCAGCAGTATAGCCGGATGGAGTGCGTGTGCCGGAGGGATGCGTAGTATTCTTATTTTGGCTCTGTTGGCCGCTGCATTCGTGTTTAGATGGATTGTCATGACATTATTAGATAGTCAAAAGCCCAGGAGATGGCTGTATATCCTGCTGGCATGCATCACTCATTATGGGATCGTACTCTTTGCTCCCTATAAGTTTCTGCACTGCATCGGAGCAGTAGTGTGACGAAGCAAAAGAACGAGCGTTACTAGTCACACGTCTATCGATGCCATTGCGCGCTCAATCAGAGGCAATCGACAGGCTTCGCGGCTAATTTTTCCCAAATCGAAAGTCGGCCTTGACAGCGACAGGCAGCGACCGTGGATTGAAAGCCTTTGAAAGCGCCCAGCGCCGTCGTCCCTCAGGCGGCTTTCTTTCGCCCCACCACCACTCCTTTCCCGCGAGCAGCAACGAGGGAGGCGATGGACGAGCTCCTGCACCACTGCCTACGCGAGCTGGCATTCGATGGCGACCTTGGTGAGTTTCCATCATGTGATGCTGATTCGGAGGCTGCCTCTGGGTTCGAACCCCTTCGCCTGCGTTTCTTGTCTTGTTCCGAACGCCTTGTGCTCATACCACTGTCAGGCTCCAATCCATCGAGGCTGAGCGATTTTGTGGCCGACTTTTACTCCCATGGCACCTCGCCACACGCACAAAGGGTGGACGATGTCTTTTGCGCGTTCGTATGGTCTTTCGTTGTCCAGCAGTCGAATGTCCTCGTCGGAACAAAGCCGCCCGGAATATCCTCCGAAGTATGGGTTGCTCCTCAGACCAGTGCAAAGCGCAAAGCTAGTGCGAAGGGCGAGGTCCTCGTCGAAACCAGTCCGCCGCAGCTCGACATCATCGAGGATGCGAAGTCTCGTTCACTCGACGACTTGATCGGCCAGTACGGAGCTGATTTGCGTATCGCAGTCCAGCCAGACTCGATATATGCAGCTGTCACTGGCTCCCATATACGCGTGCGTCCATTTACTTATCTGTTCCTCAAGCAATCTGACTCGTCGTTCAGTTTCCCAAGCTCAGTCCTATGGTATATTCCGCTCTCCAAATTATCACTCGCGGTCGCGACAACGGTATCTCCGTTGTAGAACTAGGCCAGAGATCCAAGTACGACCAGAAGACGTGCTTCTACCTTGTCAAACAACTGATTGATCTGGATCTCGTGTATGTGAACGCAATTGAGCCCTGAGAACGCCTTTTGACTGTTGACTGTAGCGCCAAGGTTCGCCGCGGAGGTGTAGGCACACACTTCGTGATACACAAGTACTTTTTCGATCGCAGCGAGTCATGGAAAGCCATCCGAGAGGAGGAAAACCAGGCCACTGTAGTCAAGGTGGAAGAGCCCTCTGCAGGGGACGACGCGATAGACGAGGATCCCTCTGAAATTCAGGCCCTCGACTTTACTGCGATCGACGCGCGACATCTCTCCAGCTTGCCTCTCGTTCGTGCCCGTGTCGTGAAACTTCTCAAGGCATCGAAGAATTACATGCACCCTTCCAATAACATGATTATCACCATTGGCTTCAAGCAACCCACGAAGACCGACCGTCGCTTCTTTCAAAGCCGAATCCGCGAAATGCTGCAGGAGGGTATCATCGAAAAGGTAGTTGTTCCAAACAGGAAGAAGAACCTTGCCACCTCTGTAACCTGCTTCCGTCTTCTGGACGAGAACGGTAGCAAGGTACCTCAAGATGGAGTTGATGGACCGTTGGAAGATGATAATGACGGCAAGGAAACAATTTGCCTTGATATCACAGATACTGACACTCTCGCAGAGCCAAGTGGCGTCAAAGTGAACAGTACCATTCACAAGCTCATAATCGACTTATTGGAGGAGGCTGGTACGGCTGGAATGACGCTCAACGTAGGCTGATGTGCTTACTCGCTGTTATATCTCTGAAAACTTCTTCAGCAACTGTCCTCCTCGCTTTGCAACTTTGATAAGAGGACTATCGAGCTCCTTCTTACTCGAGCAGAAAAATGTCCGCCTCCCGAGCATCTAAGTGATCTCGGAATATCTGGCCTCATGGAGACCAGCGGAAGAGAGCGTCGCCACAGATACTTCACCGTCTCTGCTTACCACAAGCTCGTGTCACAGGAGAATCTCGACAAATCTTCTGCTGGTCTCCCAAATATCGATTACGAAGATATAGGTGGTTTCATGGCTACCTATGCGAGTACATTCTACTCGGACGTCGCGTCGCTGGAGACGTACCAGGACGAATTCAAGGAAACGGCGGAGGTCGCAAAGGAAGCCGCGACGGGGAAGCCAAGGAAGAAGACGCCAAAGAACCCTATATTGCCGGATGGGAGTGTCAAAAAGGGCCGCCCAGTCAAGCTTGACGAGGATGGCAATCCCGTCAAGTCTGCTCGGAATACGAAGAAGCGCAAGTCGGCCGAGGACCAGACGACGGCTGAAACCCCCCCTGCAAAGAAGAGGAAGACAGCCGCAGCGAAGGAGAAGCAGAATGACGAGGGGAAGACAGTCAAGGATGTTGAGAAGAAGGAGTCCAAGAAGAGCACTACCACAGGTACTTATCCTCTCATGCATTGACTCTTTCTGAATTGTGCCGTTCACAGCTGAACCTGACGCCGGCCCCAAAAAGCGCGGAAGACCAAGGAAAAGTGCTCTTCCGGAGGGCGCTGGTGCCTCTGCGTCCACGCCCTCTGCAAGTAAGAAGGCCGCTCCTCCTAGACCTGCCACGAGCAGCGGTAGACAGTCCAAGGCGGTTGTAGACTCGGACAGAGATGTCGATCCTCCGGCCGTCGATTCATTCACTGCCAATGAGCCCCCTCCCACAGTCGAGGTCGAATCTGTTCCTAACGGGTCGCTTGATGTGATTATGGCTGGGCCTCAGCAGGAGCCAACCCCAGTCCCAGTCCCTTTGCCAAATGTTGGAGTGGACGATGAAGCACTTCCTGCTCCGAAGCCCACTTCTCCTTCCGTCGAGCCTACACAATCGTTCCCACCTCCCTTTCCTTCCAGCGCTCCGGAGTCAGCGGCTCTTCCGCCCGCACACGTATCGCCGCCGCACGTTGAAAGCAGCGAGTCCCTTCTGGAGCTAGATACGCACAACATTGCGCCGGGTTCTCCTGGGGCTGTGTCTATCCCTATTGACCCTGCTCTTCTGAACAGTCCCTCGAGACATCCCCCTCTCAAGCCTCCAGCTCGTCAGGCCCCGCTCAAGAAAGCATCTCAGAGTATTTCCTCGTCTGCCTCGTCAAAGGCACCACCAGTCGCAAGTGCTAATCGCCGGGTTAATGTGTCTCATCTACGTCGCGAGAATGAACTCTTCCGCGTCATTGAAATGCTAGGCGGCATGGCCAACACCCAGACAAAAGAGATGTTCGATGCGCACACCGCTCTCCTAGAGACTCTGGCGCAAGCGGGTGAGGCGACTAGTGCACCGGTTGGAACTCGGACGGACAAGCGGACTGCTGTCGCCACTTTAAACAGCTTGGAGTTGCAGGGTCGGATCAAGCAGATAAAGACCATGCTTCCTGGTCCCGCCGGTGTTGGCCGTCCCACCGTCATTGTCTATCTACCAGACACGCCGGAAGACAAGCTGAACGCGTTTCTGGCGGACCTCGCTCGTGGCCAAGCCACCATTCCAGCACAACCTGCTCAAATCAAGAAAATCGATGACCCAATGGAGTATGGCCCCGATCCTGCCTTGCTGACGCGCGGTAACTTGCCTCTTCAGCTTCTGCAGTTGAATCATACCAGCAAAGATGACGATGCTCGTCTGGAAGAAAATTCGGCTCGCGTCGATGAGCTCTTTGGACACGATGACGAGACCATTCGGGAAGTTCTCCTCACAGAGCGTACAACCCTCGGTCAAGTGTATGGCAACATAGTGGCCAAGGCTCTCCGAGCACGTCAGCTACATATGACAACCACGGAAGCCCTGTCAACTCCTGAGGGGTCGGCGCAGATAGTCTCACACGAGTATCGCATCGTCACACTCTCCTACTTTTGCTACGACCTCCCCCTGGAGTTGTACTGCTCTCTGCTTTCCCCTCTCTTCCACCACGAACAGCTGACAGAGTTCCTCAAAGATGCCGAGAGTCGGAAGATTCTAGTTCGCGACTTGCCGCAGAGCTTGCGCTCCATCCTGCAAATCGGAAAGTCGCGCGCACGTTCGCGCTTCTTAGACATTCTTGAGCTGTTGAGGTGCCTTGGACTTGTCCTCCCTCTCATCGAATCCTCTTCCACCAATCCTTTCATCCGACTAGAATCCGGTAGCGACCATCCGAAGGCCTTTGACAAGGCTTCAATGGAGGGGTGGACTGTTAGTACGCCTACCACCGCGCCCACTTACTGGCAATTCAAGACTCTTGCTCCTCTCTACCACTGGGCTTCCTCGGAGAAATTCCCCCCGCTTTTGCGAACTCTGTCTGTCTCGACCGTCACCGAGGTTACCACATATTGGGACACTTTGCGTGAGGCATGTCTCGATAGCAAACTCGCCGCTCCGGCAAAGATCACTGCCTTTGCCCCAGCGGAGGACACAAAGGTTGCACGCTCTCTCCGAAGACCGGCTTCGTGGAACCCGAAGTATGTCTTTACTTGGCACCAGACGCGATACATGCAGAGTTTCGTCGACGTTGCAACTGGGAAGACGCCTTTAGACCTCGAGGAAGACGGGTCAAAGACCATTGAGAAGATATGTCACGTCATCAGTGCTCCCACGGATGCAGTCGTGGAATTCTACACTACGTCCCACCGGAAGATGGTGAACGATATTGGACGGGTGCGTAGGAGGAGAAACAACGCGGCAGAACTCGACAAGCGGAGTAAAGAGAATGCGGAAGAGACAGCACAGGCCAAGGCGTTACTAGCTAAGAGAGCTGCGGAGGCAAAGAAACTACGTGAAGAGGAATGGGAGGACCTAGTCAAAAGGGTTCACCCGGAGCCCTCTCCGCACGCCGCTGTCCGGTTGCGCAGGATACAGACGCGTTATCTTACCAACGTTCATAAAGAGACGGACGACTGGGAAGGGGAAATACGTCGAGCTTTTGAGGAATCTGAGGCTGCTGCTGCTCAAGTTCTCAAGCATGTTCCGCAGACTTCTAGAGTCCTGGCCCATCATCACCACTCCGTTGCGGCACCCCCACCGACCGTAGATACGGGTGCCAGAGAGAAGTCAATCCAAACATTGATTGCAGAGCAAGGACCACCGATAGCTCCTCCGGCACGTCGCCCGAAACGCAAACGCAAAGATCGCGACGACGACTCCGGAGCTGAAGGTACGCGTCAATCATACTCCCTACAGCTGCGATGGTGGTTTACACCAAGTTCAGATGCTCCGGCTGAGCCTAAAGTAAAGATTCCTGTTCGCCGACATCGCTTCCAGTGGAACCGAGATTACGAAGAACTCGCTCGCGACGCTAGTGTCATCATTAAGGCCCGTTGCCGGAATGGCCTGCGACTCGATTGGGGTGCGTTCGAACAAGTCTTTCCCGCTGTGCCCAGAAACAGTGTTCGCCAACGTTTGACCCACATACGGGAAACACCTGGAAACGACGCATATCTTAACCGGCTCGAAGATAGGTGGTATGAATTGTGGATGAAACATCGTGGAACGCCAGGTCTACCGGATGACGATTTGAGTAGTGCGACCAATTTTGACCTGATCACGCACATCGAATACCTTCGGAAACACATCGACAAGAATGCTATGTAAGGTTTATGACTGCTTGCATGAAATTTTACTGACGCGTCTACAGTCGCGTTGGGTATGCCCAACCACAGGGAACTATTGCTGGTGACACTGCCATTCCCAGTAGCATTGACGAACTCGCTGAACACTTTGACGTTTATGACTCGGCACCCTTGGCGCCTACTTGGGACTTCATGTGGTACGGAATTGTTGAGGATGAGAGGGAAAAGCGATTAGCCTCTACTCCCTTCACTAAGGTATATGGCGAACTTCTCGACCAACCTTCCGTGAATCCACTCTCCATAGCCGAGTCAGCGCTCAAAGTACGTCTCTCATCCAACTATAGACAACTCCTCAACTCATTCGCCATAGATGGCGCTAGGCACGCCAAACGAGCACTACGATGCAGAGGTAGCATCCAATTTTCTTCGGAGCGCAGCGGAGGACCAGATCGTGAGCCTAGCCACAAAGGGACTTTTGGGCCGTGGTGTCTTTTCCAAGCTTGTCCGTGATCATCACAGACAAAAGCCAGGACGCCAGCTCAAGATATCTGATGCGTAAGAATTAATTTGAAATGAGTATGATCATGGTGTCAATCTGATCGCATTACAGGAATCAGGCACAGCTGTCCGGACCTATCGCGAGTGAGCTCTTTCAAGATGCGGCTGGCCTGGAAGAAAGTTTCGTTGTATCTGAATCAGATGCTTGGCGAGAGTGGCCATTATTGGC
This sequence comes from Strobilurus luchuensis, assembly GCA_019915105.1. NCBI lineage: Eukaryota > Fungi > Basidiomycota > Agaricomycetes > Agaricales > Physalacriaceae > Strobilurus > Strobilurus luchuensis. Next base: position 876,618 of record JAHLMJ010000016.1, on the reverse strand, counting down.
GACCGATGGCGATACCGCTGCTCTGATCCAGTTGACGTCGGACAATAAGCTCGATTTCAAGGTCGATACGTCTGGACCACAGGCTGCTCGTATAGCTCTTGATTGGAACAGTAAGAAAGCAGGTATGCAACTCACACCTCACACTTGTCAGTGTTGTATGATGTGCTGATCCTGTGCTTAGACGACGACCAGATTGAGACTGCTCTTTTCATACAATACAAGTCCGCCCCTTTGCCGCCATCGTCCAGTCAACAGACGACACCTTCTGTCCAGGCCATGGAACTCGATCCGCCTCTCTTGGCTGACGCTGAACACGGACATACAGTAGACGGCACCGTTTCTTGTTGTCAGAGGACCTGCAGAAACGGTGTCATAGACTGTACAGGGTGCCTAGACGAGCAGTGGTCAGTTTCGAGCACAACTTTGACGCAAGATGAGATGATCAAAGCTCAACAACTACTGTGGGTAGTAGGCCAAGCTGGCGACAAGGGAGCAACGAAATTGACGCTCATGGTATGTAGTTTGGGTGGGTTGCTGATGCTTTGTGCTAAACATCAGAAAGGAACACACACAATCTGGAATGCGCGAGCTGATGCCCATTATACAAAAACTGCTTGACGGGCCAATGCCTCTTTTGTATTGGATGGGCTATACATCGCCTTTGGTGCTTGTCTCGGCCGCACACATCAGAAGCTGGACCGTTACGCTGCCCTCTGAGTTTATGTACAATGTCTTTCCTCGGCGCTGGATCGATATTTCGGGTGCCAAATTGATGGAAGTTTGGGGTGCGGCTCTGAGGGCGGTTGTAGGGACTATTGTTCTCCGTCCGGGAATATCACAGGTGCAGTATACCGTCGGATATTTCCAGTTGCGTCATACTTACAGTCTTCGATAGAGCGAACTGCGATACCGTCTCAAAACGACATATGACCGACAGGAAGTGTACGATGTGGTTCAATATCTATTAGACGAGGGGCACATCATCACATCTGTCGATGGACAACTTGTCTCGGCACTGGATGAGAGTGAGGAAAGCGTGGTGTTTTATTCCGTGACGACGGATTCGGACATCAAGAAATGGTACCAACTGTAACTACACTGATCTAATCTGTACACTCTCCAGCTTGCGAGCTATATGTCACATTTACGAATACAAACGCTGTTGTTACTGTTCCAAGAGAGCACCAGGTCTGGGCCGCGATCATTGCCAGTGTCGTTCTTAAACTTTGGAGTTCAATCATCGGCCATAGCAACTGCACGTGCGGGGGAAAGATGCGCAAAGCCCGGAGCACCGATTAGTTGGTGACTGGTGCCATCATCACCTTCTGAGGCTTTGTTCTCAACCTCTCACCGTCCACTTTCCTTTCTATTTCACTCTTTGGCCGGTCCATAATTGGCAACACGCACGCCCCAGAGGCCTTGTAGCTGCTTGTTCTTCATCTCTTTAGTAAGCTCGAGGCGCGTTGAATGATGTTCATCTAGGCTAAGCCGAAGCAGCGCCCCAGTGGCCTCACACAGCCCCTTCCGAGCCATGCGTATCAAGCAAATCTGGGAGGTCGTTCCGCTGCCCGCGCAGCTGAAGCTGGTGGTGTGTCAATTGTATTGCTGGGCCGGTGATATTCGATTTTGAGCACTCGTACCATTCAGTGGGAGCGCTTAACGTCTTCCAAGATCGTTACAGCCTATTTTCTCTTTTCCCTTTGCCACGCCATTGCCCAGGTCATCGTCCAGGTGCGTGGTGTTGTGTGTTGCCCTCCCGTGATTCTGCCGCTGCATTCCAACTGCCTCCTGCCGGCGTGCGGCGACAGCTCACTGAGGGAAACCGCCGTCATTTTCAGTTCTTACTGAGGCTGGTGTAGTGCCGCGCATTCTCGATCAACGCTCAAGCCGCTAATTTCCTGTGGGATCTATCTGTCGCCGCCAACGCCACAAATAGCACCCTCGTCGTCGCAGATCTTCATGATGACTATCTCCAGCTCTGCCCAAATGTGCCCACAGATTTGCCGGACCCTGCTCGAGATTGTAAAGTCGTATGGAACGCTACGGCTGCACCATCATGGGAACCATCGCCAAATAATGCTGCCACGGTGCACACGGAGAAGCCGTCTTTGTCGTCAACACTCAGCAGCGCACTGTCCTCATCCGTTGCTTCTTCTGTCCTACAATCCTCGTCTTCAAGCGCCGCTGTCACTGAGACGACGATCGTCGCACTGGCCTCGACTCCGACCCAGGTTGACCGCATCACCACGACCATCTTTGTTACAGCTCTTGCTGTACCTACCAGCGATGCAACTGTTGTCAGTGCCCACGACCATGAGGATGAAGACCACTCCAGAGTGCGTTATATAGTGGCAGTCATCCGACCCACGAGACTGATATTTTAGCAGAGATATGGAAGACAATACGATATCGAGTCTGTGATCGTCAATGCTAATCACTCTGCCAGTGTTTTGGTATCCGGTTCTTTGGATGAACTTCCGGCGAGCTGCGTTTGGTCACTATATTGGCCTGTCTCAGTGTGAGTACCTTTGTGATGTCCGTATCCGTTTTCTGATCATCAGGCAGGCTTGACAACACCAAACGTGAAGATATCGTATTCATCGCATTCCAAATATGGGTCCTGGGGATGTCTGTCGTCGCTCTGCTGAACGAATCCATCCCTCACATTTTCGCGTCCCTCTTCACCCACGTCTTGGCCACTGCTTGGTCTTCCTATCAGATCCTCAGCACGGCCCATTTCCGCAGGACATTCAACAAGGTCATCACTGACGGAGCTTGTGAGGGCACTTCCCTCCTACCGAATTACTGGAAGGACAGGGCTAGGGCTGAATACCCTACGCTTGCTCTAAACATCGTCGCTCTCTTTGTATCAGCGTTCCTGACGTGGAGATTGATCAAAGTATGTCGAAGACTCACGATGACTTTACATCAAACTCACTAGCGTTTTGCAACAGTTGTTCGGCTGGCAGACGTTCAAACGCGTCGGTGCATCATTGGCCATAAACCGCATCTATAAATTGGTCTTATCTCTCTCTATCGTTCTCCAGCTCTCATTCTTCTTCACTGGCGCAACTGTATCACTGTGGCTCGATAATCTCATCAACGGCGTTGCCGCGCAGGTGGTTTGGTATGTCGCATTCTACAAGGCTATGGCTTTTCTCGTTGCTGCTGTACGTGGCTGTCCGTGGTGTTATTAGAAGCGTGATCAGCTGACACTATCTCTCCAGTTCCTGATTCCATGGCTGGCAGCGGTGAGTAGTATGTTCTGGTTATGTGCTCCCTCGGTTCTGACGCCTTGATGCCTCTGTGTTCAGGGCTGGATCGCTATTCGCAAAGAGGCTAGACTGCCTATGTTCGCTTTTCTTTTTATGTCCGTGCTGTATCTTGCGGGCTGGGGTTTGATGTTCCTCTCGACGACATTCCGCTGGACTTTCCTCCACTGGCAGTTTTTCAGCGTCACCGCCTCAGTGTCGGTCTTTTTGACCGTTCTATCGTTTGCGCTTGGCGTGGTCTGTCGTTACAACTTTGGCAAGGGCCTATCGCGTTACCGTTCGTCTCCAGTTGATTTCTGCTTCGCACTGTATTCTGAGTACCCTGCCAGTGAATGCTCAAGAGCCATTACCTGGAGATGACTTCACCCCAGTTACTCCAAACTCGGACATAGAGAAGATCGCTTTCCCATCCTCCGAGAAGGTTGTTCCCACATTCTCTGCAACCTTCGGATCTGGCGATCAAGTTCCGCCCCCGATGCAAATGTTCCCGGCCAACAGGATGGGACCTCGATTCTTCAATCGCTCCGCCGAACCGTTCGAAACACCTAGCAATGCTTCTCTCGTCACCATCCCACCCCCAGCACTCAGTCGTCAGCCTTCGGATGGGGACTCGTTCGGAAACCAAGTGACGGTGGTGCGCAATAACACACAGTCGAGCGTGGGTAGCTTTGACAGCTACTACAACTACTCGTCTAGTGAAGGAAGCCACAGCAGGACAAAGAGTGTCAGTGATGACTCCACTCATGCTATGAATGGACGGCGATGGGTTATCGAGTAGAATGTCAACGATGTGCTCTGTATCTACATTTGTATTTCCTTCGTCTGCTAGGCAGACCTCTTGATTCGTATAATATGTTGCTCAAGACTCCAAGCCATCCTCGTATGGGTCCTGATATTCCGCCTCTTCAGTGGTACTATGATCTAGCTCTGAAATCAATCGAAAAGTTGCCCGTCTTGACAAATCATGATATGAGATGGTCATTCAGTTCATTTTTGCTAGTTGATTCTCCCACTGCTTTGGCGTGAACGTTTTCTAGAATAGAAAATGAGCATGAGAACATATAACAAGCTTAGGACCCTTTCGAACCTGTGAAAACGCATGCATCTGTTCAATTTGGCTTTTCAGCAGTTCATTGACTGCTTGATGTTCGTTGTGATCTGTCTAGCAACGTCGCGAGCACTCACCCCATCGATGTCTAGCCAGGGTCGTCTTTCCCTCGAACGCCTTCGGATATACATGAATTGTGAGGTCAATTTGTCTTCACACCCAAGGCACGACGTACTCACCGTGCTGACTATGACGATAGAATAGCTCTCTCCACAGCCGCTGGATTGATCTTCAATGTTGAGGTGAGTTATGGGAAACGCTTCGCGGATGGCACGCTCTAGGTCTTCCAAGTTGACGGGCATTGGGGCGAGCGCTGGCGAGCGTCAAGAATGAGAATGAGGGTGACATCCACATCACGTATCACGTATCTGATTAGATCGCCGCGTGCGCGATTACATGTTACAGGAACGCTCTCATGTATGTGGGGGAGGACCCCCGAATATACCCTATAATGTCTGATGAAAGTGCGGACCAAAATTTTGAAATCTGACCTTAGGTCTGGTGCATTTGCGGACCAAAATTTTTCATTTTGGAGGTGTTGTCTGAGCCTGGGTGCGGACCAAAATTGACCATGCCCGATAGGTCAGAGCTATGGTGCGGACCAAAATTGCAGAGGCCGGCACGGAAGTCGGGATCACATGGAAGCTCACTCTTTTCACCAAGAGAGTTGCCAATTGAGGTGAGGCGGAAGGCGCAACGGTTGACTGTCGGGGTTATATGTACGCTCCCAGCCCCCCACCCCTGCAATGCCCGTAGTCTCGTAAACCGACTTTGTAGTAGGAAGACGATCGTTCCTACTGTTACAAAGTCTGGAGTTTGATGGGGGGGCGTAGTAGTAGCTGCCAAACTCCCACGCTCGGCAACGCGGCACTGATTTAGCAAGACTTTGACAATGGGAAGTACACATAGTGACCTCGTATGACTTTGCCGTGATGTGGTACTTAGGCCATTTATTTCTGTGCCAGTTTTCCGCGTTTCCAATCATGGAAGTCGACGAGGTCGTCGACGAATTTCCGATGCTCGCATCCAGCACGTGGGGCATGAAATTGATGGCTACCGGGTAAGGCCATCGGCAAGCTCTCGGTGCGAGATGCCGTTTGAACTCCGCGTGATGGATTGGCACCTCCTACTAGGGCCCCCCATCAAATTCTAGACTACAATGCCCGCTGCAAAGAAAAACACGGCCCGGACATCGAACCCCGCCGCTCTTCACGTAGATACGCTCCCCGAACCCGACATCAGGGAATGGGTCGGGAGGACTAGGCTGGCAGACGCCTAGACTGAGGGCAGAAATCCTAACACGTCGAGACTCTCAAAAAAGCCATCTCCGCGCTGCGAGCGGCGAGGAAAACCTTCCGTGGTAGGAAACAGCCAGACAAGGAGGAGGACGAGTAGCAAGCACTTGGAAGTGCTGTTTTATTGTAGTACACGAAAAAAAAACGCGTTTAGAGGCGGACAGGACGATTTTTGGGCCATGTGGCGCAAAATTTGGCGATTTTGACGATGTCTGGTGCTCGGTGCGGACCAAAATTGAGGAGGTCCTTGTCTGAGGCCGGGTGCGGACCAAAATTGGAAGGCCAGGATCAGACATTTGGGCTATATTCGGGGGTCCTTGTGGGGGTAAGTGTGGGTGGAGCCAAGGTATAGTCTGGCATAGTCGTATGCAAGTTATGCAAGTAAGTAAGTTACAGTACAATCAAACACCCTCCCGCTCCAACCGCAGCTCAGATAGATGCGCCTTCATCTTTGGTCTATAGCAACATCAAGACATGACCTTCAAAATAAAGGTGTCGAGAACTCACACTTCCAAAAGCTTGGACTCCAGAGCCTGCTTCTCTGTTTGCAAAGCTAGGCGTCTTTCGGCGTCCAATTTGGTACTACGTATGAAAATGATCAGTTAATGACACAAGTTGCACAAAGTCGAACAAAAGTGGAAATGTGCGACTTACAAAACATATCCTCCCTGCCCGTCGTACTGCAAGATCATGGCATGGTACTTCCATAGCGACGGGCGATGTGATACCGTCAGCACAGTGATGCCCAGCTTCGCTGCATGCTCCATCATCATGCCCTCCATATCGCTTGGGACCAATGAGGTCGCTTCGTCTAGGATGGCATAACGCGGATTGTGGTAGAACAGGCGAGCCCATGCGATCTTCTGCTGGTCCCCGCCGCTCAATGCATCTCGCCATTCTCTGGCTACGTCCCAGCCGCCTTCCCGCTCAACGACGTGCTCCATGCTCACCACAGCCAATACTTTCAGGAGATCGTCATCAGTGATGCCACCTGGAGAACATGTGAACATGCATGAAAGCATGGGGGGGAAGATACACACGGGCTTCCATATTCTCTCTAGAATGCGGATAGATGACCTGGTCGCGAAGAGTTCCCAGGGAGAGGTAAGGCCGCTGTGGAATGAGAATGAACTCGGATGCCATTGGCTTCCTGACGACTCCGCCATAGACTGGCCATAGGCCACCCAGAATTCGAAAAAGCGACGACTTTCCACAGCCGTTGGGCCCAACGATGAGAAGGTTTTGCTATGGAGAATGATTTGAGGCTACACGGCGAGTGAACCACAAAGTACCTACTCCATGTTTGATGTGGAAACTGAGACTCTTGACGAGAACATCGCCATTCGGCGTGACGATGGGTACTCTGTCAAATTGGATGTCTTCAGACATGATAATCTCCCCACGACCACGGAGAACTGCAATCCGGCATCAGCACAAACATCAGGAGCCATTGGGAGTGCAAACTTTGGGCATTTTCTCCTGTCGTAGCACTGCTAATGAGCGCCTTTTCGAACTTCCCCTTCTTCACGTCATTCATGGTGTCTAGTAATGATGATACCCGAGCAGTATAACCTGCCAGCTCAGACAAGTCCTTGTAGGAGTACATAACGCGACCCATGGCATCTGCATGCGAGTCAAAAGGTGTTGGTGATGTCGGATTGGGGGAATCCTTTTACCAGAAGCCGATAGCAAAAGTCTCCTGTTCGTGACGAAACCTGACAAGTTCATGAAGTAGCCATGCAAACCGCATTGTCAAATCATACATACCTTCCGTGCGCCCTCCGAGATCGACGAGCGGCACACCTGGAAACTTCACAAAGACGGGAATGCCACAAATGGCCAGCTAGAAGCAGGTCAGACGAACAGGCGAATGGCACGAACATGAGCACACACTCCGAAGCTTCCCCACAGCCACTTGATGATTCCTTCCTCTATGCAACCGAACCACCATCGTTTGTCGAGAACCTTGTTCTCATGCTTCATGACCGTCGCGTATTCCCTTTCCACAAGCATCTTTTCAGTTTGCTCTCCGCCGAGGAAAGCAATCTCCTCAGAGAATTCGGCCAGCCTGGAGTGCGTGTGCCGTAGCTGTCCGGCAAACTGAGCAGAGAGAGCAGTGTAGGTACCCAAGGGTGGAGTCAGGTAGCGTACTACGAGTAGAGACACTGTTAGAGACCGCATACACTTTGAGAAAGCAAGGGGAAGGTACGAACACAGCGCTGCCGACGTTTGAACGAGAACAGTCAACAGAAGCAGTCCCTCCGCTCCAACATTCTGGGAAAGCTGGTAGTTGTACAATATCACGTCCAAGACAGGTTTCGCGAGGTTGGAGTAGATTGAGGCCAGATGAATCGAGAACTTGTTGATATCATGGGTGATCATTCTAGCGACACAAGGTCAGTATCTCCGCACTCATATTTCGCATCGGTAGGACTTGCTGGTCAGGGTTCTTGATCCTATCGTCGAGATTGGCTGCCATTCAATCAGAGTTACGCGGTGTGGTACGATAGATCAAGACTTACAGATCTTGTAATAGACCTTGCCCTGAGGACCCTCGTCTTCCTCCCCGAGGTACTGCTGCAATATCACTTTCGTAAGACGTGTGCGGTACGCGATACTGAGCTTGTTCTGGATGTACTGTATGGACGGTCGGTTCAAAATTCATTGAGAGAGACAAGTCAAAACGCGTACGGAAAGCAGACTGTTGGTGTAAGTTGCGGGAACAGCAACGAGGAGCCACCGCGTGATGTTGAGGAAGAATTCCAGAGGTTGTGCGCGAACAAGACTGGCAACGATTCTGAGACGATGACGTGCCGTCGGTCAATGCGGGGTCCGAAATACAAATGCGGGGTGGTTGAAGCACGTACCGACCGTCGAGGGCCGCAACGTACAACGAGATGGCCGTTCTGAGCACGAGAAGGCTTGAATGCATGACGAGGAGCATAGCTTCCCTGGACCTGACGCCGGGGATGACGATTCTCAGTATGACGGCCAGTCGTTGGTAGAATACCGCGTCGACCTGCAGATTTATGAGACCACCAGCGGCAGCGGCCAGTGTCGCCAAAAAGCACGCACAGCAACACGCGTCGACTTGTCGTCGCCCTTCTTGCCCTTGCCCTTCTTCGACTTGGACGATCTTGATGATCCGCCTCCTCCTGACAGGCTGCGATATGTAGACAGGAGGACATAGAGAATGAAGGAAGTGTTAATCATGCGCTGGATAATAGGCCGATGGGCTGAATACGACTTGGCGAGTAGAGCATAGTGTCTGGTGAAGTCCTTCGAGCGTAGAGCCTGGAAGGGCGTCATGGCATGCAGTAAGGATGTCTCCCAGGTCGCGGCAAGTGTGTGGGCACTTGAGTAGGCGTATACACCGTTGTCCCTGGACGAGTAGCTGCTCCGAGTGGCTGGGTACCAAGCGTGCAACAGGTGCTTCAAGTAAGTACTAAGTAGGTCAACTATCCTTCCATTTTCGGCAACTAAACATGTGAATGCACTCGGGCCGACTGGCAGCAGAGCTCCTGCTGCGATACAGGAAAGAAAGAGCACGGAAATTGCAAGGACGCGATACCTACCTTATTCCCGACCCACAGTCGTAAACATATTCGGGGAAGGAAAGCGGGAGAGTCGCAAATTGAATGCGGACAGGGAAGGCGCCGATCGCCCGATCATCATCCGGGCGCTGTTGCTATCTTCGAAAGAACTTGGTCTGTTAGAATCCTTGCTGAGTGCTTACTGCTCTTCCCTCGGGGTGACAACCCTTGACTCTTGTAGAGCAGCTTGTAGTACTGACAAGGGAGCGTTTATCAGTAAATTTATATTGCCTCGTCGCCCTAAGCCCTTTTAATGTATCTAACAACTTCCGACCAGTCTTTTACGCGTTCTAGAGGTAGTCCATCGGGAATCACAAGGAGGTCCTAGACGGATATTCAGTCAAAGGACAAGGAAGAATGACAGCATTCCCGACCTCCTTCCAAAACTCCTTGTCACCTTCCGTAAGGAGCCGTATATCGAAACTCATAGCATCAACAGCATCTCCAGCGCTAGATATTCTCTTATTCCACTGGTAGTCTCCAAATAGTAGAACTCGAGTAGCATTAGAGTGCGATGCGCACGAAATAGCGTTTTCCGAGGAGTCATCAATGAGGAGGTAAGCCCCGAGGTCAAAACAGACCTGAGAGGAGGTATCAGAAGCACAATCATCTTGGCACACAATTACAGTGGAAAGGCTCACCTCGGCCTTACTCAGTTTTGTGACGACTTCGTGGCCGTCCTTGTGTGCATCTGTGAACTGACCCGTGCAGATTATGCTCTCGAAACAATCTGATCGGAGACCTGGTCAACGAGGCCAAGCCCAATCATCATTTACATACCTGGGAAGTGGTCATTAACCCACTTCCAACTCTCATCCTGTGTATCAGGCCCACGCGCCGTGACGATGATAAGTCTATATCCTAAATCCTTCAGAGTCTGGACACCTTCACGCGCTCCCGGAACAGGACGCGACTGATAGATCCTCGGTGTTTTGTAGAAGCCCTTCACTTTCTCGAACGTTTCTTGCACAGTGCCCCAATACGGGTTCTACCAGCCGTTAGAATCAGCGCGAGCAGGCGAGGATCTCACGTCGCGTCTACCTTCCAATAGTAGTAATCTTAGGCCGAGAGAAACATAGACAGAGACGTTTGTTAGTGATCGTTCACGAACACGCGAAGAGATGGCAAGTACAATAAAAGTCGTCGACAGTCATGTTCGTGTCATAGGTCTCATTGTGCCCTGTCAAACGATGTCAGACACAATCTGTAGAAGCTGAGTAACGCGAACACTCACAAGCAGCTACCTCTAGATTAGTCTGGCTGAGCACATCATCAAGATCTACTGCAATCACTGATCCAGAATTAGGCGGTGATGTCTTTGCAAGCCTTTCGAGCGCTTCCTTTTCTGCTGGATCAGGTTCAACGTCTAGATTCTCCATGGATTCACTACGCGCGTCGAAGACATGTTTCGTACCGGCAAGCGACATAGTGGTCAAGAAGAAGTTGCGTTGTTTGAGCATGACGCAGATGCCGATCGAGTCATCGTCCGACGAGTCGGCATGAGCATACCTGATGATACTAGGATATACAGAAAGCACAATGGCAGATATGCTTCTACACTACATGAGAGACAGCGAAATGATAGGGCTACAAGCGGGTATGCAACGTATATATGTGACGGACAGGACATAGGATGATGATGATCAGTACTCAGTACATAGACGGTGGCAAGATGGGACTAAAAGTCAACGGTAATAGTAATCAACTGCGCCGAGTACCGGTGTGTCTTCAACAGAACTCGGAGTAGGATCTGGAGAGAGTTGGGCTTCCTGCTCCTCGATGATACGAGCTTGAAGTGCAATGGCTCCCTCCCCGAATGTCGGCTCCGTAGGAGGAAGCCGCGCCTCCTCTTCCTCGTAATGTTTGAGCACCTCGCGAAGGTCTAACATCCAAGGATGATCCATGAGCTCAACGGCAGTAGGCCGCTTCACCGCGTCTATCGTCAGACACTCCTTTATAAAGGCAATTCCTTGATCACTCAGTTGGCCTTTCTCCGGGAGAGGTGGGTGTTGTGTCGCGACACCAATATGGTACATGATCGCCCTAAGAGAGTTCAGCAACGCGACACCCCGAGAAGGCTGAAAGCTTACCACTCGTTATCCAGGTTACTCCAAGGCTTCTTCCCGGTAGCGAACTCAAGAACGACACAGCCCAGGGCCCATATATCCATGGCACCATGGCGGCCTCTTCTGTCGTTCTTGATCACTTCCGGGGACATGTACGACGGCGTTCCAGTTAGATGGTTGTTAAAGCCGCTAGCCTTCGTCATCTCAGGCACTCTTCGAGTCGTATTTCGCTGCTGGTTCTTGGCGATGATCTTCGCAGCACCGAAATCGACGAATTTGATGACGCCGAGGTGATCCAGCAGAATATCTTGGAGGGTTTGAGCAGGCTCGAGGGTAATCTGAAGCTGAGCACTCACTATCCGGCTTGATATCTCGATGTACGACATTCTGTGAATGAAGATAGACCAGACCCTCCAACATTTGCATTGTATACACCTGTATGATGCCCTCGTCCTCGATCCTCCCATGCTCAAGCAACGAAGCCAGGCTTCCGCCCTGACAATACTCCTCGAAGATGTAGACCTTGTCTCGATGGACCTCGATGCCGTAGTATTCGACGATATTTGGGTGGCGTAGCATCTCCATGACGCTGAGTTCATCCTTGATCTGGGAGTAGAGGTTGTGCATGCCAGACACCTCCTGACACTTGATCTCTTTGACGGCCATGACAGACCCGGAGTCCATGTTGAGCGCAAGGAATACAGATCCGAAGGCTCCGGCCCCGATGAACTTTCCCTGCTGCCATCGTATCGCGATGTTGGAGCTTGAATTCGCGAGAAAGACCAGAGATCGATCCTCAGGTTTGTCGTCATCCAAGACACGACCGACGATACGGAACCCAAACCCAACTTTTTGCCGGTCTTGTTCAACGACCTGAAGTGCCCGAGTAGCCTGCTCCCAAAACTTCCGCGTGCCATCATCGACAATGCCCATGTTCGTATCCTGCGAGTAGGTCTCGAAGAAATTGTCGATAGGCGGAAGAGGGACCTTCTGCTTCGCCAACAACTCCTGCCTCTCCTTCTCCAGAATATTCGAGCGCGCACCGAGAATGTCAAAGTGACCGGTGAGCAACGTCATGCACTGCGCCACGCCTTGACGAAGGATGATAAATTGCTCTTCCGGGAGGTTGAGAATGCTGCGAACTGTACACTGAAAAGTGAATTCCAGTGCATTGACCGCCCATCTGAATGTCTTCTGGTCGTTTGGATGGCAATCCTGGCAAATGAAGGTGAGCCAGTCGATGGCGAGCTGGATCAAGAGTCGATTGAAACCGGTGGGCACCGACTTCTCCATACTCCGTTGTGCGTGCTGGCCGTGCTCCGCTGCGAACAGGAACCAGTTTTGCATCAACTCCGTCCTCCCGGACACCTTTATCGTCTTCTGTACATCACGTACCGAAGACACGATAGACTCTGCTAGACGATGTATCACAGAGTTCATTTTAGCCAATAGCCGGTCGACTTTCGGATGGTGCGCCTTTGCTTCAACAAGGCAGTCTAGAGGGATGGAAGGCTTGTCCATGTCGGTACGCGAATCGCTGCGTCGGACGAAGTACATTCCAAAGGCTTCCTTCGCAAGGGCAAGACGCCTCGCACCTCCGTCAGCTATCAGTCGTAGACGATTGTCCGCTAAACCGGTCTTCATGGGTGGAAGATGAACGTGACATATAGCGCCAGTCCAGTGGAAGGCATCCAAAGGAGTGAGCATAAGGACAAATTGGGCCGGCACCTCGTTCTCCCCTCGCTTCTTCTCCTTTCCCTCGTCGTCTGCATTATCTAAATTATGTTTATCTTCATTGAGAATCTCGGAGGGATTGTAGGCATCCAAGATGATGCGGGAGATGGTGACTTCGTCGTAGAGATTGGGTGAGGCAAGAACATAAGTGCCATCCAGTTCAAATTGTTCCGTGTAGACAAGCGTGAAACCGCAATCCGCTAGATGCTGGAAAAGAGGTTTCACGATACTGCCTTCCAGTAAATACTCCGCAGCGTTCATGAAGCGCTGCGAAAGCATGCTGCCAAAGTGACTTCATGAGCACATCTATATGTGAAGGGGTGTACAATCTCACCGAGCATATCGCTGTATCTTACGGTATCGCAGTCGGACATTCTCCAGGATCTTGCCGTACCATTCTGCCATTTTCTCTTCTGAGATGGTTTTCGGAGGCTCGGATCTTTCAGCCTCTGGTTCAGGTAGCCTCATACCATTGAGATCAAGAGTAGTGATCTCTTTATGGTGGTGTGCCTTGTCACCATACGGGACATGGACTTGATGGTCGAATTGATTGATGATTCGAACGATCAAGCGGTGAATGACAGAGCTGTTCTGTCCTTCAGTCACTATGTCGAAACGGGAGGTGGACAAATGTACCATAATTGTTCTGCCACTCGCGCCGAACCGCCCGTGACCGTCGAGCTAACGTCAATGAGTGTCGGCCACTGAGCTTCCAGCTCGTCCGTCTCCTTGAAATGAACGTGTTTGGCGCCAAACTTCAGCCTCGTGCTCAACAGCTTGAAGAACATTGTCAACGCGTCTAGGATAGAATCCTCGTAGTCGGGGCTTATGCACTGAGGCAACGTCCATCGTCCACTGGGATCAGGGGACAAGAAAGTTTCGTACTGACGCTTGAGCGTGCAAGCGAGACCTAAGGCCAACCGCAGGTCCTCCGTCATCTGATCAATAATCATAGGAGTGGGATTTTTGATGCTGTCGATGTTGCTCATGCGGAGATGCAGGCAGGCCTGAGCGAGTTTCGTTGGAAAGGATATCAGGGGAGTGACCTCTTTTTCGAAAGTGGGGATGCCCATGGGCTCGAAGTATGGCGCAAAACTAACCTGAGCCGCACGAATATTACCAATGAACTCGTGTACGGTACCCAGGAAACCCTTCTCAAACGTCCGCTGCATGGACTCCTCCTTTAGAAGACGCTCTACAAAAGTAGAGCCGTCTACTTTGTCAGAGGTGGAGACTCCGTTGATACCGATGGGCTGCTCGGCAGAGGTGTTGGGCTGATTTACATCTAAGGTCTCGCTTCCCGTCCATCGTTGTAGAAGGGTCATTTGGTCTCGCAGGCGCGTCACGACTGTGAAGTACGTGTTCAAGGCATCCCATCGGACCTGGAATTGAGCGTCGAGGGCAGCGGGTTTATCGTTGTAGAAATGAGTGAGGCTGGGGTAAAGGGAACGAGCGATGTCGAGACGAGCCAACAAGTCTGTAACTTGCTGTAGGGCACTTCGTTCGTCGTCCGGGTTGACACGGAAGTGGAGGACTTCATTGATGATGTCGTCTACAAAGTGGGCTCTCCGTTGCTCGACAAACTTGCGTTCCTCCTCCTGGGTCTTCCCGTGAAATTTAGCGCGCAGCCCAAGCCAAAGGTTGATCCTGATGTCATTCTCTTTATTGACCACGCTCTCGAGAACCCGTTGTATTCGGGTTTTCTCCGATTTGAGCACGTCTCCAGAGAGGACAGAGGCGAACAGGAGCTGCCACTCGAGCCGGGCCTTCGACTCAGCATCTGTGGGCTGTGGGATGTCGGAATCTCCGAGGAGGGCCGTGGGTTTGATGTCTTCCTCCTCGTCGTTCTCGGCGGTGTCCTGTATGACTTCAACGCTGGTTTCGGCCTTCTGGCGGTAGAGCTGTTGGAATTTGGAGTAGGATGTTTCGGGTGAATATGACCAAGATGATGACCGGGTATTGTTGCTCGGTCGGGAACGATGGGGAGAAGGGATCTGGGAGGAATACATGTAGGACTCATAGGCGTCATGGGCATAGCTGGCATCCTGGCCGAGGTCTTCGTTGACCTCGCGGACGGGGTATAGACGGCTCATGATGGGACTCGGAGGAAGGGCAAGCACTGCCACGTGCCTGGCGTCGGCTTATCTTCCACCTGTCCTCCCATCATCATTCCTGGAAATTTCAAGAAACTTGCTCGACTAATTCATAAACCATGGGTATCGTAGAAAAGGCTGGTGCTGCTCAGTTGCGACTCTCCTTCGCTGATGCTGTTGTGTAGATCAAGGAGATTGAGGGTACGCGCAGAGAGTTGTTGTCAATGTAGTATATTGTTGATTTCTGGCTGTATAGAGGAGATGGCGAGAAGTAAGTTGCGTCCACTACTTTCTACTGCTTTGCAATAAGGATGCCTCAGCCCAGAAAAACAAGGCACGTCGTCTCACCAATCTGCATCTGTGGACGCGTCTAATTCTTTCTCTAGGCAACGGAGTATCATCTGGGTCTACTCAAGGCGAAGCTGGCTCGGTATCGTGCACAACTATTGGAACCAACATCCAAGTCAGGACCTGCTGGAACAGGGTTTGACGTACAGAAGGCCGGTGATGCTCGAGTAGCGCTGATAGGCTTTCCTTCAGTCGGCAAAGTGAGTGACCTGTTATGTTCATAATCTCTACGTTGACAATTCCTCCGCTATAGTCTACCCTTCTAAACAAACTCACACACACGGCATCTGAAGCAGCTGCGTACGAGTTTACAACCCTCACTGTCCGTCGCGCCTTCCAGCATCCTACTCTATCTGAACTAATGTAAAGGCTATCCCTGGAGTCATCGAGTACAAAGGTGCACGCATACAACTTCTCGATCTACCCGGAATTGTCGAAGGTGCAAGTCAAGGCCGTGGTCGAGGACGTCAGGTCGTATCCAGTGAGGTCTTCCCCAGCTTCGTCGTCCTCGACTTTTGACATCAAGTCAGCCGCAAAGACCGCTGACCTCATTTTGATTATGTTGGATGCAACGAAGTCGGAGGAGCAGAAAAGATTACTGGAGATCGAGCTTGATGCTGTCGGCATCCGTCTGAACAAAAAGAAGCCGGACGTCGTATTCAAAAGGCGCACCACTGGCGGAGTACGTGTTTCTGTCGGCATGGGGTATTCGTATCTTGACGTTCCTCATAGATCACAGTGCGTATGCTAGCACTAACACACTGCCAAGTTTAACTCGGCAATCAGTTCACTTCTACAGTAAAGCTAACAAAGACGGACGAGAAGACGGTCAGAACCATTCTGGCTGGATGTACGTCGTGACACATCAGCCGTTGCTCGACTGACAACTATCACAGACAAACTTCACAATTGCGATGTTATGATCCGAGAGGATGTGCGTTTAACGCGCCATTCTCGGTCTTCGCGCTCAATGTTAACAGATAACTACGGACGAGTTCATTGATGTTCTCATTGGTATGTTGACGTCAGAAAGATGAATTGCGCGTCGCTCACGTCGCCCAGGAACCCGGAAATACATGCCATGCGTCTGTATGTCACCTTCTTTCACTCTGCGAGCTTCGAAATCACATTTTTTCAGACGTATACAACAAGATCGACTCCATAAGTCTCGAGCTGGTGGACAAACTTGCAAGAACGCCACAGACCATAGTCATCAGTTGCGAGATGGATTTGAAGTGAGCAGTAGTCGCACACGCTGCGCCACAGTCAACTGAGGCTATGTGCAGCTTGGATTATCTTGTCGAGAGGATATGGGATCACCTAAATATGGTGAAGGTGTATACCAAGAAGCGCGGTGACCATCCCGACCTTGCGGATCCAATATGTCTTCGAAGAGGTGCTACTATTGAGGTGAGTATTTTCCCAGCTATCCGAGATGAGTTATGACAGTTTCAGAATGTCTGTAACGGCGTCCATCGCTCTTTGGCGCCAAACTTCAAGTATGCCCTCGTCTGGTAAGCACCCTCATCTTGGTGATGAACGCGTCCAAAATAACTAAATCTTGCCTAGGGTGAGCACGCAGGCTCCTTGAGTATATGAATCTGCATACTGATATGTTACAGGGCAAATCGAGCAAATTCAACCCTCATGCGCAGAAGGTCAGCCTGAACCATCCTGTACAAGATGAAGATGTTGTCTCCAGTACGTCCACCTGGGAAACATGGTCTTATCCTCGCTGATTCGGGAACTCTCTAGTTTTCACGAAGTAGTGTACTCTTTGTACTGTACCTGTAGATAGATACTCAGTGTAACGCATCACTGTCATCTCAGTATCCGACTTCGGGCCGAATCGATTGATCGACGATCTCGCGACTGAATTGTCCCAACGTCATCCTCCGAGTACTCTGTTATTTTCTTCGATGTCCAGTGAAAAGCCTATCGAGTTTGTCTTTCTTGGAACGGGAACGTCCTCAAGTATTCCTCATGTGGACTGTCTCACATCTCCCCCCGATGGGCGCCAATGCAAAACGTGCTTATCCACGCTGCAGCCGGAAGGCAAGAAAAACATCCGGAGGAACACCAGTGCTGTGATCAGGATGGCTGCGCCCACCGATGGCAGAGAGGTGTACGTGATGCGTACAGGCAATGTTCAGATGCTCATTACTGCATAGAACAATTGTGATAGACGCTGGGAAAACTTTCCAGGCGGCAGCTGTTGAATGGTTTCCCAAGTATGGTCTACGCCGGATCGACGCGCTGCTCTTGACGCATCCGCACGCCGATGGTGCGCTTTTACTTCACCTTGAACATAAACCAATGTGATTGAGAACAACAGCAATGAATGGCCTTGACGATCTGCGCGGTAGGACATACATCTCACATCCCGTCCCACCGGAAGTCTTATTCAGAGTCGGTAGGCTGGACACTCGGAAAGAAGATTCAGGATCACATTGACGTCTATCTCAACGCGTACACATTCTCTGAAGTTCAGAGATGTTTTCCCTACTTGGTTGACAAGGAGTTCGCATCGGGCGGAGGAGATGTGAGTCCTTGCCGAGACCGTTCAACCACCCGTGTCTGATCACTTGTCACAAGGTCCCCGAATTCAAATGGCACCTCATCGAAGAGAAAGTCGAGTTTGAGATCATGGACACCGGAATCACCGTCACGCCATTCGCGGTTCAACATGGCAGAATCTTCACTTCCCTACCATGTCCCTCGGTGAACTCGACACCTGGAACGATACCCTCCACTCCTATCACCTCAATGTCGCAGTTGAATCTCAAAGACTCTCTCGACCGCCTACAGAAGAGTTCGTTCAAGGAGAAGAAGGATGATGTGATACACCCGTACTTTTGTCTAGGATTCAAAATCCAGGAAGATATCGTCTACATATCCGATACTTCCTTCATTCCGGATGATGTCTGGCCAATCATACTACCTGCAAAGTCTCGAGCTCTTCCTGTGCTCATCCTTGACACATTACATCTCCGGCCTCATACCTCACATTTTGGGATCGCCCAGGCTGTCGAGGTGCTGCGACGCGTGCGCGCGACTCGTTCATATCTCATTGGGTTCTCTCATGATGTGACGCATGACGAGTGGACACGCGTTGCAGAAGTAGTTACTGTGGGCAAACCGCTTGGAGTGAACGGGCAGTGGTTGAACGACATAACGCCAGCAGAGGAGGAGGGCGTGAAACTGGTCATGCACGAGACGGATTCAGACAACACACCCGTATGGGTGCGGCCGGCATTCGATGGACTTCGTCTATGGATAGAGAATGCAATAACAGTACGGGACAGCTTCTACTAAACTACAACTCAGTCTCAGGTCCAGGGCTCAAGATTATGTGTAGCTCAAGAGGAAGGGGGATGATCACAAATACTAGAATAAACCTGACTAGACTAATGATACAATGCAATTTACTATGTACTCATACGAAGACAGCGAAGGCGATGATAATTTGTTATCACACATGCCCTGTGAACCAGCCCCTAATCCTGCGCCAAGAACTGGTGTTTTGGTGAGGCTTTTCGGCTTGGTTTGAGTTGGAGGTGGTCGAATCCTCTTGCGTTGCCGCAGGAACATATACACTGGGTGTGTAGGCATTGTAGGGTGTGGATGCACCAAGAGTCTGCCGTGACTGGCGAAGCGTGTTGAGAATGAGAGAAATGCCGTCTCGGGACTAGGGTATGTCAGTCAACCTGATCGCCGAAGCAAAAATATCGAGCTTACTCGCTGGATGTGAGATTCGACACGGTGCATACCAAACGCCTCTATACGCCTGGCAAGACCCCAGCCAAAGCGTGACCTGATTTGCGCTTCGTTTGTTTGCAGCACTTGCCTGGAGGGGGGCTATGAGACACCGACGCGGAGATCAGAGACACTACGACACGTACCCATCCTCCCTTTGCCGAATGTACGTGTGCTCCTCCACCTGCATGACCTTTGTGAACTCGAGGTTTTTCGTGCGACACTGCAGCGTTTTGCCGAACGAGTCCACTTCGCTCTCTTCAATGACCCACGCCTCTGTGCGTGTGATTATGCCCCTGGGCGCCCATCGAGGGAGTGCGCCGCGCTTGAGGATGAGACGAGTGGTAAGAAGGGTTCCAGAGGGTGTCAGCTCGCGATTGATGACATCGCAGGAGAGGATGTGGGGTGGCGGGTTGATGTGATAACGTAGAGTATAAGCTAGAGAAACAATGGACCAAGTATCGCTAACAGAATGTCAATATATGTCGAGCGGTGTAAGGAAGGTGCGCACTCATAAGTGAAAGACTGGGTGTAAAACTTCATTGAGCGGAATGAAGGGAACGACAAGGAGGGTGATGGAAGTGGGGAAGCAAGCCGTTCGCCGTTCAGCCACTTTGCCGAATGACACTCCCACACGATGTCATCAGGTTTTATTAGCCCTAACCCCGCAAGAAATGAAGGGTCCAGCCCTCGTGTCTGACAAGTCGAGACTGAGCGAGAAGGACTTACGCTCTCCGTCGACTGGGAATACAGCATCTATATTTACAGCCAGTACAAGCAAGTGCTACAATATCATACATGTCCCAGACCGTGTCCGTTGCCGTTTACGACGTCTCCCACTTCTAAGGTGCCCAGGTTAGTCTCTTCAACGGCATTACGAAGTGCATCCCCCGAGTCATCGATAGAATGAAGGAAACGAAGAATCTCCCGACAGAGCTGCCAGTTCTTTGCCTCGATGGCTACTTTCAACAACCTAACGGCATCTTGATTGTTCTCATCTAACTGCTCCAAGTTGTGAAGGACAAGCAGATACGACCCCGCAGTGTTGAGACGCTGTGAGACGAGACAAGCCTAGGTTTCCATTGAATTAGCAGGGTCTGCCAAGAGTGCTCTTCTCAGAACTTACCTCGAACAGGGCCTTCGGGTTTCCAACAATGTTGAATAGCCGCCGCCACCGTATCATCTCCGTCTTACGTGCGCATCTCACAACGACATCGAGAGCTTCGTCAAAGTGATCCAAGAACTCGACGACTTCCGGTAATATAGTATGGCCCGATTGGTCGGCGTTGTCGTCGTCTAGACTGGCCTCAGACTCGACAACAGTGTGGAGAAGGATCTCCAGAGCGTGAGCGAAGTAAACGAGACTCTGGTAATGAGCAGCGAATGCGACAGCATCCTGAATCTGCCGTGCCTCTAGATGACAGAGCAAGATGTGATGTATGAAGAGGTGTGACTGCGTGGATACATGAGAATGCGGGGCCCATATGAGTTGGGAATTGGGCGCTGACTTACACTTGTTGCATGTCTGAACATCACGAACGGCAAATTGGAGCGAGTGGCAATCTCGGTCTCTGCACCGATAATGATACCTTTATCCATCAACACTGCTACAGAACGGGGTGAGAAAACGTGAGTGAATACAAGGCGGTAGGAGGCAACACTTACACATAGGATAGAAGTCTAGCTCGATGTTGACACTCTCCTTCACACTGTTCCCAGAAACGTGAGTTGAAGACTCTGGATCTGACTGAGGTGCGTCCAAGGTCAAGGCATTCAACCAAACCCTCATACTCTGGCCGTCATAGGCCCACAGAGAGTTCTCCAGAGCACCAATACCGCGTAAGTGGATCCAACAGAACTCAATTCTGTCTGCAAATATCTGCATATCATACTGGACTTCCTGATCCGCAGACTGCGCAGACATTAGTGTCGGGAGTTGACGAAGGAGGAAGACTTCGCAGCTACCTTTCTTGGTCGAAGCAGCACCAATTGCCCACCCACCACCATCAGCACTGTAGCGACAGCAAGATCTTCAATGGGATCGCCGAGTTCTGCAATCTAGTTTCAGCATAGGCCGAACTTACCTCACTCAAACGTACGTTTTTGGGCAGAGGGAATCATCCAACTGAGCATGCGAACCGCGCTGGGTGCAGCTATGATGCCATTGAAGGTGATGCTCCCGCAAAGGTGTAACTTGATCGTCTCCCGTGTCGGAACAATCAAGTAATGGAAGAGCGTATTGTCCGCCGTGTACACCAAGAGAGAGTTGTCCACTAACGATAGAATAATAACGGGACTGCTGAGAATCTCCCTGTGTAGAACGTTCTGATTGCTCAACTCCAGATCACGAGAATATAGCCGGATCTGTATAGCACCATTGTGACTGAGAGTCGCGGTGCAAGGTAAGTTGAACGAACCTGGTACGTCTTGCTCACTTCCACCGCAGCGATGAGAACGTGATGGAACCATATGAGACCGCCTCGAACGGCAAAAGCCTGTTCTTGCAATGCGTCCGCAAACACCTTCCATCGCCCGGATGTCGAGCTGTAATGAATCAGCCCCCGACGTCCAGCGATAGCTACCAGTCGGCCGTCATTACTCAAAGAAGAATATCTGATGGGCCAATTGGTCGAGAGGTAACTCAATGGTATCTTCAAAGCCACTTAGACGCGACCTTGGAGGAGAAATTGATGGTGCCTACCTTGACGTTCTGCCAGACATCGGATTCGGGATTGATGACACTCATGTCGGGTTGATCTGCGCCACGATACACGAGGGCGCGATCATCCATTTGAAGAAACGCGTATCGGGTATTGTCCTAGAGCATGTCGGTGGTTTAAAGACATAACGGGTCAAGGAAACTCACCGGCGAATGCTGTCCGGCCGTTGCACTCTTCGCGAATGGGATTACAAACATCTGGCCATCGGTATCTGACGCGTAAATGAGAAAATGTACATGTTTCCTCGCACAACACACTTTCTGGAGTTGGCTGAGCCAATACAAAAAGTTCGAAGTTTCCCGGAGCCCAGAACTACGAATGGTGTCAAACGGGGGGTCGGCCTCTGGAAAAACGAATGTCAATTTACCAGATCTGATAGACCACGCATGAAGGTGTCTTGGAAGTTGTCACTCTCAATCGCACTCTCTTCTCCTGCGCCTAGACCGCCGCTTGCGAGACATCGTCCGCCCACACTGAATAAAGCCCAGCCATTCTTCCATCCCACAGCCAGAACGTACCCATCCGAGCTCCATTCCAGAGCGCAGACAGGACCTGGCTGCCGATTGTAGGGATTAGGTATTGACAATGGAGTTGACTGTGGAGTTGTAGTCGCAAACAGGGAAGAAGGGAATGAGGTCAGGGCGACGCTGCCACTTTGAATTGGAGTCAGTAGATAGATCGAGGCTGCTTGCATAGAAACACCCACCCGATCATACCCACAGCGAATACGGAGAACCGACTGTTCAACGCTACCCGTACAGCACGCTTGGGCTCGTCGTACATGCGGCGATTGGATTCGTGCAAAGGCTGGTCAGGATCCACGCGTCTTTGCTTCTGGATCCATCGAGGTGTAGGAAAGTCATGCAGACAAGTGCCATACCATGCGCTTCCATTGGGAACTGCTGGTTGCATTCTGGAAGGGTCATCTGAGACGTGCACTGGCTCGTATCTGTCGTCCTGGTCCGAATTGCTATCTGTGTCCTCTGGCTCACGAAGCTGTACGAAATACACGCGGCCATCGGAGGTGATCCACGTCTCTACTCCGGCCGTGCGAGAATAGGATATGTGGGAGACGCTAACTACGGCTTGGTGTGAAGTGTGATCGAAATGGGCCGTGAACTACCCACCATCGGGCTCTATGAACCAGTCAAAGTCGTGGTCGTTGAACACCCAGGTGTCGTAGCTTCCGAATCGTGTTGCTTCTTTTGGGCCGTGCTCGTCATGTCTGTCGTCGTCGATGTGTTGTGGTTCATCAGCTTCTGATGGCCATGGAATGCGTTGGACAGCCGGAGGGTTTCTGGTGGAAAATAGTATATAGTGTCGACGTGGGGATGCACTGAAGCCAATATGAACAGATGTGCAGCTGTTTCAGGGAGAAGGCACCTTATGAGCGTTCCCTCGATACGGATGACGCCCTCAAAGTGAAGGCTGACTGGATTCAGCGGAAGACCTTCGCCAGGGCCTGCAGTGAAGTTGCGTTGCGCGGTGGGGCTGAGGGCGGGTGCCTGGTATACGGGATCGGATACGTTGTACGACACTGTGATCAGCACTAGGTAGGATAACGATGTCTGAACGTCTAGTCAGCCACATGCATGCCTTTGCGAGGACGCACGCACCTGTATCACAAGCCGGGATCCATCTGGAGCCCAGTGTGCTTCGGCGTTCTCTCCGTGATCAACTATGGACGATGGGGTACGCGACAGGTATGCCAGGACAGCCGTGGGCTGACCGGAGGTCAGTGATGATCGCGAGGGGAGCTACGAAGACGCACTCGGACGCGCCAGACAGAGACACCATTGCGGGTGAGAAGGGCGAAGAATGACTTGCGTGGGCTGGCAAAGAGGCCCAGGGCGGGCTCCGCAGGGATGTTGGGCAGCGAGGGGACCGTCGAGAGCCGCCGCGCTGCCGAAGTGGGAAAGTACATGGTCGGTGCGTATTGCTAGCGCATGAGCGCCTGTCCAAAGGACCACAAAGTGGTGGCTGTACCATAATCGCGACCTCGGGTAACATACACCGCCAAAGTGGTCTCATGCCGGCTCCGGGTGGCACGATCACATTGATGCCGGGTTTTACAAAACCTAGCACCGACCTCCGGATCATGCCGTCTCCATGTGGGACTTTCAGGAGTGGTATCCACCCGATCTCCAGGTGGCGAACAGGGTGTCCACCACAGTTCTTTTCCAGCTCGTCGCCCTGTCGTCGCCATATCTGCTAGTATTATTATAGTATATGTTTCTGTCAAAGAATAACACTCTTTAAATAAAAATGAGGATATGCAAACCCTGAGTTTCTATTCTATCAAGTGCTACAAGGTGGGGATCTCATGGAAAATAGTGTGGCGCAAGAATGGCCACATTGGACTTGTTCAAAATTTCCGCTAAGTTCGAGATCGTGCCATTATTTGTCAACGGGCCGCAGCGCCGAGTCCACCTGTGGATGTAGGCAAAAGGCTCTTAGTCGATAGTTATCGATGGAACCTATTGTCAAATAGCCGATAGTTATCGGTACCGATAACTATCGGAGGAGATCACCTTCCCGATTCGGACAGGTGCACCCCGATTGGGAAAGGCCTGCACGCTCCCGCTGCTCCGGTCTCCCGACACTCATTCCCGATGTAGCGAAGTTTCTTAAATACAAATATATTGCGGGCGGGCCTATTCACTGCATGAAACATACAATATTTATGCCGGAAATATAATAAAAAAATGTAAAATTTATTTAGCATTTTTTCACCTGAAAAATAATAAAAATATTATAAAGAGAGGTGAAAATATGCTAAATATATTTGACTATACCAAAGTATAGTATATATTTAGCATATTTTTACTTAATTTTATCATATTTTTATCAATTTTGAAGTGAAAAAATGCTGAAAAAATTTTACATTTTTTTATTGTATTTCCGGTGTAAATATTGTATGTTTCATGCAGTGATTTACATTACGGGCATAGAACTACGCCATCAAATGGCATCGACGTTCCGCGTTGCCGATGTTGATCCTTCCTCGGCAATTATAACGGCGAGAGCACTGTGGGCGTCCCCATCCATAGTGCCAGCCTTCTTCCCACGTGGTGGAGTCGTACGGCTCCAAAGCTCCTCGAAAGAGTCGCGAATTCGGCGTCGATCCGCAGCTTGCTTGGCCGCGTACGCCCTCCGCCCGCAGAGCTCCTCAAGTTTCAGTCCGATGCCTCCCAGGTCCCTCCGTCGCAGCCATTCTCCTTCCTCCCAGCGCAGGCTACGCAAAACGCATCGCATTTCCTCCTTCAATTTCTCTACCTCCTCGCACCATCGAGTTTTGCGTGCCAACGCTTTGGCCCATTCGATCCGGACACCTGTCAACGTGTCACTCGGATAAATACGCCACACAGAATACACTTACATTCATGCAAATATCCATCCTCCTCAGCATCCGGCCCACCTGTTGCCGTCCAGATCCACGACATCGTTGCCCGTGTTTCGCCAGGAACATCCCGTCGTTTTGCCTGCTTCGTTGCTTTGGCTCCCTCGCGCCCTGTGCCCGTAACTCTGCTGTCCCGTTCATGCAGCCGTCCTAATTTCTTCACGGCTTCTGCATCCGATTCTGCTGTGGCGTATACCTTCACATCGGCGTCCCGCAGCTCGCGAAAAGGTCCACATCCGTCAGCGCCCACAAGACCAACCAGACTCGATCGAGCACGTCTATATTTGTCGACCGTATCCTTGATTTTTGTTCCAATGGACTCGATGAGCGTTGCAGACCGGCTAGTAGCCCTTTGTCCTCGTACATGCGCATTCCGGAAGTTCACCAGGTATCGCTTGGCGCACAAACGCGATCTCAGTCTAGTGAGAGCGTCCGCACATTGACCGCGCCGTAAAGCCGCCTCGAGCTTGATGAGCCGGGGAGGACACCCAATCTGGACCTGTAGCGCGCGAGAAGCACCACAATCTGACGGCAGATAGAGCTTCACATCTTCAGCAGGTGGTGGGAGGGACCCCGCCGCGCGTCTGTCCGTCTCCTCGCTCTCCAAGACGAAGGCAACCCGGGGCATGTACAGCGCCTGCCATCGTCGAAACTCATTCACCCGAGCTTCCAGTGTGCGCCGACGCTCGAGAAGCTTCGCCTGCCGATCTGGTGTCAAGGTCTTGATTGATTTCTCTGCCAGCAATCGACGTCTACAAACTAATTCGTCAGTTAGGCTAGAATCTGATCCGTGGGCGATTCACGTACTGTCCCTCCTGCACCTGTAATCCCATAATGACAAAGCCCGCCATACTGACACGGCCCACGCCGATGGGTTTCTTCTTCCGCTTCGCCTTCGCCTTCCTCTTCTTGTTTCTTGTTCGTCGGCCAACCTCAGCGTCGTCACTCTCATCGGCGTCATCGGCCTCCTCGGCTGCTGCTCGCGCTTGAGCTGCTTCGGCCTCCTCTTCCTCTGCTGCTATCTCGTTCACCTCATCCTCCCGCAAGGAAAGACGAACCATGTGCTCGGTAAGCGTCTCTGTCGACGTACATTCAGCGGATTCTCTCCTTACGGTCGCATATCACTCACCACTGCCCGAAGGCGCATACGGGCTGGGTTTTGACTCATCAGCCAGCCAGTCCTCAACCATCGCCGTCCACTCATTGCGTAAATCGTCATCGAGCGCCGCATTGACCTCCTCGAATGATTCGATCTGGACCTGGCGCTCTTCCAGAGCAATCCGTAATCGTCGGAGCAAAGAATGACCTGAGTGTATGGTTAGTATTCAGTAATTGATCTGTGCTATCACTCACCCAATCCTATGTTCTTGCCGAAATTGTGCTTGTCGGCCTTGTCCTCGATGTCGTCGTGTCGCGCGCCGGGCTGTTCCTCCCTGGTCATATAAGAGATGGTGTTGAATACCGACCAGACTCGTTCTATTCCCTCGCCGTCGGTCTTTCCCACACCCTGCTTGAACTTCAACGACTCGTTCGCCTCGCACTTTATATCATGGACATTTCCGTGCCAAACCGGCAGTCCCCACGTCAGCACCGGTAGATCCAGATTCTTCAATACATCCGGTAAAGCGTCGATCCGTTTGAAGAAGTTCTTCTTATACTGACAAGCAATGTCGTAGGTGATCGTGACCTCTTTGAGCCCCATACGGGATAGTAGCCAGTACAGCACGAAGTCCGAATTCTTATACCTAGACAAGTAGTCAAGAGGCATGTTTCACTGGCGGCAGGAGGGTACGTACCGTTCCCCCTTTTCCAAGTCCCCTAGACCCATCATTATTTCGTGCCGCGCACAGATAACTCCGATGACGCCCGCCCATCTCAAGCCAACCGAAAATCGAGTATCCTTTTGCATTAATGCCGCAAAAGCGATGCATGTTGAAATCTAGACCGACAGTAAGTCAATTAGAGCGGAGAACATGACGTGAAGAACACTCACATCCTCCTCTGTCACGTACGTTCTCAGCCAGTCATGATACATGTCGAGCGGTACCTGGACGCCGAGCCCAGAATACAACGGAGAATCGACGCGAGGAGAAGGGCGCATTTTGCATCGCATCCGAAAGTTTGCATCCATGGACAAGATGGCTCGGTAAAGATATCTAAAAGACCACTATGTCAGCGACTTGTAATCTCATATGATCACACACATACCTGTATTCCTCGGTCACCGTATCCCACCCCTCAGGCAGATTCACGCCAATACGAGGGCAAGCCCAACATTTCACAGCGACAGAGCCGTCGCCAGCATCAGCAATCCCGCCGGGCTCGTGTGCCACCCCCGAGCGACGAACACGCTTCAGAAACGCCCATTGGCGAGACATGCGCAAGAAGGCCCGGTAGCGATCTGGCGTCCATTCCGTACCATACGGATTGGTCATATCCTCCAGTGTAGTCACATAGTCGCGAACGTTGACTGTTGCGATGACCTTCAGCCGACGGTAGAAGTCGAGACACTCCATACTAGCACATGTCTGGGGGATATGGGTCGTGGCCGGGTACCAGCCGCTACGCATGGCTTGTTGCCAATGATGCTCGCGATCCGATATGCCACACGAGCAATATCGAAAGGATACGGTGTGAATCCCATTGACGTGAATGACCGTCATCAAACGGGGAGTCGCGTCGGGATGCCGACAGGCAGCGCCTTGATGACCGAGTTGGAAAATTAGGCCCATATCCCGTAGGGTTGTACGGCGCCAATGCTGGGATTGCCATACCTTCAGATAGTAGCATGAGAGTCCAGTGAATCTCGCTAGTTTATGAACTCACCTGGATGACATGTAGTGGCGATCGTTGATGGCGGCTCAAGCAGCAGGACTTGCACTCAAGGAAATCGCCACAATTGCGGCATCGGTAGAGCTCCGCGCAAGTGTCGTCGGCAGTAGTGGAGGGATTGGAATTTGCGGGCGCGTCGCCGGGAAGCCACACCGCTTCGCGAGTCAAGCAATTGCCGCACGAGCTACAGGAAGTTTCGAGTGTATCGTTCCCAAGGGCATGACGACGCGTGGTCTCCTCCAGGAAAGTGGCAAGCCACGGCTTCCACTCGCTCATGGGATCGTCCTTGAATGAATTGAGTTGGGATAAGAAATTTCCCTAGACAGTTGGAAATGAGACGAACCGAGCTTTGGTAGCGCTTGCGCTTCCCCGAGACTCCTTCCCCTTCCGCGGCATAGTCCTCTTCCTCCACGTAGTGCTCCCCATCACCATCTAGCAGCGTCGCCGGTTCTCCCAACTCATGCCAAGCCTCATCCCCGCCCCGCCAGTCAGCTCCAGCCTCTTCCAGCCCAAACACAAACGATCCGTACTCAGCTGACAAGTCGTCAGGCCCGAGATTGCGTTTTTTCGTTGGAGGGAGGGCCGCCGAGGTTACCTCGCCTGTTGGATGAACATGGACGTTATAGTCGCGTGGTGGCTCCTGGGTCGGTCCTGATCGTTTCACGAACGGCGCATTGGCGCGAGTGCGCCGTCTTGGAGGCTCAGTCGCCTGCGACATGCGACCCGACGGAGAGGGGAATCTGGCAGGCGGGGGTATACAACGTGTACCAAGAAAAGATGACGGACAAAAACAAGACCGGTAAATAGGGGTTATTGACTTACCAAACAGGTAACAGAGAAGTAGCCATCCTGCGCGCGGCAAAAGACAAGGATGACGGACACAAACAAGACCGGTAATTTGGGTTACTGATAATCAGAAAGTTACATAACAGGGTATCAGCCATCCTCCGCGCGGCAAAATGTTACTTATGTTGCAGCAATTCCGTGTATGCTATTTGTACACTAAGAAACACACTCTGTTGCGTGCGAGCTTAGGCCCCATACCTTCTCGACCGCCTCGCCATAGCCCAGTCTAATTTCCGCGTCAGAATTTCCACTTCCTTCATCTTCGGTCCACTTCCTACGAAGGTTCTGAGTCCACTGACATGCAACATCATAGGAGACATTGCACATACTAATGCGATGCGGGATCCGCTTCACAGTAGGTTCCGGCAAGTTCCTGAAGTTTTCGTACATGATGTCCGTGCACGTCCTTAGAAAGATTTCCGCGTCGTGCTTGGCTCTAACGCGCTTCTCGCGCAGGACAATGTGAACTGGATATCATATCAGGAAGGGGAAAATGAGGCCAGAGAAGTGAACGTCGTACAATCGTCCAACTCAAAAATGTTGATAGTCGATAGCGTGCCCGCGGTAGCCTTGAGCAATGCCCAGTTAGGGCTGTGCAAAGAGAAGCCGATGGCACCACGGAAGCGGCTTCCATAGACGGGGTCCTCAGACCAGTCAACGGCCTGAGAAAGACCGGCCATTGAACGAACACCACATTCCGCCAGACGAGGGACCAGAAAGTTTCCGCCAAGAGAGTTCAGGAGGCGTTCCATAGAAGGAGGCGCACCCTCTGCGCTCTCTTCGTGCTCCGGGTCCTGTTTCAGAGTCTGCATATGCCGGACAATAATACTATAGCGTTGGTTATGAGCAACATATCGTCTACGGAGGGTTGAAAAGAAGACTCACCGGATTGCCTGTTCGTCGGCTGGCGTAAACTGAGTCGGATCAAATTGAGCAGGTGGTGGGCAAGCACGGGTGGCGGCGTTGACAATGCAGCCATGACTGAGTTCATGGTCGCTAGAGGCCTGGTCGTCGTCGCTGCAATCGATGTCGTCGAGAGCCGGGCGTTCTTCGTCGCTATCCATGCTAGACGAGATATTGGAACGAGGTAAAGATGCGTAGCGGGGAGGTATTTTGACTGCAGTCGCAGATCTGGACATGGAGATCTAGGCACTGCATGAAACATACAATATTTACGCCGGAAATATGATAAAAAAATGTAAAATTTATTTAGAATTTTTTCACTTAAAAATTAATAAAAATATCATAAAATTAAGATAAAATATGCTAAACATATGCTATACTTTAGTATATTCAAGTATATTTAGCACATTTTCACCTCTTTTTATGATATTTTCATCATTTTTTAAGTGAAAAAATGCTAAATAAATTTTACATTTTTTTATCATATTT
Source organism: Strobilurus luchuensis (assembly GCA_019915105.1). Taxonomy (NCBI): domain Eukaryota; kingdom Fungi; phylum Basidiomycota; class Agaricomycetes; order Agaricales; family Physalacriaceae; genus Strobilurus; species Strobilurus luchuensis. The sequence goes on along the minus strand of JAHLMJ010000016.1, from coordinate 846,163 downwards.
CCGGCGTAAATATTGTATGTTTCATGCAGTGAGGGATAATGTGAATTAGTGTTCAATCTACGGATATTGGGAAATAAAATATTGTCGGGGCCTGGTCTTCTGTTGGTCGCTCCTCATTCGAGGGTAGTATGTTACGGGGCTAGGTAACAGCCGGTAAATTTGAACCCCCGCCGCCCTTGCAAACATGTGGATCTAGGGATATTATCAAATATACATACTACCGCCGCCGCAACAACAAGACCACATGCCCCCTCAATTTATCTCCACATACTTGTGACCAGCTACGACTTCTGGGGCGGTAGCACGGACGGGCCTAGCATACCGAAACAGGGCTCCCTTGAGAGTGCGCCACACTTCCGCCGAGGCGCCTAGACCCCTCATGAATTTCTGCCGGAATTTCTGATCCCGTATGTCGACAGCAACGTTGACGAGGTCCTCATGCGTATAGATGCCCATATCAGTCATACGGGCCTCCAGAGTGGTAAGGTTGTGAGCCTTCAAGAACAGGGCCACTTCGGCATGCATGAAGTGAGTATCGGCGACGGCAACGAAGTCCGGGTCATCGTCGATAACGAACGCCGTGGCTCCGCGGTTTCCTAACAACTTATCAATTGAGGAGGGGTATTTGCAGAGACACGACTCACTGTAACTTTGGGCGCCGGTACCTAGCTCCACATCGTCCCGAATGGGTCGCGCTGCACGGAGATGGGTCTGAATATGGCTAGATACCGAAAAGAGTCAGAAAGTAGCGCCTCGTTATGAGACCAAGAAAGTTTACCGCCTGCAAACCGCTGGGGTGAGTGGGAACGGGATTGTTTGTTGAACAATCGCGTTCTGACTGGAAACCAAACGCGGACGCGAGTTTTTCGCCAAGAGAGGGTTTTTCTTCTTGCGAGGGGAAAGCGTCATGAGAGAAGGAAGGAGACCACTGTTCAGGGTAGATCGGAAGGCATGTAACTGGGAATTGTTCTAGGGAATATCCATTATCTAAGCGGCACGCTGGTACACGAAGGACTGGGCAATATCCAATGCGAGAAGCTGGATATGAAAATTGAGGGCAACCGGCAAGCTGCGCGCGACGCTAGTAGCACGAGAAGCGTCCTCAACTTGGGAGAGGACGTCAGTTATGAGGCTGTAAGCCCTCGTGATATCGCGGTAGAGCATCTCGGCTTCCCTCAATGTCTCCTCATGGACTGCAGTACCTGGAGCGTATCGTCGCAGAATGCGTAAGGGCCGCGCGCAATGGCGGCAGTGGTATGCTAGAAGTTCCCAAGCAGAGTGTAGGATGGCCTTAGCCCAGGGAGCCTGTCGGATGGCTTTCCTGACCATCGCGGACGCGTATTCGACAGGCGAAAGGGTTTGAGTTTGTCTAAGCATATTGTCGTATGCGTTGCAGATGTCAGCGAACGCGAAGTCCATACGGCGGGCGACTTGAGCACTATACGAATAACAATGTGATGAGGGTTGAGCGAGGAAAGAGAAAGCAGACTCACGGGCTAGGGTTTTGTGGCATACGCAAATGACGGCGACGCACAAGCGGCCGAGGTACTTGGTCGCTGGAGCTGGAGGACGGTTAGTTTTCATCCGTCAGAACCGTGGAGCGTGCATACCAAGGAAGGCGAGCGGGTGCAGCCAGACCGACACGTAGCGGCAGGAAGGCGGTCTCATCAAGGTCAGACATAGGCCGCCGCATGATGAGGGTTACTGCTTGTGAGCGCCGCAAAAAAGTGTGCCTGGTGCATTGCTGCAGCGATGACTGCCTAAGGCAAGAAAGACTGGATAAGTTGAACGATCGATTCCCAAAAGAGTAGTCGCCCGTCCTAAGCTCACGAAATAAAATGACCACAGACTGGGATTCGAACCCAGGTCTCCACAAGTCGCGGGTATGCTTAGCCACTACACCATCGCGGTCGAAAAATATTGACCTTTATTCGGTTTTGTCACTTGATGTAATTAACCGGGTCTGAGAGCTCTTGCGTCTAGGGAAGATTGGGGTGTCAGAATTCTCTTGGGTGCATAACCGTCGCAAGCTCCACCTTGTATAGAGTAGCAATTTCGAGTAAACCAGATTTAAAATAGATCCGCCGAAAGAATAAGCTAGATCGATTGTGTAGCGGCCGCGATATTCATGTCTGTCTAGTGAATGTCCCTTGTGGATCGGGTTACAACACATGTGCACAGTCAAATACACTTCTCAACTGCGACCATCACAGTCTTTCCGGTCATTTCGTGCACCTTTGTCCTCAAATCCTCCCATCACTTTCGGACACAATCCTCTATGACTGGAAGACCTCTCTACACTGACGACGAGGAACGGCGCGAGGCCCGGAAGCGGGCGAAGAACGATTATTGGCATCGGTTAGTGGAGTCTTACACGCTCTCTGGCTGATTGCTCAACTGCGGATGCAGCAACAAGAATCGCCTCAATGCGGCTGCGCGTCTTAAATATCACGCCAAGAAGACGCCAGAGACAGTGGATGGTAGAACGCGGGCGGGGCGGGCCTTGAAGCAATCCGGGGAGGATGATGAAGTGTGCGTGGTTATGCTTTATCATTGCCATAGACACGACTAATCTACCCGCACAGTACTCCTCCTATCACAAAACTGACGCGGCGAAAGTATACTCGACAGTTCAAGTCGCTGGTGCGGCGAACGGAGGAGGCTTGCGGCGAGGATGTCTACCTCTGGGTGCAGAAATGGCGATGGTTTGCGCTCGACAAGGCCAACAGCAAGGATGCCGTGGGAGACAAGATGCAGGAGCTCGTACAAGAGGTCCAAAAGCTGTGGTATGCTGCGACGCTTTGGGACAAGAAGGCTGGAGAGGTTCTTGGCGAAGATCATGACTTGACGCGTTCGGGTCTTGACCTCGTGCGCGTTCTTAATTACGCTATCCAATCGTTGTGCGACCTCAATCTTCAGAACCTTCGAGGTACTTTGGCCAGCAGTCACTGCAACGGGACATTGTATTGTGTTGAGTATGCGAAGGACGCCAGGGATATTCATTTTTCGACATAACTCTTGTACCGTACTAAACTCAGACTAAACTAGCACCATGCGCACTACTTCTCCTGCCCGGACCGCACGGACGTACTCATGGATGGCCTCGGTGTGTGTTGTATAGGCCTTATTCAAGGCGCCTGGGACACCAATAAGGTGCACAGCTGCTTGTATACTTCGTGATCAAGTCAGCCTTACATTTGAAAAAGTGAATGGGCGGCATACTAAGACGTGAACAAGCCAGTGCATGTACCAACGAACACAACATGCCATCGCTCCGTACGCAGACCGACAGTCAACGGCGTGTCGGCAGCCCAGATGGTAATCTCAGGGCGCCTGACAATGACGCGTCTGTAGGCGCGTCTCAGGCGTTCCTGCGCTTGCAGTGTGGTGTTAACATAGTCCAGGCTCGTGGCGTAGTCAAAGGCGGCGAGTGCATGCTCCAGAGAGCGGTAGCCCTGGTGCACGGCTCCGGACTGTCCCTTCGTCTGCGCCTCGCATTCGGGCCTGATGATTCCATCAGAAGGATGTCAGCTCAGGGAAGGTAGTGAGTAACACGACACTGCATGAAACATAAGATATTTACGCCAAAAATATGATAAAAAAATGTAAAATCTTTTTAGCATTTTTTCACTTCAAAATTGATGAAAATATCATAAAATTGAGTAAAATTATGCTGAATATATGCTATACTTTAGTATATTCAAGTATATTTAGTATATTTTCATCTTCTTTTATGATATTTTTATTATTTTGCAGGTGAAAAAATGCTAAATAAATTTTACATTTTTTTATCATATTTCCGGCGTAAATATTGTATGTTTCATGCAGTGCGAGTGGCGACAGACCAGGTTCTGTAAATACCAGGCTGTAAGCCGACGAAAACCGCATACGCACGAGCTTTGGTGCTCGGGCGGGCGCGCCGGGGCGTCAAGCGCTGGACATGCGCATTTTGTAGATTTTGGGCAGTGCCAGCCTCCGACCTATGGATAGTAAGTAATATCGGGGATTTTGCCGGATAATAACAATACCAGTGCGGCGTGTACCGCGTGGTGCCGCCCAGCTCGACGGAGTAAAGGGAGGGCGTCGTTACGCGCAGATCGCTGAAGACGGAGGAAAGATCGTCGACATCACCCTCTCGAGACAGACTAGGGGTCGGGACACTGGCAGTGAGAGACGACGCCGTGGAGATGGAGGGAACGGCGTCGGTGCTGGCAGTAAGCGAGGAAGCTGATGACAACGATGCGGAGAGGGTCGGGGCGACGATTGACGAGGTGGGGGATGGTGGCAGGGTGAGGTGCTCGTCATCTTCCGAATCGGAGTGCAGAGTAATGAGAACGCTGGGGCGGGTACGGGGCGTCTTAGAGGGGGTCGTCATGGTCAAGTCAAGACGGAGCGCAGGAACAAACATGTATTTATGTAGGATGGGTAAACAGCAATATGGCACGGTACTCGTAACAGTACAGACACCGAGCCCCAGATTTAAACGATAACACACGCCCCACAGAAAACGCCACAAAGTCTGAGGGAAATTCAGAAGGGGTTACAGTAACCGGGGACAAAGAAGATACTGACTGATCACGGCGAGATACGCGCAATCCCCGGACGACGACTTGGCCCTCTTCAAGGGCAGCGTTGAAATGCTTGAGCGCGGCGCCTTGACTGTGGCACTTCTTGGAGAAGCCACCGGATACCCCGTTGGTGGAAGAGGAGGCGATGCCGCTGCCAAGACAAAAGTTGGATATATCGTAAGGAAAACAAACTAGCTGCTTACGCGTCGATCACAATCCCGACTTGCTGTCCAACTGTCACCGAGTAGAAGAAGGTCTTGGACCCGTCAGCATTCTTGGGCAGGAATGCAGCAGCAAGTGGGACCCGAGGAATCTGCGCATACAAGACGCCGGCGCGCGGCATTGCGTCGTCGCTGGCATAAGCCTCTTGTGGCAGGTTGGCGTCATAGATGCACTCCGGAGGGAACCACGGTGGCGGCGTGACGACAGCAGGGGTGCGATACGGGGGTGGATCCACGTTGACGTCGCTGTCCGCTGCAGACACGTCGTGAGCTTTTGTAGGTGTAGATAGATAAACAGACAAATGCTTACCGGGATTACTTCCCATGGTCGGGGACGCTGGCGACGGACCACCGCCAACATCGTCGGCCATGATGGGCAATTTCTGGACAGCTGACGACATGAGGAAGAGTTGATGAGACGGTGTAGCTTTTTGTATCGGAAGATGGGGAATTTCCCTAGACCGATCGTCGGACTTGACCTAGATCGAGATACGCAATTAGTTGCCTCAAGCAAGGTTGCGTGTTTGATGGCAATTAGTATCGCCGTCTTCTGCTGAAACAGGAAGGGTGAAGGTCTGGAGCTCGCGTGGACCGTGATGCGACGCACCTTCACTTAGAAGAGTAGACCATGTGGTATTTTCCCTAGATCTGACTGAACTTTCCCTAGATACCAAGTCAACGGGCTTTGTAATTGGAAATGGTAACTCACCGTGGAGCCGTCAGGAGTTCGACTCGTTCCCTCCCAACACTGCATGAAACATATAATATTTATGCCGGAAATATGATAAAAAAATGTAAAATTTATTTAGCATTTTTTTACCTGAAAAATAATGAAAATATTGAAAAAAAAGATGAAAATATGCTAAATATACTTGAATATACTAAAGTATAGCATATGTTTAGCATATGTTTACTAAATTTTATGATATTTTTATCAATTTTGAAGTGAAAAAATGCTAAATAAATTTTACATTTTTTTATCATTTATCCGGCATAAATATTGTATGTTTCATGCAGTGCAAGGTGCTAGCAATGGCGGGCGTCCCTACCACTAAACGAGCTCGCAAGCGGAAATACAAGAAGAAAAACAAGAGCGACCGACAAAACGCGAAGGGGTGGATGGAGGGCAAGCGTCAGGACGTCTTCCTACCTCTGGTGCCGTCGTTTGCCGAAGCCGCCGACACACTGCATGAAATATACAATATTTACGCCAGAAATATGATAAAAAAATGTAAAATTTATTTAGCATTTTTTCACTTCAAAATTGATAAAAATATTGTGAAATCAAGTAAAAATATGCTAAACATATACGATACTTTAGTATATTCAAGTATATTTAGCATATTTTCACCTCTTTTTAAGATATTTTTATTATTTTTCAAGTGAAAAAATGCTAAATAAATTTTACATTTTTTTATCATATTTCCGGCGTAAATATTGTATGTTTCATGCAGTGACAAGGGATGGCAGGCGTTAGAGGACCGCATCATGGAGCTCCAAAATCTCTACCATTTCCACTTCCCTTGGCCCATGAAGGACAGCGACGAGCCTGCCGAGCTTCTGGACTACGACCCGCTGCGTTGCGCACCCTCGACGGACTCCGTCCTCAGCGATGCAGAGCTGGCAGAGAAGCGCGCTCATGTGACGCTTTATAACGATGTGAGTGCTGTGTCATATTGGACTTGAACAGAATGACTGACCGTCGGCACAGAGACTTCGTCGATGGTTTCATTACCGGGCTCGCAAGCTGAGAAAGAGAGTCAGGCGTCTGGTGAAGCGCGACGCCGACGATACATTCGAGGTTTTGATGGCTAAGCTGGCGGGGTTTGAGAAACCGCCCCGCCAGCCACAGGCCGTTCACGTCTGGGCGCAGGGAAATTGGAAGGACGGCGAGCAAGTTGCGGATCGGGTGGCGAGCTCCTGGGACGGCCGCGAGAACAAGGAGGTGAAAAGGCGCCCGGTTAATTTTGGCGCGGCTATTGTGCGGAACGCCTTCGCTGCACTGCCCGCGGAGGAAAGGGAGAAGTGGAAGACAGAGGCAAAAGCACGCGGCGAAAAAGCAAAAGCAGATTATCGGAAAGCGTTGAAAGAGCCTCCGTCGAAAGAGCCGGAAGCGCGGGCGGCGTGAGTGGCTTAAGATGTCTAATGAATACATCACTAATCAGACTTTGTTTAGAGCTGTGTCTACAGCGGAGGGTTTTATTGGCGATATCAATCGAGGAATTGAGGTCCGCACCTTCTGTAGAGTGTTCACGTTGATGGGAGGACCGATGGATGTCCACGGCGGAGAGATCGGGACAGTGAAGTGAGTGCGCGCGACGTTTGTAAGAGGTTCAGATACTAAATAACAGATGTTAGTATAACGACTTCGAAGAACAATAGCCCGGTTCCTCTCAGCTTTCCCGAGTGGATGGGTGATAAGAGGATGAAAGAACTCACCGACGCATATCAGGCGTGGTTGGAAACATGCTACACGAAGACGGACAAGGCGTCGACTATCTGCCAAGGGAGTGTGGCGCGCGACGCTGGACTGTTTTCATCAGATGTGGCAGGTTCCGCTCCACCCGATGCTTCGCCTCCTACGACAATATCCTCGCTCAATCGCGGGAGTAATCCCGATCAATCGCCGGCGTCGAATGAAGATACACCGACTCCCGCCCAGCCGCCAGACATTGCTCCTGCTGCGGCGATATCTATGGACAATCCTCAGAGTCCTCCAAGCAGCTCCACTCAATCGCCGACGCCAGATCATGATGCGCCGACTCCCGCCCAACCACCAAATGAGGATACCGCCGTTCGCGAAAAAGCTCCCGCTTCTGACGACACCACGCCAGGACAAACCAATGCTCCACGTAAACGCGAACGCAACCGGACATCTACGGGCGCCGGTGGCCGCAGGAGTATGCGGATAACACGGGAGCTACTCGCAGACTTGTCAGGCGACGAGACGACGTCCGATGAGGACGATAGTGATGAGAGTTCCGACTCGTCAGATGCTTCTGAATCGGAATCGGACGCCTCTGAATCGGAAGACAAATCAGAGAATGATGAGGAGGAGGAGGAGGCAGACGCACGAGGAAAAAAGATGACAAAGCTGTCTAGGGAAAAAGGGAGGCTGAGGGAGAAGGATGGCGAGGACCGGCCTGCGAAGAGGCGGAGGATGGAGAGACCGGGCGTCGTCTCAGCAACGGCGAACAGAGCGACGCGAAGCAGGCCTCGCCCGCGGGGACAATTGAGAGCGTCCGCGCCGGCGGAGGCAGCGGCCAGCCCAAGTCATTCTCCCGTTAGGTTGTCCCGGATCTCTGCGCCGCCAGAGTCCCCCGTCCGACGACCAGCTCAAACAGGACACCCTCCTTGTTCTCCAACCGCGCAGAGCACCATTTCCCAGCGCCCGACACCCCCAGCTCAATCCCCGACGCCCCGAGCTTCTCCACCGGCCCGAGCTTCTCCACCGGCCTCACAAGGAAGTGCGCCTCCGAGCAGTGACGTAGAAGAAGAAAGGAGATCAGTGGAGAGTTTGTTGAAGGCCGCTCCAGACTGGTTAGGAGAACCGTTACGAGAATTCCTGGCGGCGGAGGGTGGAAACGATTTGCTTAAGACGATGCGACTACTTCTGGAAATAGAGCGTGAGCACGGATGGGTGTCTGTTGAAGATGGAAAGAAAGGTAACCTTGGACCTCGTTTGCGTCCGGCGGCACTAGGGACTTGGATAAAAAATGGGCGCGCACGCGCCAACAAACGCTTGAAGTTAGTAGAAGGTGATATGAAGGATTTGATGGGGAAATGGACAGAGTGGTGGGCGGTATTACAGAGTCCATGGAGGGTTCGCAACGATCAGGGGAGATGGATAAGAGCGGCGTATGGCGATGGTTGGGATAAGTTGAAGGTTCCGGGGCAGAATGGGTTGCTGAGCGTCGTGGCAATTTTGTCATGGTGGAAAGAGTATGTGATCAGTTCGCGAGACGAGTCTGTTGCAGAAGGATGGGAGGAGGCGCGGGCAGATGTCGATTGGGTGATGTGCGGATTGTTGGCGGATCTTCGTGGTGTGGCGACGTAACCGGTAAAAAGTAGATCCACTGCATGAAACATACAATATTTACGCCGGAAATATGATAAAAAAATGTAAAATTTATTTAAAATTTTTTCACTTAAAAATTAATAAAAATATCATAAAATTAAGTAAAAATATGCTAAACATATGCTATACTTTAGTATATTCAAGTATATTTAGCATATTTTCACCTCTTTTTATGATATTTTCATCATTTTTCAGGTGAAAAAATGCTAAATAAATTTTACATTTTTTTATCATATTTCCGGCGTAAATATTGTATGTTTCATGCAGTGATCGAGAACGATAATGTAGCGGAATAAAAGTGAGGAAATCGAAATCGACGTGTATGAGGGAGACGCCACAGCGAGGTACCAGCTCTGCCTGGTGGCGCATGCTGGGAGTGGTGAAAAGTGCCAAGTCCCACTGGCACGTGCTGGTTGAACTTCCACGTGAGCGATGACGAGGCTGCGGACGAGGCCGTGGACGACGTGCGCGCTACTCCGCGCGCTACCCGCTGCTCGTCGCACATGGTTCACCAAGGATTCCGTGGCGGGAGAGGGGAGAATAGGCTGTCCGCCCTTTTTTCCCGTTTTTTTTCTCCCCTGTTTTTTTTTGTCCTTTTTTTTGTCTTCCCACTGAGACGAAGGGCGGATCAATTAGAGCCGTAGTACATACAATATATATATACAATTTGGAGCGCAGTAATTCGGCTGTGTGGCGCATTTATACCGGTACCGGAGGAGCGAGCGCGCAATGTACCATCCGGAAGCGGAAGCGTACCGATGCGCGGAACCCCCATCCCAAAGCGGAACCCCCATCCCAAGCCCCGGCACTGCATGAAACATACAATTTTTATGCCAAAAATATGATAAAAAAATGTAAAATTTTTTCAGCATTTTTTCACTTCAAAATTGATAAAAATATAATAAAATCGAGTAAAAATATGCTAAATATATACTATACTTTGGTATATTCAAATATAATTAGCATATTTTCACCTTTCTTTATGATATTTTTATTACTTTTCAGGTGAAAAAATGCTAAATAAATTTTACATTTTTTTATCATATTTCTGGCGTAAAAGTTGTATATTTCATGCAGTGCGGGGCCCCCTAGGCTGGCGCTGATGCCGGTCATGAAGCCGGGATTCAATGTCCGCAAGCAATGCGTACCCCTGCACGAGCGCGCCCCGCGTAGCCAGCAAGGCGCGAGGGTATTATATAAGCGGCGGGAGGACAGCGAGCGGGCGACACCCGGGTCCAGAAGGCCTCGATAACTATCATAGGTTTACATTCGGTACCGATCGATAACTATCAAGGGCTAATTGCCTAATTAGTACCACTATGGCTCCCGAGTCAATCCCACAGTCAGGTGACGTTGGAATCAAATCTGCGCAAACTCAATCCAAGTGGGCTCATCCTCTTGCCATCACTTTGTCGCTCTCCCTGCGCTCTCCTTTCTGTCCAGTGTGACCTCTCTACAGCGAAGATTTATCTGTCCTGTGAGGCGCAACAGCACTCCCTTTTCTGACGCAGCTAATCCCATTATAGCATCGATGTAACAGCCAATGAGGGCACAAGAGACATCCTCAGCTTCCAGCAACTTGGCCAGCAATATTTCTTGAGGACGTAGCAAACGATGTGCGGAACTAACGAAATGGTCTGTTGGACAACGACACCATGGTTCCTCGTGAGTCCATTTTTTTACGACTCGGCACTCAGCTCAACATCATCAGGGCTGCCACCACTTGTGTGCCCGTGTGCAGAACGATTCGCTGGCAACATACGCGTCGACCGAGCTTGACTGGGCCCATTTTCTTGGTGCGTCGCATGCACAGTGTTGCGTGTTCCCCAGACCCGTTTGCTTACTTCCGCACAGTTCGTTGCAAAACCATACCGCGCCATGCCATCCGTCCCTGCTTCGCTCGAGCTTAGCTCAGCATCTCGTGAGTAGATTTCACTTTACAATGGCTGGCTCTGATGGCTTCACATCCCCAGAATCCTACCGTCATTTGACATTTGCAAGACTCGGCCTGGACTCGGCTATCTTACGGATTATGCCCTGTATAAGCAATGTAGCAATAGTGCCTGTACATTATTTACGCCACAATAAAAATAATTTTGTTCCATCCTTTGGTATGATCAGCACGCGCGAGCTATATGTCGATTGCATGAGAATCAGGGATAGGTTGTGTATCGAGGACATGAACTATGATATGGGTATGGCCTGAATACGGTCTCGCTGCCAGACCGACGGCCATGTGGCTGCCAGCCCGACTGGAAATCACCTGGTTAATATTTCGATGAAACATGGCAGCCATGTAGCAGCCAGACAGCTGGCCGGAAGCGGCAAGCGGGCTGCTTACCGGTCGGATCCACCCGGCTCAGGCGTGGAAACCCTTTGGCGGTGTAGAGCCTCTCATGATGCTACTTAAGTAAGTTACTAGTACTACGACCTCTGCTTACAGGCATCTACTGGGCATTCCAGCTGTTTGTGGGATAGTTTGTGACGCGTACTTTGATGTTCTTCCTATGACCAACTAGCTATGAGCATATCCAGATGTTCATTTCAGAACTAGCCCAGCACTAGCTCAACCCAAAGCGCGTCGCCACCACGTCCACGTGCAATTGTTTGTTGGCGTCCTGTTCTGATTCTATGTTTGACTCCGACTGGAGTCCAGCCAGTCTTGAATTTCTACTACCATCACTTGCTCGATATTATGGCTGCCGTCACACAAACCACCCTGACTGGTCTCAAGGTGATTCCCCATCTCTCTCGCCATCACGACACCGCTCACAACGCGTCATGCATAGCGGCCGTTGGAGAGCGATGCAGCCAATGCTGCGCCTCCCCCGAAGAAGCGCGCTGCACCCAAGAAATCAGCGCTCTCCGCGCTGGGCCACTGCTCCCTAAACAAGAAGGACTTTGGGGACAAAATCAAGAGCTGCCTGAGGTATGTCGCGTCGCTATTCCGCGCCTGTTCTGTCTCTGAAGATGTCATAGCCTCGAGAAATATGCGATCCAGAGGATGTCGTTCGACGTGCGCGATTTCTGCTACCGTCCATTGTCCCAATCCTCATGGGTCCTTCTAGGTCGAGATGGACGTGTCATTCTTCCGCGCATTCTTCACTGGCGTCCAGATTGTTCCGGAAGGTGCGTCTCCACCTCTTGCAACGCTCCAGTGTCGTATTGAGGAGTCCTCCACAAAGTCTACGACGAATCTACGCCTGTTGTCGTTGCGACACTTAATAACGCTAGCGCTGGCAGGATCTTTGGCGTCAGCAAGATCAAGAACGGGAACCGTTATACGCAGTATGACCTTCGTACTATGGCGGTCATCCTCTATCCTGCAACCAACAAGGCACAAATCTTCCTCAGTGTCTGAATCCATTCTTGCATGCATAATTCGGCTGCTCAAGCATATCCTACTCACTCTAGCTCCAAGATACTCACACATTTACCTTTATTACTGTATAATTTTGCCTGTACAACTTTACGCAGTCGCACTTTGCAGTATCATCTATTTCTTGCAAAGAACACGAATTGAAGTTGTCCTGTTGGGGATGATCCAGATTCCGCCGTACTGAAGTACTGTCTAGGTGTACAAGTATAGATGTCGAGTCCAATCGCGCATACATATGCCAGCACTGTCTTCATAAGATAGATAGATAGAATGTGTGTAGACGTTCGACGTCCACATTTCAACCGCGATATGTGCAGCAACTGTATCGTTCGTCAATATGTTATGGAGGACTGAACGACCACTTACCTGATAAAGTACGGAATAAGAGAAGCGAAAGAGCACGCAAACGCTGCCCATAAAAGATAAAGTCCCGAGCCTGTAGAGACATGAATTCCGATGGAGGTTCCATCTCCAACGAGCACGTTGTTGATGTCATTTGATTTGTGTATCATGACGGTCCAAATCGTCGCTCCGCACAATGTTAAGACCGTGGTGAGAGAAGCAAATGTGGCCGACACGACAAAAGTCAAATTGTGCTTGGTGACGCCACTACACCACACGGCTGATGAGCGCACGAGTTATCGGATATGTATGTACTCACGTCACCATAGCGAGGAAAGAGCATATCGTGCCGATGAGGATCGTATAGTATGCGCCTTTGGTGGGGTTTCCAAGGTAGGTGGAATCGCTGAAGGAGGTGCTTTGTACAAGGACATTCGTTATGGACGTGTAATTGGCCCTCATGTCTCCGGTCATTATGTCGTAAGGCTGATATTCGTGAGCAGCAGATATGTTGGAACATTTGCCGACGTGGGATTCGTTATATCCACATTGTGCGTACAGCCCGAATTTATAATATTGACGCAAGCCGAGGTGTTGCAGAAGAGGTGCAGAGTTATTCGTCGCGTATAGCCCGTAGATTGGGTCAAGCAGAGCGTTCTGAAGGGCATCTCTGGACATTTCGGGTGAGCGTTGGCCTGTCCGAGGGACGAATGCCTCACCCATACTGCGAGACGTTCAACTTGGCCTGGGCAAGATCTTGAATATTTCTGCAATTCCGACAGGTTGGATGACTTTACTAGATATACGCCGCGAGGAACAGAGCTGGTGTTGATTTGGCCGACCTGCACACTGATAAGATGGCGGACAGAAGCGGGCGATAGACGAACATGAGTAAAAATGAGCAGAATCAGTGTCGTCAACCTGTCACCGAGCGTGTTAGAGCTCCTGCACTACCGAGGGTCCGTCCACGCACGATAGAAAGGTCCCGGCTGAGATGCAAACCTCTCCGCGCATGATGGAAAAAAGTGAAGAGGGAGCAGTGCGTTGAGATCGACCTCGTCAGAAAAACGTGCTGGCGTGCCCTGGAACTCATTGACGCATGGCCGGCCGGCACAGCTCTCGGCGATCACCGCACTACTCGTTGCTCGAACAGTAATTCACGGTTATCCCGCTACGCCGTCCACAGCGCACCGATGGCTAAAGTGCCGCCGTTGCAGCCCCTCCTGCACAATCCAGAGGCCGCCCTGTCGCTGTCCACATCGCCTGCAGAGCTGGGCCTCTCCCCCACCGACTCCCCTGGCAGGGACAGTGTCAAGCTGGAGTCGCCTAGCGGACGTCGCGTCAAGCGCCTCTCGTCAACGGTCGGCAAGACAGTCGACAAGCTCGGAAGAAGTATCAGTGGCCGCTCCTCGCCCAGCACGCCTCCAACGTCTTCGGGCTCTCGCCGGCTGTTCAGTATCAACAGGAAAGGCAAGGGGAGGAGCAAGTCGACGGACCGCGTGGACGGTACGTACTTGGCCTGCTGTACATGGCTTTCCATATAACCGGCGTCCCAGATGTGCTTTCGCCAGCTAGTACTCCCTCCACCTCCCGCCCCACGTCTCCCATGAAGGCCGCTACCCAGGACGACTCTCCTTTCATTACCCCGCCCTCACCATCCCCACCTCCGGCTAGACCCCTTCTTGCCTCATTCCGCGGCGATGGCTCCGTACGATTCACTCGCCGCAGTCGTGTATTCTGACTTATCGCCTCCCAGATGCGCGCAGGCACACAGACTCTTATACAGGCATTGCAAGCACTTCCATGGACCAAGGATCCCGACAACGACGACGAGATCATGAATCACAGAGATCTTCCGCCCGTCACCGATTCCGAGAGCGATGAGGATGACAAGATGAACCAGCGTAAGCCGCCTGATTCCTCCCAAGTAACAGCTCACTCACCCTGAATCAGCGCCTCATATGGCCTCGTCTATCCACACCATATATCGCCCGCTCGCCCGCTCACGGAAACACTCCATCGGCTCTGTTTCTCATCGGCGCGTTGCTGACGCCACCTATGCCGGTCCACTGCAGGAAGAGGAACTCACATCAAGCATACCCTCGGATGAAGATGCCTCAGACGACGATGCGGATGATTTTGAAGTGGCGACCCCAAGACAATCAGATCCCGAAACTCCTCTCATCGCCAGGGCCCCTCCATTGACTGGGATCAGCATGCTGGACAGAGCGAATTTCTCACGGACAGGCAGTATGGCGACAGTTAGACTTCATAGACGCGCCATGCTAGCTGAGAAATTACGCGAGATATATGAATTAGACGACATTGAAGAAGTCCGCGCAGGTATGCATCTCGGTCACCTACCTTTGTTCTTAGCTAACGCTGTGTATAGAAATGCCTTGCTGGTTGCTGAGGTCGATTCGTAAGTGTCCGGCCTTCTTCGCGAAGATTACGTCTCTCATTTGCGCCGCTTCAGTCCTACAAGGGTACATGTACCTGACGAACACATATCTGTGCTTTTTCGCGCACATGCCTTCGAAAGAGGTAATGCTTGATGCGCTTTATCCAATGGAAGACGCTCTGAGCACGCAAAGCAGGATCAAGTTCTCAAGTCGGGATCTTTGAGCAAGAAAGCCACGCGCACCAAGCGTTGGATAAAGCATTGGTTTGTGCTCAAGAATGACGCCCTGAGCTGGTACCAGTCATCCTCGGTGAGTCAATACATCCGGCCAGTGTCAAAGTGTCTAATGCCGCTGATCTACCAGGATCCCTACTTTCCCCACGGAATCGTTGACCTGCGGTATGCCATTTCGTGTGAGCCTGTCGGCGACAGAGAATTCCGTGTACGGACCAACCAGAAGACGGTCTTGTTATACGCCGACTCCGTACCTAGCCGGGAAGAATGGGTGAAAGCCATCCGGAAAGTCATCTTCAAGGCTCAGAACATGGGAGATAGTGTCAAGGTTTGCTTTGCAGCTGTCTTTCCTAGGGACGGTATCTCAATCTCACTTCAGATCGCCATCCCTTACTCGGCAATCCTGGATGTCGACAAATCATCCGCGATGGATTTCAGCGAAACTATCGAGATCAAAGTTCTCGACAAAGAGGCTTCAGGTCTGCTGTCTGTTGACTCTTATTTCTTCGCATACTTCCACGACATGACCTCTGCCTTGGACCAAATTCGTGATGCAGTACGAACCCATCGTGCTGTTCCAGAACCCGCAGATGGAGGCATGCCCAAGACAGTCTTGGACACAACTGTCACCCGCCTTCCTCCCGCCTCTCATCCAGATAGAGCTGTTAGCTTGCCCGCAAACCCGGAACTCAGCAAGGAGAAATCCAACGGTTCTGGCTTCCGAATATCCTCCCTCCTACGACCGTTTGGTGATTCTCGTCCTCATGTCACTTTTACGGAGTCGGCCCCGGATGTCATGGAAGAGTTCACTCACATTTCCAAACGCTCTTCGGCCTCTTTCGTACCTGTCGCGACATCTGGCTCTCCGTCCAAGCAATTAGAGTTGCAGCCTCCTGTCGAAGATGATGATTCGAGTCTGACGCCGAAGCCCTTGTACCAGGATTACACTCACACGTACCCGCCTTCCACTTCTCCGTCGTCTTCTATTGTCCCTGACCAGCCTTCCCTCACTCGTAGAGAGAGTACCGGGACATCGTCTACCTCATCGAGCTCTTGGAACGTCGGTGTCCCAAGTTGGATCAAAGTCGCTCGACCAAGCCGCCTCTTCGGCTCCTCTGTTCCGCAAGTTCTTTCAAGTACGCCGCCTGCTCCAGTCAAAGAAGTCTATTCCTCTACGAGCAGTGTTACGGGGAGCAAAATCAGTAGCACCGGTGACATGACCTTCAGCGTACTGGATTCGCCCGAGATGGCAATAGACTCTGAGGTGGTGGACAAGTTCAGGACGTCGTTCGCGTATGACGAGAAAGAGTCTTTACTTGGCTGTATGTCGTCTTCATCGTTGTCTGATCGTCGTCTGAGCCTTGACTCGTGCCCTGCCAGATTTCCCTGGCTACATCTTCCGACTTCTGCCGGTATTTGGACGAATGTACATATCCACCAACTACTTTTGCTTCAAGTCTTCGGGTCCTCTAACGTCGCGCACTCGGGTCAGTCTCTCGGTCTCATTCTCGGTTGTGTGCTTACCTCGTTCAGATGATCCTCCCAATCCGTGATATTCTCGCAACAGAGAAATCGAAAGCTACCCGCTTCGGACACCATGGCCTCATCATCATTGTGAGGGGACACGAGGAACTCTTCTTTGAATTCAGCGCCGAGGATAAGCGCGATACGTTTGTCGCTCTTCTGGAAAGACAAATGGCCGAGGTGCAGAGAAGGCTTGCCGCTGGCGAATCCAACATTCCCACCAAAGGAAAGCTGGATGCTCTGATCCTCGAAGAGTTCGAGACCAGGTCACCTAGCAGTAGCTCACAGGATGATCCAGTTCCCATCGCTGAGAGCTTGACCGACTCTTTACCAGCGGTCATGTTTACGTCAGCGTCGTCAACCTTCTTGACATTTAAGCCCCAGAAGAGTCTTCACTTCACTTTCCTGACCATTGGTTCTCGAGGAGATGTACAGCCCTACATTGCGTTGGCCAAAGGGCTGAAGGCCGATGGTCATCGAGTCCGTATCGCGACGCATCGCGAATTCAAGGATTGGATAGAAGCTGTGAGTGTTGCCACCTCTTTCGAGGTTCTAAGTCTTACGCTCTTCCTCAGCATGACATAGAGTTTGGGTACGTTGGCGGCGACCCCGCAGAACTGATGAGAATTTGCGTTGAGAATGGGATGTTCACACTGTCGTTCATGAAAGAAGGACTTCAGAAGGTTCTTTGCCTGCTATGACCTGTCGTGCTCGTGTTTGACAATGTGATCCAGTTCCGGGGTTGGCTGGACGACTTGTTGAAGACGTCCTGGGAAGCCTGTCAAGGGACAGACGTTCTCGTCGAAAGTCCGAGTGCCATGGGTGGATACCATATTGCGGAGGCCTTGGCGATACCCTATTTCAGAGCCTTCACGATGACCTGGTCGCGTACTCGAGCATATCCTCACGCATTTGCTGTTCCCGATCGGAAGGTATACGTAATGTGTTCATTGATCTCTCCAAAGCTGATGTCGTTCTTTCTAGATGGGCGGAAGCTACAACTATATGGTACTTCACACGTTCTTACTGCAACACATTCGATTCTAACCATTCAACTATAGTCCTACGTCATGTTTGATCAAGTCTTTTGGCGTGCGACTGCTGGGCAGATAAATCGATGGCGCAGGAACATTCTCCATCTTGGCGCCACCAGTCTCGACAAGATGGAGCCTCATAAGATCCCATTCTTGTACAATTTCAGTCCTCATGTTGTACCTCCGCCTTTGGATTGGCCGGAGTGGATTCGTGTCACAGGTATGCCTGTATTGTTGTCTGTTTGCAGAAGCTTATTAACTCTTCTAGGCTATTGGTTCCTCGACGATGCCGACGTTAGTGCCAAAAAATGGCAACCCCCTGCCGATCTGGTAGCCTTCATCGACAATGCGCACAAACAGGGCAAGAAAGTCGTATACATCGGCTTCGGCAGTATTGTGGTTTCTGACCCCAGAGCGATGACTCAGTGTGTCATTGAAGCCGTAGTTCAAAGTGGCGTACACGCAATCTTGTCGAAGGGATGGTCTGATCGTTTGCATGTCAAGAGCGCCGATGCATCTGAGCCTGAAGAACCTCTGCCCAAGCAGATCTATTCCATCACATCCATCCCCCACGATTGGTTGTTCCAGCGTATAGATGCGGCCTGTCATCACGGTGGTGCGGGTACAACTGGTGCTAGTCTTCGATGTAAGCTTCTTTCCAGAACAATGTCCCTCTCTGACTTTCTCCAGCCGGAATTCCAACAATCATCAAACCCTTCTTTGGCGATCAATTCTTCTGGGCGGATCGTGTCGAGGCGTTGGGAGTTGGATCCGGTGTCAGGAAGCTCACCGTCGACTCATTGACAGACGCCCTGTTGCTTGCCACCACTGACCACAAGCAAATAGAACGCGCCAAATTGATTGGAGAGCAAATTCGTGGGGTGCGTTGTGTTGATGCCCTGACATCGCATATAATCCTCACTATCTACAGGAGGATGGTGTGGCTACTGCCGTTGAATCTATCTATCGCGACCTGGACTATGCTCGCTCTTTGATCAAGCGGAACACTTCCGACAGCGATGACGAAGAGCAGACGGAGAGTGCGAGCACCGAGCATGCGACCATTCGCCAACGTCGCCATGAGTCTGGTGGCCCCGTCGATCCTGCGTCTGGCTACAGCAGCGGGGGAGGGGCGAGCGAGGACTGGAGCGTCATCTCGTCAGAGCACGGCGACTCCCGTCGGTCTTCGCTGGGTTCCAAATCAAACAGCAAGCGCAACAGTGGCTTCGCTGCAATGCTGAGTGTATTACCAGATGCCCTGATTCCTGGGTCACCACGTCGGCGCACATTATCTGCCGGGTCCCAGTCCTAATGATCTTCATGAGAATGTAGCAATAATTTCCCCCACTCACACACATTGTATGTCCAACTATGCTCGTAACACATCTTATAATGTACCTGCCTGCCGATCTTGGGGTCGTATTGTAGTACTTACGCGTACAACTACTATTTATCACTCCGCTAATTGTATGTTCAATTACTTAGAATTCTCGTTTTCCAGGCCGTAGTGGTCTGTGAAGACGCCCCGGCTAAATTGACCGAACGTAGTTGACTCGGAGAGAGGCTGCTCAGTGTCTGGCTGCATGAAGAGGGCAAAGGTTTCGCGGGAGGTGATGGAAATGTCTTTTCCACTACCACCGACACGGACACTGAGATGCGTTGATGCCGAGTTGAGTTCATGATTTGGAGAGAGCTGGAATTACATACCAGTGAGGTGTAGCGCGTAGCTTGCCACCTGTGGCGATCTCGAGCGCCTCTCCTGTTTGGAACGCAAGACAATCTTGCGGGATTGAGACCTTAGTGAGGTCGCCACCGCGGTTACGAATGTAAAGACCCGATGCCGCGTTGGGCGACGGTACCACCGTCGGTGAGGAAGATGGGGAATCAGACGTTGGTTCGCGTAAATACATGGCCTGATGATCAATGTCAGGATTAGATTTGTGTCATTCGGAGCTACCACATACCGAGCATAAACCAGTCAGTAGCGAATGGTCGAGGTGGAAGCCGCACCAGCTGTCGACTGGTTCGTCATCCGCAGGGAGAGGCTCATCTGCGCTGGGAGGAAAGTAGTGCAACAGGCGCGCTTTTGTGGTCTGAGAAGTGCTGATAAGCTTTGGAAGGGACAGTGTGGTATCGGAGAGTCGGGACAAAGCTAGAATTGAGGTGAGGAATAGCTAAGACTGGGTGTATGTGGGTACTACCAAAAGGCTGGCAGGCGCTGGCGAGTGCACATCCAGTATCGAATACGAAGCTGAGAATGATGATCAATTTGAGTCCGCCTGGATGTAGAAAATGTACAAACCGACCAAGATTCTTGAAGGCCTCTTCGAAACCTTCGACGCCCTTCTCGTCAGCGCTCGGCCCTACGGTGTTCAAACTGTGAATGAAGGTCGTTTGTGGAGAAAAACTGCTCACAGATATTTGGCCTGTAATATTCTTTCCATTCTTCACGGTATTGTTGTTCCACGGATGGATGGTCGATGATCGGGTTGGCGTAGTAGGAACCTTTCAAGAGATCTATTTTCGAACAACATCACTCAGTCTGTATCCCTGGCAAACTGTTTCGAAGAGCACACCGGGTTTCCCATTCATTATTTCCTTTCAAAGAGCGCGTCAGAAAGTTTGGATCGCATCAGATAGGATATCGAACCTTGCCATGGGACCATCCAAAACTGTCAGAGCATAGATGATGAAGCTGAGAATGATATCTAGATTACGGCAGAAGGGTAGGGCACCTGTAATTACTCTCCGCGTCTGTATACTTCTCCTGAGTGGCCTTGTCCAACTTGGAGAATTCATATGCCAATAAGAGGAGTCGTTCCCTGTATTCAGCGTACTGAGGTGGCAGATCCTTGACAACTATGATTCCCAAGCAATCCGGGCCCGATCCAAACGCCTTATCTGCAAAATTGTGATGAGAACAGCTAGTATAGAGACAAGCCAGTGCCATGCCAATAGAGGCCTCGAGTTTTTCGGGATATGAGATCAGGTCTCTGTATGAGACTAGGACAGCTCCTTCAGGTGTGTAAGTGATCGTCATGTTCAAGGAGGATCAATAGCAACTGACAACGGCTAGGTCGATAGCAATCTCCCCACATGGCGCTTTTGTGTTATAGAAAGTGATCGATTGTAATCACTCGAACTTGTAACGGCCAACTCTCAGGCTAGCGCTTTGTGTGATTCGCGTGATAAACAGAATGTATTGTGAAACTGAAACATGGATATGACTTGATGGACCGAGACACATAAGTACATTGATACATCAGGCCAGAGGCATCGAGGATCTGTCAGCAGCATTCGGGTACTCATGGCCAAAGAGAGTCGAGTTCCGAGGTCCGAGCGGCGAGGAGTCGCCGTCCGGCGTCGACTCACCGAGGAGTCAGGACTCCACAGATGAAGTATGATTGCAGTGTAAAATCTGTGTTCTTCGCACGACGTATACTATATATTTACATAGAAAAACCAAAAACGATAGCCCACCGCGAGGGTCGAACTCGCAGCCTTCAGATCGCCTAGCCGTAAGAGTCTGACGCTCTATCCGATTGAGCTAGGCGGGCGATACTGCTTAATAGCAATTGTAAAGTAGAGCATGTTTGACCTACTGCTCTGAAACGGCAGCCCTTACGCCCCTTACAGTCACACTGCCGCCGTCGCCGCGTTCATCTGTGGGAAAATTAAATAATAGGGTAAGTAGAGCCTGAGGCAAGTCAACTCCTTAGCGTCCAACTCTGACGACCGACATTCCCTCCCTCCTTCTTGCTTCCTCTCCTCTTTCTTCACCTTCTGCTCATACCCCCCATTGGATCTCCCAGTCATGCGTAGTATCGGCGCAGCTACTGCCGCGCTGCTCCTCTCGACAGCCTCCCTTCTTTCCTCTGTACAGGCCATTTCGCAAATAACACGTTCAGGAAAGTACCTCGTCGATGCGAGCGGGGATAGATTTTACATCAAAGGCGTTGCCTACCAGGAGCAAGGTGAGCAACCTTTCCGGGTTTCACAGCTGACGGGCGCTCATTGCTCTCCTCTTTCCTCGCAGGGGCGGTGGTCGCGAGCGATAACAACGCATTTGGAGAGCCTTCTACTTTCTTCGATCCGCTCATCAACGGAGACGCTTGCAGTCGTGACCTGCCATACCTTCAAGAGCTTGGAGTGAACGTCATTCGAGTTTACAGTGTGAATTCGAGCTTGGATCACGACGCATGTATGAAGACCTTCAGTGACGCTGGCATATACACCATGTACGCCGTTCTTTGCAGCGCGGCTGCCAAGTCTCACCTTGCCACCAGTCTTGACCTTGCTCTTCCCATCAACGGGTCCATTGACCGCACGTCTCCCGCGTGGTCAACAAATTTGATGGATCAGTATCTGCGCACTATCGACACTTTCTCAAAATATGACAATGTTCTCGCGGTCAACGTCGGAAATGAGGTCGTGATCCCAGGTTCACTCCCAGCGGCGCCATTTGTCAAGGCCGCAGCCCGCGACATCAAGGCCTACCTGTGAGTTCGAAACGATTCCCCAGCAGTCTCTCGTTCGTCTTACCCATCACTACAGCGCCTCGAAAAAGTCCCAGATCCTGGTCGGGTATGCAGCCATTGATGGCGCAACCGATTTCCGTCTCCCTCTTGCCGAATTCTTCTCTTGCGACTCGGACGCTGTTGCGATCGATATTTATGGCCTGAACGAATATGCTTGGTGTGGGAACTCCTCCTATGCAGAAGCCTATGCCGGGATCGACAGTGACTATTCTGACTACAATGTTGTGGCTTGTAAGTTCTCCGTCCCCTTCCTGCCAATCTCCTAACCCTGTGGATCATTCCCATAGACTTCTCAGAATATGGTTGTATATCTGTGACCCCTCGTATCTGGACGGAGGTTGGAGCTCTCTTCTCCACACCCATGACTGATCACTGGAGTGGAGGTGTTGCGTTCTCTTACTTCCCGGCTACCAGTGTTCAAGGGCAATTCGGTATGGTTAACATCTCTAGTGATGGCAAAACCGTCACCACTGGCACCGACTTCGACAACCTCAAGTCCGAGTATGGCCAGATTTCACCTCCCAACTCACCGACTTCCGGCTCCGACGCGTATCCGTCATGCCCGACCGATCTCAGCGCTTCTACGACCCTCCCCGGCACGCCGGATGATAAAGCGTGCAGCTGTCTCTTTGAAGCCCTTGCTTGCCAATTCACACCCAGCACTGACAACTACACTGCCATTGTCGGTGACCTCATCAACACTGCCTGTAGTTTGCTTGGTTCCGCTGGAGGTAGTTGCGATGATATTGCCTCGAACGGTACAACTGGCACATACGGAGTTCTGTCTGGCTGCGATCCCAGTAAGTGACAAGCCCATCTCTTCCCTCTGAATGATTGATCAATCGATGTGTAGCCGTCAAATTGTCGTATGCCATGAGCGAGTACTACGGGCTACAAGACAACAACGAACAGGCCTGTAGCTTTGCCGGCAATGGTACCGTGAATAGTGCCGCCTCCACTGCCTCAGCCTCGGCCATCGCCTCGTCTTGTATACCCAGCCCTTCCGCTACTTTCACGCCTTCTGCCCCCGCGGACCTCTCCAGTAGTTCCACCTCCTCATCCGGGAGCGGTTCCAGCTCGGGCTCGGGCTCGGGCTCTGGATCCTCTGGATCCTCGGGCTCCAGTGACAACGGCGCCGTTGCATTGATTGGCGATTCACGGGCACTCGTTGGCATGGTCTTTGTGATGTTGATAGGTGCTGCTAGTGGAATCGCGACACTTCTTTGAGTTGGGTTTCTCGGATGATGATGGACGGGATGGGTATATTTATGTTACACACTCAGGACAACTTTTCAATACCGATACTTGGGACGTTATACAGAATGCTACTTAATCATTGTTTCACTGTATTGCTCAAGTTGCCATTCTTCAGGTGTATAAGAGCCCTAGTCGTGTACCGAGTCAAGCCAATGAACGACTCTGCAGAGGCTTATCAGCCTCGCCGATTCCAAGACCCGATTGCCTCTATGAGCGCACAACCGTGGGAATTAGTTGCTTCAGCTGGACGCACGGGTCGGGCACGGGTTCGGGTGGGAAGTTTTTTTCCAACTCCGTCTTGCTTTTGCACCACGATGTCATCTCCCGGTCCGTTGGACGACGCCCAGGCGAATTGGCGCGTCGACGAGTCTATGCCGCACAGGGCCAGCGACGAGTCTAATGGTGTCAATGATCATGCTGGGCCAGGCATTGATTCGTCGGACTACAAACGCGGTGGCTCAACGGATGGTCCGGCTCCTCCTAGCATGAAAGGCGACGGCGTTTTTCGCGAAAAGCAAGTCAAGGTGCTTAGGTTTCTTATGTCTATCGCTTCCCAGCGCAGGCCAGAGGCAAAGACGATCACCCAATTACGAACGCTCTCACCTGTTGTTCGGTTTTGGCAGCCTGGCGACTCTTCGCTGCTATGAAGCCTCTACTTGACTCTTACCATCAAAGTCTCTGGCTTTTCTTCTTGGGGCTACGCCATCACACTTCTTTCCCCCCAATATGTCTCTGTGCTGGGTGTTTACTTCTTGCTGTCTAGCCGAACAAAGTCTACATCGGTGGTCTGCCTGAGAACACTCGTCAAGAGGATCTCCAAAACTGTTTCGGAAAGATTGGAAACATCGTCAACATCGAACTCAAGTATGTGATTTTCACTGCCATCGTTCTGTTGCTCAATGTCGTGACTCAGAATTGGTTACGGCTTCGTGGTACGTTTTTGTGTTTGGGGGTTTAGTAATTGCTCAGAGCGAGGTAGGAATTCGACAGTCGAGACGCCGCTGAAGAAAGTGTCAACAAGTACAATGAAGGATACTTCATGGGTAACAAAATTCGCGTGGAACTTTCGCATGGAGGCGGTAGAACAGCGAAGTACTCTAGCGACCCAGGGGCTTGTTTCAGATGTGGTCAGTTGGGCCACTGGGCGAGGTATGTCCCTGTCTTCTTCCGCATTGAAGTCAGCCCTTGTAACTTTGAAGTTCAAGGGAATGTCCGATAGCAGGACCGTGAGTGCAGTTCCAACGAAACTCTACTATATGCTAAATTCCAGACAAGACCTCCACCCAGGCGTAACGAACCACCCCTCATCGACCGCATTCAACGTGACCATATACCAGTCCGAGATGCACGGTATGACTATCCTCCTCAGGGGCGTGACTACCGACGCCCGCCCTCTCCGGGACCAATGAGAGACTATCGGGACTATGGGCCACCGCCGAGCCGCTACGATGATTACAGGCGACCCCCTCCTATGGCAGAGAGAGACAGATACGGTGCCCCCGATAGAGGACGCTATGATTACCGCTCTGGTCCCCCTGCGCCGCCCCACCCTACATACGAGCGCTATGATAGGAGGGCAGAGAGATATCCTGCCTATGGACCTCCAGGCGGCAGACCTCGTACACCTCCACGCTATCGTGAAGATTTGGACCGATCTATGCCTCGGTATGTTGTACAGAAGTTTTCCCTTGACGGTTGTTCACACTCGATCTACTAGTGATTATCCTGACTACCGTGGGCGCCCTATGACTCCTCCTCGTTATCCAGACTATCCGACAAGAGGCGCAAGTCCAGATGCTCGTTTTAGGTCTGTTCCTCTCAACTCAATCTGTCGAATTAGCTCAGACTTGCCTAGGCGCCGCTCGGAAAGTCCCGCTGGTCGCTCTGCTGCTGCTGCTGCTGGCTATGAGTATGCTCCGCCTGATTCGAACTACCCGGCCACACCTCCTGGGCCTCCGCCAGCCGCTCGCCGCGACTACCCTCCTCGAGGCTATGTTGACAGGAGATGAAATTCAAATGCTGCTTGACTGTCCTAATCTGCGTTCAGTCTAATCTTTAACTGACTAGGCTATGCTGGCTTTCGCCTGTCTTGACTTGTGACCGTTGGCCAGCACATGCTTAGAACAACTGCTATCAACGTTCCTTCTTCCTTCCTTATTCTGTACATTACGTCTACCCATCGTTGGCGTGTGTGCTATGTATGCAGACTTATCTAGTTCCATCCATTATACATGAATGTTTGCTGTTGAGCGCAACGTTGAGCTTTGATCGGAGAATAAGTCAATCATAAGCATTAGATCATAGCTGTCTTCGGAGTGATCGCGCTCCTTGGCACTTTCCATGATGGCGGCCAATGATCCTCCCGCATCATCGAGGCCGTCTACTTCGTCGCAAAGGCCATCGTCAACAGATCCGGTTCAATTATTCGACGCGCACCTTCATGTTTTGACGGATTCTTATCTAGGATTCTTCAACGAGCGGCATGTGAACATCTCCATTGCAAATGCAGCATACTGACCTTTTTCACAGGAAGCGAATAGAGGACCTATAGTAAGGCGCTTCTGCTGCTCAATTACGCCTCTCAAGACAGAGACAGCATTGTGGGGCTCGAGAGATTGCACGCGCAGATTAGCAAGGTTGATGCCGCCCTTGATGCACACAAAGACTTGAGTACGACACGAAGTGCGTGGAATGAAGTAAGGGATAACGTCGAACGTGGTGCGTGGCTCAAAATGACTTTCTGTGCTCTATCAACCTCTTCCTTACAGAGACTCAGGCTCGGAAGGCGTTTGTTGCAACCTTGGGTGTAGACGTCATCAATCCACTGGTTGCAGTGAAGGTGCGAATAATCGCTAGTGCGCGGGCAAGATCAACTTCAGCTGTGCGCAGGAAACGCAGGAGCGCACGCGAAAGCGAGTCAAAGAGGATTTCAAAGAGTCTTCCTTAGCGTATAACGATTATCTGGAAGGAACGCTTCCCAAGCTCAAGTCGCGCTATACGAAGAAGTTTGCCGAAGTCGAGGTGCGAGTCGTACTGCCCCGTCTTCAGATATCGTCTCACGTAGTAGCAGGAGCAAAAACAGACAGCATTAGCTCCGCCCGCCACAATGCCTCAGTCCCCAACGCCGACAGATCCCTTGAACCCCTCAGCTCAATACAAGCCGTATCCAGCACCCTTACGCCCCGTAGTAACATCTCCTCAGCCACTACGGGCACTGGACAGGCGTCCATCAGGCAGTGCGCCCTCGGGTCGGAACCGTTCGCCCTCGTCATCCACAGCCTTTTCCGATCTGGCTCACCAAGGTCTCCAGCCACGGCGTCTTGTGATATCAGGATCACTCATATTCTGTAGGGAAGCGGCAACTCAACACACTGATAGGCTTCCTTGACAAGAGTGGAAGCGTGAAGGAGTCTCTTGGCAATCGAGAGAACCAGGCATTGCGAACGGTTCGTGCCAAACGAGAACTTGAAGAAGCAGGTCAGGAGCAGCCTGATTGATGTTTTGATGGTCCCTTGACATTCAAACAGATAAGGAATACCGTAAGGGTGTTCATTGGCTCGAAACATTACGCCTCCGCCGCGCCAAAATTCTTGATAGCGGTTACAATGCATGTCGATAATTCTCGTTCAACCCGAGGTTCTGACATCTCCATAGTCTTTTGCAGAATTCATACAAGAGTCATCCAGGGTTGTAAAGAAAGCTCTCGAGAAGTACACTGATAACATGGCGTATGCTCAATCTTTCGTCAGCGAAGACCAACTCATCGGGCACTCAGAGCTACGACCACCTCGCAAACACAATTTTACAGTCATGTACGCCAGGTGGTTGATAAAATATCTCCAGAAAAGGACTTCGCTAGAGTCATGGCCACCACGCATAGTTCCCAAACCGCTTCCAGACCAGAGCCCGTTCTTTACTATAATGGAACGGTCGGCGAATGCAAAGATTTGATCTTTGGTTTCAGCCTCATGGATTATGCCATGTCTAAGAACCTACCTGAAGGCGATATACCGAAGATTGCGAGAATTTGCATTGCGGAGATTGATTTCAGAGGTTTGGAGGCAGAAGGAATCTATCGAGTACGTTGTCACATCTTACCGGATAGATTTGTATTCATCGAATTTTTAGGTCTCCGGTCGGCATGCCGTTGTGCAAATAGTATGTGCGATAAAAGTCATGGATAGTACAGTCGTAAACGACAGCGTCTAGATGCAACGCGAGATCGAGAAGGACGAAGACGCGTTCAGATTTCACCAACAGCATGATGTATACGCTGTCGCGTCCCTTCTCAAGGTGAGTATCAAGCCTTACCATGAATCGACAGAGACGTTGACACTGCGCTGCAGCTATATCTACGCGAGTTGCCAGAACCAATCTTCAAATTTTCCTTACAAGACCGAATTCAACACACCGAGGATTTTGGTATGTACGAATGCCTGCCCGTTTCATGCGCCTCATCATCGTGTCTTGGTAGCTGAGCACCGGTCAAATAATTTTGCTCTCCTGCGGGCGAAGATGCGGCGACTCCCGCCTGTTCATCAGGCGACTCTCAAAGCTCTCCTTGAGCACCTTTCCCGCGTTGTTGCATTCAGCGACAAAAACAAGATGGACGCGAAGAATCTTGCCATCGTGTTTGGAGGTGTCATTTTCGGCGACGACGAAATGCCCAAAGGAGGAGACCTCTTGAACGTGCAAAATTGGAAGGTAAGCGCCAACTCCCAGAAGCTGCTTGTCGTTGTGACCACCTGTTGACCGCGCAAATTTGCAGGATACACTGATGGAGGATCTCATCATGAACGCTCATGTACTTTTCGACGACGCCAAACAATCAGCACCGCTACCTCCTACGCCAGGTGGCGAGGAAGCTCCGAAATACTCATATGGCTCGAAGACCACCAAATTTACATTACCTGCTCCTCTTCCTTTATCGCCAAATGTGCCTTCATCGACGGAAGATTTCACACCTCGGCTGCCACCTCGTCCCGCAAACAGCATACACCCATCTTCGAGATCAGGACAGCCATCCCCTACGAAGGAAAGGATGGAAGCCCTTCCCAAGCCAGCTCGGTCGCCTACCAAACCGACGTGGGACGAGTCTGGGGTTGGGCGCGAGAATCCTTTCTCAGAACCTGTCGACAATGATACCTATCAGATGGTGGCATCTGACTTGTCACAGCCTCACAGTGCTAAAGCTGCGGCACCGCAAGACTCTATACCATGATGCAAGAATCTTACGTGTCCGGTGTAACTTCATCTACGAGTCATTCCATAATCCGGTTTCCTTTCCTCAAGACCTTGTGTACGATTATCATTTCTATACCATGTACATGTTGTAGTCTGTAGTACTACTTTCGCCCGTTATCCACGTCTCCAAGCCTCAGGCCTCACCAGCAGCATTATTTGTATTTCAAGATTTGAAATTAACTTAGTGACAGTGGCCACGCGATGTGACAGCTCGACTCTTGAGGTTGACTTGCATCTGCGTGAAGGCCCTTCGCGTGTCTTTCTTTCCACACTGCCTTCAATCCTTTGTCATGCCAAAGGTCAAGTTTTTTGCCGTCTGTGTAGGCAGGGAGGGCCCTCAAATCTACGAGACATGGGCCGAGGTGAGTGGCTTCAAAGCTCTTTCGCGCAAGTCGAACCTGACCATCGACCTGAACAGTGCGACAAGAACGTTTGTCCTGGCCGCCCTCATATAAGTCTGAGACTGATATATTATTTAGGTGACGCGATATCCCGGAGCCAAACACAAAAGCTTCCCGACGCGTATTCAAGCGCAGGCTTATCTCGGTACGTGATTCGCGTCCAATACTCAGTGGGTGTTCCGACGCGTTTACAGACAATAATCGCGCCCCTTCTCGTACACCACGTCAAACTCCTCCGGCTCCCCCTTCCGAAGTTATCGTCATCTCAGACTCAGAGTCAGAAGCACCCGCCGCCCAGAAGCCCAGAAAGGCTCGGACACCATCAAAGCGACCTCCCGTAAAACAATACGACAGTGACGACACCGACATGGAGATTCAAATCATTGGTCCACCACAGCCAGCGAAGACTACTGACTTAGTACCGCCTGAATCCACGCAGATTTCCCTGTCCCCCGAGCAACAGGGAGTCCTGAATCGCGTTATGAGGGGCGACAACGTGTTCTTCACCGGAGCAGCTGGTATACGCAATCTCAGTGGCGCTTTTGCTGTTACTGACGCCTCCCAGGCACTGGGAAATCAATCCTACTTAAAGAGATTATCAAAGCCTTACGCGCTGCCCATAAGGATATCGCAGTCACGGCATCTACAGGCATTGCTTCTGTCAGCATAGGAGGTAGTACCTTGCATTCGTGGGGTGGTATTGGCCTGGGCAAAGAACCTGCGCTGAAGTTGGCGGGCAAGATCATGGGGCAGAAGGGACCGGCACTCAAGCGATGGAGAAGGGTTCAGACTCTTATCATCGACGAAAGTATGAGTACTAAAGTCATTTGCGAACGGCGGTGCTGATGGTTCGACCATTAGTTTCCATGATAGATGGGTCATTGTTTGATAAACTGGTCGGTCATACTCCTCGACACATTTCGTCTACTTACGATATATCTCAGGACGAGATTGGCAGACGTATACGTGGCGCCGATATACCTTTCGGTGGGATACAGGTGATTTTCACGACTCTTCCTACTCTCAAAACTGGTACTAATGTGTGGATCAGCTCGTCCTATCTGGGGATTTCTGTCAGCTTCCACCTGTCCCACAATCAGGAGAGAACAATAAGCCAATACCCCCTACGTTTGCTTTCGATGCAAAGTGCTGGAGTAAATGTTTTGGTGCTCCTATCACTTTAACCCGAGTTTTTCGCCAGAAAGATCAAGGTGAAGCACTGTTGCTTGTAGTGACCTCATACTCATCATACTGTCAGTTTTCATCGATATGCTCAATGCAATGCGATTCGGAGAACTGTCGCCAGAAGCTTCCCGGACGTTTCGCGCATTGTCTCGTACTCTGACGTACAACGATGGCATTGATGCCACGGAAATGTACAATTTCATTTTTCATTTTTGAGCTCACTTCCCCGAAAATAATCATCTTTTCCAGCTTTTCGTTACGTCATGAGGTGGCCACCGCTAATGCGACACGCTTGAGCAACTTGAAAGGCGAAGCCCACAAGTATCATGCCTGCGACACTTCAGGCTTCAATGCTGATGGACGACCAATTCATCCAGATCAGCTGGAAAAACTCTTGGACCGCTTAATCGTCCCAAGGTAACGCTTTCGTTGATAGACTTGGCGATGGCTTACCAACGCACTTTAGTGAAATCACGCTGAAGGTATTGTGTCTACTTCCGTCTGCATGGATAAAGGCTTTGAATGATGTCAGGTTGGCGCTCAAGTAATGCTTGTCAAGGTCTAGGACTTTCCGTTCATGCCTATATACTCTACTAACACGTTGTAGAACCTCGAGCAAGGTCATCTGGTGAATGGCTCAGTGGGAAAAGTGATCGACTTTGTCACTTCGCGAGAAGCGCAAGATGCACATCTAGAAATCGGCACTCCTTCTAACGGAAAAGATGATCCAACCGACGATGGACGTCCTCCGTCACTCGCGCAGAAATTAGCCTCCGCACGGAAGTGGCCAGCCGAGCAGAAATGGCCGGTCGTCCAATTCCTCAAGAACGAGCGAAGGCTGGTCTGCATACCCCAAGAATTCACGGTGGAGAATCACAAGGGTGAAGTTGAGGCGAAGAGAGACACGGTAAGAGTTGTCGAATCTCTTGATAGAGTACACATGCTAAGATCATGAAAAGTTGCCCTTGATCTTAGCGTGGGCGCTAAGCGTGCACAAGTCGCAAGGGCAAACACTCGAACGTGTCAAGGTCGACCTTCTGAGTACGTTTGAGAAGGGTCAAGGCGAGTCGATTTGTTGGAGAAGTTGCCTACATGCTAAGCATTCTTTGTAGCATATGTGGCTCTCTCGCGGGCTACAACGATGGACACGCTTCAAGTCCTCAATTTCGACCCGTCAAAGTACGTCGTTAGCCTTATTGTCATTTGCACTTTATGTGAACTTTCCGCAGGGTGGTGGCACACCCTCGTGTCATTGAGTGGGCTAGGGGCCACAAAACTCATGAAGTCGACGACGGCGAAGAATACTTTGATATGTCTGACTGACCAACAACCGTACAGCTTTCAGCATGACAATCCGAACAACATACATGTACAACTTCACTGCAAATATTACGAGTTATGTACCCTACGATAGATCTTAAATTTACACCAGCAACCGTTGCAAGTGTCAAACGACTTCGACAAAGTTGGCTGGAAATACACCTCTGCGTTCGCCAATCTTGCCAGTCCACCAGTCGTCCGAACTATCACTCTTCTGCAGAATGATGATTACGTCGCCTTTGGAAAAGGACAGATCGCCCGACTAGAAGCGGCGATGAGAAAAGAAGGTGACCTCAAATTGTTACTTACCTCGACTGCATGGAAGTTGTACAAGGCAATTGCTCTGCCTACGCCCTCGACAAGGGGCTTACTGAGCTCGGGTTTGGGCGCTATGAATGGCGGCGGTTCGTCCCACGATTTTGCAGACGGCGATGCTAAGCTCAATGAGCGCGCATGAGACATGCTCGCGGGAGAATTGGTGTAAGGCGCGTCCAGGGACTCGAACCAATCATTTGAGGGAGGCGTGGATAGTGATTGAGTAGTCTTGTGCACTTTTGTATCGGGTGCCACGAAGTCAGACTCGAAATGAGTTTGGAAGCCGTTTGTGGCCGATGCGTTTCCCTGCTGCCAAGGCGTATGATTTGGCGTGGTGCGGCTAACTGGCGGATCAGCAAAGGCATCCTCGGTGGGGAAATAGGAGCCGGTGTTGGTCTGCTGACCCCAGGCATTCGGGGGATAGGGCAGTTTATCGTTCTTCTTCTTCTTCTTCAACTGAGATGGTGTGGGAGATCGCGGCGTGCTTGAGCCCAAGCCACCAAAGGCATATCCTGGCGAATCCAGCCCGTCATGTATCCACTGACGATTCCCAGGTAGACCTGTACAGTTATTGAGAGTCTGAATGAGGGGTGCTGTCCATGGAGGTGGATCGATGTGGCCACCGAGAAGCAGTTTTGCAGAGACGTTGGGGTTGCCGTACGCTTG
Organism: Strobilurus luchuensis; assembly: GCA_019915105.1. Classification (NCBI taxonomy): domain Eukaryota; kingdom Fungi; phylum Basidiomycota; class Agaricomycetes; order Agaricales; family Physalacriaceae; genus Strobilurus; species Strobilurus luchuensis. Next base: position 813,456 of record JAHLMJ010000016.1, on the reverse strand, counting down.
AACGTTCGCGTCTTGCCGTTCAACGATGACCGAACCCTCTATAGAGAGACCTCCAAACAAGCCCCTCGTCTTGGAGTAGCTGTACATGGCAGCAGCTTTCCCGCTAGTATTGAGGGACCCCATGGCTTCACCATTGCGTCCGAGCGGGCCCACTGCAATGCTCATGTTGCCACCAAGAGTCAAGGAGCCTGCGGCCATGAATGACCTCTAACATCGGAGATTAGGGAACCAGAGTTTCGCCGCGTGAGAGGAGAACGTACGACAGCCTACAAATCAGGTCTCAGGGCGCAGCGTCCTCGAGGAAGGGGGTTACTTACAGATCTTGAATTGAGAACGACAAGAAAGTCGGTCATCTCAGCGCCAGCCTGTCCACCGAATCCTACACCGGCAGTTCCAATAGCACTCGGGCAAGACCAGGCTATGTAATGTTCTTTAGTTGGACAGTTAGTATCGATAGTGAGAGACATACAGCCGTCATCGAGTCGGGCAATGACAATGCCGCTGCCTGCTCGGGCGCTAAAGAGAAAACCAGCCTTGAAGACACTGAAGATGGCGAAACCCTTGGCATTCTCGAGGACATGGCGAGGGATAACCCCATCGAGACCGTTGTTGCCGCTGTCGACAAAGGACTTGAATATCTTTGCAGCCTTTGTGGTCTCCTTCTGCAGGGGTTGCGGGATGGGACTGTTCAGCTTCATGGAGAGTGGTGACGGGGGAAGGGAAGGGTAAACTGCGCGATGCCGTGGCCGCTGCTGGGTCGTGGCCGTCCTTTGCAAGTCATCGCTGACACTGCCTCGCTGACTGTGCGCTGGATCCGATCGAGATACGTAACCCCATTTAATTCACAAGCGCCACCGTGGGCACCTGCTGTTTCTCTGCCCCAGTCTTTCATCGCGCAGTTCCTTCTTGGTGTGCTTGCTTTTTCTTTGCCCGTTTCCATGTCAAATCGAGGGAATCCTCGTGGCCGAGGACAAGGCCCTCCTCCTCGTGGCGGTAGCTTTCCACGTCCGCCACTCGTCTCTCAGATCGCTGACCATCCACAGGCCCCAGCGGAGGACCTCCACGAGGGGGACGCGGCGGCAGCGGGCCAGCAGGTGCAGGCGCAGGCGCAGGGAGAGGCGGTGGAGGCTTTTCTGGTCGTGGTGGTGGAGGTCGTGGCGGTGGTCGCGGAGGCGGACCGTCCGAGGGTGCTGGGTACGCCTAGCAATAGCTCTGCGAGCCATGAATCTCAATGTCATCTCATTTGACAGGGTATACTCCCCAGGGCCGGCACACATCGATGCTCGCCTAACAGACGGATCCGACACCGCCCTAGTTCAGTCATTTTCCTCTTTGAAAGTCAATTCGAATGAACTACCACTTCGCCCCGGATTCGGGACCACTGGCAAGCAAGTCTCGCTTCGTGCAAATTTCTTCCCCGTGCGACTGCCCTCCCGTTCACTGTATGAATATGATGTCGCTATGTCTCCTGCTGCGGGGACCGCTAATCGTCGCGTCAAAAGACGAATCTTCCAACTGGCAGAACAAACACCTGAATGGACATCCAATGGTCTCAGAGGCATCGTAGCTCACGACCATGCCTCGAAGCTCATTGCCGCGTCGCCGCTAGTGCAGCCACTGACCATCACTGTCCCTTTCTATGACGAGGACGAACAAGGACCCTCTAAGACCAGCAAAGAATACGTCCTCACAATAACTTTTGTGCAAACCATTGAAACATCCAATTTGCTCAAGTAAGTTGCGGTTCGATATCCTCCTTCCTCGTCATTCATTTCTTACAGGTATCTCTCTGGGAGGCCCGAGTACCTCGGATACGACATCCTTCCCATCATATCTGCGCTCAATCTTATACTTGCCGCACACCCCAATCGCACTACAACAGGTGGCGGCATTCTCGTTGGTCGCAATCGCTTTTTCTTCCGTAGTGCGGCTCCCCCGGTGGCTCTCACCGGTGGCCTTGAAGCATGGCGTGGCTTCTATTCGTCTGTCCGGCCCAGTCACAATCAGCTCATGGTCAATGTCAACGGTACGTCACCGCCAGCTCACTGGCTGCCGTATTCATCACGCCATTTCAGTCTGTACGACTGCATTCTACGGTGAGTCTGTCGCCAGTGCGCGTCATGTACGCCAACAGAAGTCTGAACCGGTCTTGTTTGTATGTAGTGCCCGGTAATTTGGCCGAGGCCATGAACAACTTTGGGAGGGCAAGCCACGGGGGAAGATACAACGCCTTCGCAAAGGGTGTACGCATCAAAGCCATCCATCTTGGATACAAGAAGACTGTCAAGTCCGTATCAAACCTCACGCCTAGACAGCATACATTCCATTGCGCCGAATTAGGTGGCGATGTGACCGTGGAAACATATTTCAGAAGAAGTCTGTCAAGCCCTCCGCATATTCAGTATTTCATTGACGACAATACAGAGTACAACGTCCGTCTCCAATACCCTGACCTTCCGCTTGTCGATGTCGGTGGCACCAAGGCGAATCTGCTTCCGCCCGAGCAATGCGAGATCTTGCCCGATCAGCCTTTCAAAGGCAAACTCAGTGACGAATGTACTTCCAACATGATCACCGCGGCCGCCAAACCCCCCAATATCAATGCCCAGACCATCATGAGTGCTGGCCTCAGCGAACTAGGATTTCGCACTGGTGCCCCCGCTTTGAATGCGTTCGGTCTTAGTATCGGAAACGAAATGACTGTTGTTCCTGGCCGTATTCTACCCGCCCCGGGCATTACCTACAGTCAAGGGCGGCCAACGCTGGATGACAAGGCAAGCTGGAATCTCAGAAATGTCAAGTTTCTGCGCTGCGGCCAGCTTCGGAACTGGATTGTGCTTTGTGTGGCCGATGGCGGTAGGGAAGAGTTCAGCGGTCCTAATGATCCCGACTTGACCCGCACCATCGAGGAGTTTTCGCAGATCTGCAGAAATAGTGGACTGGTCACAGAACGGCCGATGGGTATCGTCGGTGCTCGACTGCCTCCCAAAGACCAAGACGACCCTATACGATCGCGCGCGATTAGCAAGATTAGGGAAGTCTTGAAAGCGGGGAAAAAGCCTGCCTTCGTCCTCGTCATCTTGTCCAATAACGACAAGCATGTCTATTCCGGCATCAAGTATCTTTGTGACACGTGGTTGGACATACACACCGTTTGTGCTCATGCTGGAAAAATACGGAAATGTAAATCTTTGCCAAGTACGTTTGTCCTCACATGGTTGACAGGCGTTCAATAGGTTCCCCGGCATATTTCGGCAATGTAGCGTTGAAGGTGAATATCAAAATGGGCGGTGCTAAGTATGTCATCACACCATTGAACGTTATGGGGACTCATACTTGCTGCAGCCACACGCTGGACCAGAACAGTATGAGATGGTTGCATCAAAAACCGACAATGCTGGTAGGTATCGACGTAACCCATCCTGGACCTGGAAGTGTCAAAGGAACACCGTCCATTGCAGCTGTTGTCGCGAGTCACGACAAAGAGTTCGCTCAATATCCTGCTAGTATGAATTTACAGGAGTCTAAAAAAGAGGCTAGTGGCTTCCAGTTCTAATACACCTCCCCTGACGGCGATGCACAGATGGTGACCAACCTGGCGGAAATGATGAGGGAGCGACTCAACTTGTTCCTCAAGAAGAACAAGATATTGCCTGAACGCGTCCTTGTGTATCGTGATGGCGTCTCTGAGGTTCACCATTTGACTTTTTGTTGGGCTCGCCGAAGCTTATATCGGTCTCTGCAGGGTCAACTCATGACGGTCGTGCAGGAGGAGATGCCTGCGATTCAGCAAGCGTTCACCAAGTTCAATACGGCCGCCAGGAAGTACAATCCCAAGCTGACAATCATCGTCTGTGGGAAACGGCACCATACACGATTCTACCCTACAGACAAAGAGGGAGCAGATATGAACGGTAATCCCAGACCAGGCACGGTCGTCGACCGTGGCGTCACATCTGTGTATCACTTTGATTTCTTCTTACAAGGTGCGCGTTCGCTCTTTTTCGCCTCCCTCGTACTTACCTTGCGTTTTAATGCTTAGCGCACGCCGGCCTCAAAGGAACCACGCGACCGACCCATTACTACGTTGTTCACGATGACATTGGTTTCAAGGCGGACGAGCTGCAAACATTGACGAACCAGATCAGCTATCTATACAGCAGAGCTACCAAAGCCGTCAGCCTGGCATCCCCGGCCTACTACGCCGATATGGCCTGCGAACGTGGGCGATGCTACATCCACAAATTGCTTCACAACATCACTAGTGTGAACCTGAACCTTGTCAACGCTGACCAAGAGGTTATGAAAGAAGCCGCAGGACTCTGGCGTGATGGTGTAGCCGGCGATCTCCTGAAGGAGTCCATGTTTTATCTATGAAGCTCATGATTAATTTTAAGGGTGGTGTAAGTGCTGTGTAAATGTATCTCTTGTATCTTGAGTGTATGTTGTTACCTTGTATGTACTTGATGCTCAATTGTCTATATACTGAATTAGATCTGTAGCGCTGTATACCTCTCTAACAACTCAAGGAGAATACAGTTCGGGAACTTCGTTCACAGGCGTGCTGCTTGAAGCAGGCTTGGAGTTTGAGTACTGAATTCCGAATCTTGTCGCCTGCATAGCTCGACGTTTGTCTGACAACGTTGATCCTAGTGCTGGCGGCTGCCGCCTATGCTAATAGGAGCTTGTACTACGCCATAACCACGTGGCGGGACTGTCGAACAGGTTCTCTTCTTCCTCTTGTCATGCCTTTACCCGCAGGCCTGCGCATGCGGGCTCTTCTATCTGGCCTGTTCAACATGATGGCCTTTGTGTCAGCTTCGTACATGGAGCAGGTCGGCTGCCTAGTTCTAGGGTACGGACTTGTCGATCTGACCGATTTCCTGCTTCCAGTCGTTTCTCTTCGACTATGCGGTATCTACCGAACCAGTGACGGTTCCTGTAACAAGTAAGTGCCGTTGCGCCATCCCATGCACATGGACCGCTGAATCCCGTCGTCAAGCTCAATGCGAAACGATTCACATTAGCTGGGATCGTTCCACGGCAACTGGGTAACTTCTTGATCGACAATCACTCGTCTAAACTCAATATAACGTTTGTTATCAAAAACAGACCGTCACCAACGGCGCCATATTACCTCCAAGTCTACACGTCGTAAGTAGCACACTGCCAAGAACCCGTTTACTTCATCAACGTCGGTTCAGCGCATTTGTGTTTCCTTTCGTTGTGGCGGCCGGAAGTGGCTTATCATTTGTGGGTATCGACTGTCATCAAGCACCTTCGCTGATACAATGTATTCCAGGACTGGGAAGTCCCATTCGCTCCGGGAACTTTGGTACGTTCAATGATTCGCGAGAGTTTCTTTGCATTAAATGAGCCTACAGTATCAAGTATGCATGGTGAAGACATTTCTCGTCATGGACTGTCGGAAAAGTCTTATGCAGTCCATCCAGTTTGACAAAAACGGTTACACAGGCGGGTGCCAAGGAACATATTCTATTGTGGCTGACTCGACGGGCACTCCGGCATGCTCAAATGTATCATTTCTCTCGGTCCTCTGGACATCGATGCGCAAGTGGAGGATGGCCCGCTTTCTCAGTATGCCTGGATCAACTCGGTACGTTGCCCCCTTGCTGTGGTATCGCCTTCAACGCGAGCACGCAGTGTACGGACATAGCGATAACTCCTAAAAATGGAACCCCGCCCTACACATTGACCGTACGTGCTGATGTTCAGCCAACAAATTTCTGTTTACCGCTTCACAGGTCGCGCCGATGCTACATCCCCCCTACAATCTCACATTCAGCGACCAGACAGTAAACTGGACCGTGGATCTCTCCTGGGCGTCCCCGTTCTTCATTAGTGTGGTTGACTCTGAGTTCAATCGTTGGTCCTATGGTCCTCTTCACAGCGGAGACGGGACTACCACTTGCTTGTCGGGATCTTCCACCAGCAGGTATGGGGATGCCTAATCTCACATGTACAGTCCATTGATTAGATTGAGCAGTGGTACAGGGTTTTCTTCAGAAGGCATTGTCGTAGGTATAGGTACAGGGGGCTTCATCGTCGGGATGCTTGCTGGGATTGGCGGTGCAGCTTTTTCTGAACCGGCGCGAAAAAAAGCGTCAACGCGAAAGCGGGCAGTTCTCTTTGCTGGGACCGTCTACGTCAGTCGATATCGGCATGGATCCCTTTACATCCGGTTCGGATCCCTACGAGCCACACAACTCGCTGACGACGTCGAGCACGGGCTACAGGCCTGTTCCGTCCATGCCTGCCGATACATCGCCCAGCGGAGTACCCACTCGAGGCTCAAGCAGTTATCATAACATCGAACCGTTTGTTATGCTCGCAGAGCAACCACTCTCCGAAACACCTGGATCGCCTGGATCGATGCATAATCGTCACACGCAAGATTCTTCGGAGCGCCAACAGTCCGGCCATGTCTATGTCGTGCATCACGATGGAGGTCGCGCGCCGATCACTGTATATCACGAGGATGGAACAGAGGTAGTAGAGCTGCCACCTCGCTACAACGAGGGCTCTTTTCCAAATGAACACAGCGAATCGAGGAGTAACTTGCCAGGTCCTAGTGATCCTTAGAGTAGCAATGACCAAAGGAACGAGGGACGAAGAACACCTAATGGTGCTAGTGGAACTGCTTTGCTAAATCAGCCCAGGCGACCGGGAATCGCGCCGAGAAAACTCGGGCGTTAGAAGTTTTGCTGAATCTGTCGTTGTTACTGTTATGACATCTATGCTACGACCATGACGATTTATAGACTGTATGGTACCTTTGGTAATGAGTAGGATACAAAAACGACACCTCTTAATTGATTTGAACATACTCTTCAGTGGTAGTGGACACTGGTTATCCTCTTCTCGTCTGACAGGAAGTATCAGCGTGCTAGTGCACCAGGGGTCATCGAAACGAATCGCTGAAGCTCAACAGGAGCCATAGGATGCACGACTCCCGCTATAGGTTTGAGATCGCTAGAGCTCGCCACTCCGCACGCATCTTCACTTGTCCCTTTGACGATCCGCTCAAGGGCCACCAGACGACTGTATCGGTTTCGTTCATATCAAGAAGGTCTCGGAGAGGGATTGTCATGTAGCCTAAATTGGATCTCTTTGCACTGGCATCGAAGACATGCAGCAGCAATGTGGTTTCGAGTTTTCTGCCACAGATGAAATCGTAGCATGAATTCCACACGGGAGCAGTGGTCTCACGACAAACGGGGGTAGAGAACATTGAAAGAGGAGCTTGCTCCTCCCCGTTGTCGACGCACTGAACAAGAATCCTCGGGCTGGGAGTCTTGTGGGATATGCTTTGTTCCAGCCCTCGAGCCTCGTAAAGGAGCAAACGCACTATGCCAATATCTGTTTGAATTAAGTGCTGCATCGTCAGGCGCTTATGAGTATCTATGTCTCACCGGAGGGGTGGTCTACTGTTTGTGCAGGATTAAAGGAGACAGACACTAGTAAATGGCCGCGCGGCTTCCCTTTAGAAGAACTTAGAGGAAGAGTAACACTATGCAGATCCGGTGTATCCAGGATATGGTCCAACGACAAAAAGGACGACCCAATAGATGTCCACCAACGATATCGAGACCTACTTCGAACAGAGAGATGAACTCCAGAATCTGTAGAGGAAACCGGGATGGACAGTGTGTCTTTCATCCAATTTGGGTTGTACCTATCTATGGATTCAGATACTGGATTTAGTAGGCGAGGACGCACGTACGTGCGACGACAGCATGAAGTGGAAAAGCTCTTTTGCTCTACGTCGGTAGCTATCTTTACGAATGGGTTTGGAGGTGCCGCAAGTGGTCGAAGCCTGGACTTGGGGAAAGAACCCGATTGAACGACGAGACGAACAATACCCAGAACCTGACTGTCCACGATGGGAAGAAATTCTTCGGATGCATTGCGTGAGAAGCAAGAGGGGCACACAGCCTTCTATACAACAGACTGAGTAGGTGAATCGAGACAGCGAGACCAAAGACATACGAATCTCATCCTTTGCCTTGGTTAGGTGGTTGTACGGTAACGTAGACCCGAGCAGAAGCGATATAAAGGCAACACGCCGCGCGAGGTCAAGGAGGCGTTTGCACGAGGATACAGCATGACTCTACACAGTCGTGTTCATCATTGCTTTACCTTGCGCAGCTGGTGAAGGACACAGGCAGATGCATCGAGGCGCCAACCGTATTCTATTGCAACAACCGAGCCCCGTTACAACAGGCATCAGTGCGACAGAACCGAAGAATGAATAAGTGTTCTCTGCCTGCTCGTCTTTGCAGAACGATCTGTGGAAAAGTTTCAGCAGAGTTTTTCCCAGAGTTCCTGCTCCTACGTCACTCTTCAGTGCATGCTGCTCCTTCATTCTGCATTGGATTTCAAGCACGTCGTTTTGCTTGAGCGCCACTAAATAGAGAACGCCAGTCGGGGAAAGTAGTTCCTATGGAGCAATAATCAAACACCTCACTTAATTGAATAAACAGGATGCGCACCGGCACAATCTCAAGAAATCGATTGGTAACATCCATCCCATCATTTCCACCTGCCCATGATCCTTGGATATCCCGGTCCTTCTGCGCATCGACAGCTTCTTCTGGTATTGTAGGGACGTAGGGTGGATTGAAGAGGAGGACATCTACTGAGTTTCGAAGTCGCCTATGTAGAGCCCCCGAAAACGATGTCTCGATTGCATTCAAGTGGACCTACCGAAACGCGTTTGCTCTGTCGAACTACGCGATCTGTGACGAGGCTTACATTGTTTTGCGCTCCTGTCAGAGTCGTACACCTACAGGCGTGTGGATTTATATCCGTGCAGAGGTATACTGTGAAGCAAATTTGCAACCTTTCCCAAACATCTTGTGAAGGACCTACAACTTGACGATCCCAGAATCGTTCCCAGGAAACATGAAACGCAGCCGGATCCCGACCTTAGTGTCAATATCGGAAGGCCGTCCTAGACACTATGAGCCGCAGGCAAACTCACCCAACTTCGAGGCAAATCCGAGGCTTTGAAGCTCTCAATCGCTGTGCATCTTCTTCGAGCGCGTCCAATAACAAAAATGTATCTTCTAAAGCACAATCAATTCTGAATAACGCGCAATAAGTGTAAGTACCTGCTGGTTCATAAACCCTCCCATAATCCTCTGGTCGAAGGTGAGAAAGATCAGGCGTTGGAATCATGATGCTGGCACAGTGGCAGGTTCAGAGTGACAGCGACGCGTCGCGTCACATTCATCTCATAATTCTCACAGAAGCTAAGGACTTCATGAAAGGAGATGAGCATTTCAGTCCAAATTCAATTCATTTATGTTTACAGCTCTGCCCAGCCTCCGTCCGAACTATCTCCTCCACTAACGGCGACCAAAAGGAAAACAATCGCGCTTGCACCAAGTCGCATGCCAAACCCACGATAGAGCTGTCCAAGACCCGTGTGACGCAGCCAACTGTCTCCCTCCCGCTCCGGAGGCACCTCCGTGCTAGTGCTTGACCGGCGTTTTCTTGTTCTCCTGATGATGGGCAAATCTGAGCGCTCCTCAGTGAGAATGTGCCAGAAAGCGTCGACTACACCGTTATAAGGCGCAGGACGCAGCTGAACTGTTCCGTTGATGGGAGGTGCGCCTCGTGTTTGAACTTGGAGGCGGCGTCTTATTGTTTCAAATGGAAGTGTTATCAAGAGCCCGAGGCAGCTTCCGGCAAACTCTGTGAGTCCCCAAAGCAGGGGATTGCTGCTTTCTGTGATGTTGGCACCAATATATGATGCCAGGAAGGCTGGTGCAGCCAAAGATACGACAGTGCGCAGTGTGGTATCAATGATAGTGGGAATGAGGAGTTGAGGATGGAGATAGAGACCCTTGAGACCGCCTTCGTCACGAGTAATTTGAGAAAGAGCGTCGATAGGGCCGGTGTATGAGCGGTATCGGGGAATGAAGGACTGGACGATGAGCCGCGTACGAACAAGGTCTAGAGGGGAAAGGACGAATGCGGTGAAGACATGGGATATTGCCGATAACAGCAGGGGAGGCTGATGAAAGAGAGGGGTTGTGGGGAAGAATATTCCCAGAAGGAGGTTGTGAACCATCGGTTGTAGAGTCGTGGAGAGGACATCTGAGACACACGATGTAAGAAGGCCTGAGCAAGGGTGATTAATGGAGATCGGAGAAGTATGCATGCAGCAGACCTTTCCATAGTGCCAACCAGCCCTCTCCTCTGAAGCGTCCAACGCGTTTAATCATGCCCCAAACGCCGTTCGCGCCGCCGACTGGTATGACAAACTCTGCCTCTTCCTGCAAGAACTTGCGGCCATGATCATCGGCGTTTGGAGGGTGGTGGACTCGAGGCGTGCCCTCTGGATCGGCAAAGTAAGCCTCGTTCTCGTTTGATGAAACACTCAGCTAAATGAACCAAGTCAAGCATTTGACCCATGGGTGTACCAAGATGAACTGACCGCATCGTCGTCGTCTTCAGTGTCGGCGTCAAGGTCATAATCATGAGGTTCACGCGGTATCCACTGCACTTGGAGGAGCGTCTTGCCGACTTCCAAGGGCATGGCAATGGCACTGCTCGTGTACTGCAACACGGCAGACGCCGCGAGGGCTCTGAGCAGTTCTACTGCATTGAAGCCGCCAGTCTCGTTGAGATCAGGGGAGAGGTCGAATATTGAGTTGGTCGCCGTTCGCGTGGACCAGTGGAAGGAGGCTGGGCTCGGCGTCGGGGGTGAGGGTCCACTGGGGATTGCCGGTGCAGCGGCGGGGGGAGGAACAAATGCCCATGCCGACGACGGGTCGGTGTAAAGGTCTCGGAGAGATGGCGGCGAGCTCATGGCATTGAGAGTCAGCGATGACGAGCCAAGGCGAGCGGCGTGACAACTCGTCGCGGCTCGGCACGACGGCAAGCCGCTAGCCAAGTACACACAAATATGCTCCTCGGGACTACATTCGGCAGCTCGCAGTGTCTACAGGCAGGCGGTCGCAATGCAATTCATTCAGAACATTTCTGGCAACCACTCGCTTACTTTGACTGTTTGTCTTTCACGATGCATGAAGGCGTCGCGTTGCGTTCCAGGAACGGATGACATCATCCAGTCCCCACGCCAAGTCCTGTTTTGGTTGACACTTCATTCTGTCCGCCACGCTCCCTCTCTGCTTGTATTCTACCACCCGTCCACCCTAGCCCTTCTTTCTGTAACTCCTCCATGGCCACCAATGCCATTGCCAACGGCAATGGCCAGGCCAATCTTGACGCCCTAAGGCAGGACGAGCAGCAAGGTCGCGTCGCAGTGCACTCCTTCGACCCAGACGCCTCTCCCAAAGAAAAGGCTGCTATAGCTGGACAGGCTCGAGACCAGCTCAAGAGTGTCACTGGGAAGTCTGCAGCTCTGGAGCGAGGTATGGCGGCGTATTGTCCCCCTAACCCTGTCCACTCATCTTCGGGCGCAGAGGTCGCTTTCGACACAGGCAACTCGTCCGCCGTGCCTACGATCACTATCAACGGCACCGACACAGCACACTCTCCAATCAAGGCCGATGACGTTCCCCAGGAACCTGTAGCATCAACTCCAGAGCCACCCTCGCCTCCCGGTGCCCTCCCCGACGGACCTGCGCCATCTATTCCAGACTGGTACCGTGTTGGGTGGCGTGCGGTCTCGGGAATTGACGACCCGCCTTCCCCTGAGGGTGCCGAAAAGGACAAGGGTGTTCTAGAGCAGTTCATTTCAGACCAATACTACGGCACGTGGTACCACAACGCTGCACTTATCGTCGCCGTACGTGTCCTACCCCGCACTACCTACAATCTCTATGCTAAGAGCCATCCATCATACAGGCTGTCTTTGTCACCCATTTCCTAACACGTTTCCACTTCGGCTGGGGATGGATATTTATAGTGCTTGCATTCTGCAACACCTATTATACAAGCTCGATGGAGCGCGTGCGTCGCAATGCACGCGATGACATACAGAGGGAGCTTGTCAAGACGCGTCTAGCCTCGGAACACGAGTCCGCGGACTGGATTAACAACTTTCTCGATCGCTTCTGGCTTATTTATGAGCCCGTATTGTCCGCTACGATCATCAGCTCCGTGGACCAGGTCCTCAGCTCGTCGACTCCTGCATTCCTCGACTCATTACGCCTGACAACTTTCACTCTCGGTACAAAGGCACCACGCATCGACAAAGTCAGGACGTTCCCCAAGACGCCTGATGACATCGTCATGATGGATTGGGGGATCTCGTTCACACCGAACGACCTCTCCGATTTAACGCCCAGGCAAGCTGCCAGTAAGGTCAACCCGAAAGTTGTGCTATCGGTACGACTCGGCAAGGGTTTCGCTACTGCGGGCATGCCGATTTTGGTAGAGGATATCACTTTCAGTGGACTCATGCGCATCAGAATGAAGTTGATGTCCAACTTCCCTCACGTACAGATTGTCGACATCTGCTTCTTGGAAAAGCCTGTCATTGATTACGTCCTCAAACCTATCGGCGGTGAGACCTTTGGATTCGATATAGCAAATGTGAGTTTGGATTCGCAAGATCTCGAACATCCAACCTGAGCTCTCCATTAGATACCCGGTCTGTCGTCTTTCATTCGAGACATGACACACTCCGTTCTTGGGCCTATGATGTACGACCCTAATGTATTTACCCTCAACCTCGAGCAACTACTGTCGGGTACACCCTTGGATTCAGCTATCGGAGTTCTGCAAGTCACTGTGCAGTCCGCCCGTGGTATCAAAGGCACCAAAATCAGTGGCGGTACTCCAGATCCATATGTATCTCTGACCATCAACAATCGCGCTGAGCTTGCGCGAACGAAGTACAAGAGCAACACGTACGTCCTCCAGTCATCAAGCTACGATGTATCCTTGAACTTATATAGGTACAACCCTACCTGGATGGAAACCAAATTCATCCTGATCAACTCATTGACGGAGGCTCTTTTCCTGAACGTTTGGGATTACAACGACCACCGGAAGAATTCGCTCTTGGGCACATCTACCTTCGAGTTATCCCGGCTGCAGGATGACGCCACGCAGGAAGGAATTGAATCCTCGATCCTCAAGGAAGGCAAGGACAGGGGTCAACTGCGATACGATGTCTCTTTCTTCCCTGTTCTCAAGCCAGAGGAGGGTGAGGACGTTCCTGACACCAGTAAGTCTGTCCCTCTTTGTGAAAGATCGCCAAACGCTGATGTCGTGTAGGCGTTGGCATCGTTCGCCTCACCATTCACCAGGCCAAAGATTTAGATACCTCGAAATCGATGTCTGGCGATCTAAACCCGCTGGCCAAGGTGTTCCTTGGTGATAACAAGAATCACATCCACGCCACGAAGAATTTCAAGCACACGAACAATCCTGTTTGGGAATCTGCACATGAGTTCATCTGCTCCCATAAGGCAACGTCGGTCATCACGATCAAGGTCATTGACGACAGAGACGTTTTCAAGGATCCCGTCATTGGCTACATGAGCATCAAGTTGGAGGACCTTCTCTCCTCCAGACAAGAGAATATCGATTGGTTCCCTCTTAGCAACTGCAAGTCGGGTAAAATACGGATTTCGGCTGACTGGAAGCCCTTGAACATGGCTGGAAGTCTGCATGGTGCCGAGCAGTACACTCCCCCGATTGGTGTCGTTCGCCTTTTACTAGACCGCGCGACGGACGTCAAGAATGTCGAAGCGGCTCTTGGCGGCAAGGTACGCCGACGTTCACATTTTTGAGCAAGACCTATACTGACCACCCTTCAGAGTGACCCATACACTCGTGTCTTGGTGAACAATGTCATTCTTGGACGGACAGAGGTTGTCAATAACAGTCAGTTGGTAACTTGCTCAACTTGAGATCTCGCTCATTGCTTTCAGATCTCAATCCTGTGTGGGATCAGATCGTCTACATACCAGGTATGTCTCGGCACCCACTTCAAGCATGGCCTGGTACACCTTGCTCAATTCCTTTCCAGTTCACTCTCTCAAAGAGACGATGCTCCTGGAATGTATGGACTACCAGCATCTGACTAAGGTGGGTTTGCTGGTATCCAGACCATTCTCCTGCTCATCAATGTGCTGTAGGATCGTTCTCTTGGCTCCATCGAATTGCGCGTGTCCACTTTGGCGACAGAAAGTACCGACCCTGTCTACCCCTTCCAATCCACTGGGGTAAAGACAGTGAGCGACCCTCTACGCTTGGACAAGGACGGAACTTTCAAAGGGCAACTGCATTATCGTGCGGAGTTCGTGCCGGCTATGAAGCTGAAAGGCGTCAAATTTGACGGACATTCCAATGAAATGGAGCAAGCCGCTGCCCAGGATGAGGACGAGGGCGAAGGCGGCGTTGTACTTGACGACGACGCGTCCGACCACGACAAAGGTCAGGCCGTTCCCGAGGGCGTCACCATCACTGGCCGCAAGGAGCACACGAAGGCTGCGAAGTCCACTGATACCACAGCTACGACTGCGACTACGGCGACGAAGGCGACCACTGGAAGTAAGACGGCCGCTGAGCCTGTTGAAGAGGGCCTCGAACTCAGCACCGAAGATTTGTTATCGCATCGTGCGTCTCACCCATTTCCATCTGATATCTACTAATCTCTTCACCTTACAGAATCTGGAATCATCATCTTCAATGTCGTGTCTGGGGAGCTTTCCAAAAAAGCACGTGTCGAAGTACTTCTCGATGACGGTTACTGGCCTTGCTTCAGCACAATACGTTCGCGGAGCACCAAAGCTCAGTGGGACTATGTTGGCGAAGGCTTCCTCAAGGAACTTGATTTTGGCCAGGTCTGGTTGAGGTTGAACGACGCTGACGAAGGCGACAAAGACGATATCATAGCCGAGTGGCGGGGTGACGCGAAGGACTTCCTGAAGGCAACTATGGTAAAAATCTCTCTCTGTTTCCAGTCATACATGCTCTTTCTGATTCCTTTCTAGGCCGGTCCTTCGGATTACACTCTTACTGGTGTAGGCGATGACAGGCTCTCTACCGTCACCATTGAGTCACGCTATGTGCCCGTGCCGGTCAAGCTTGAACCACGGGAGAGCATCAACAGTGCGTGAAAACTCTGTTTTGGGAGAGCAGACGTCATATAATGTGAACTTAGACCAGGGAGTTCTTCGTCTCGATCTTCTCAGTGGACGCGACATCGTCGCTGCGGACAGAGGAGGTGAGCACGACACGACCCTTGAAACATGACTATAACTATGCTATCAGGAAAATCCGATCCTTACGCCGTCTTCTCTCTCAACGGACAGAAGGTTTTCAAGTCTCAAACCAAGAAAAAGACACTCAATCCGGAGTGGAATGAAGAATTTATGGTGTCTGTGGTATGTTAAAGTTATGTCAATTTCTCTTGCCAGTGATTGAGATATCTTGCAGCCATCCCGGGTTGGGGCTCACTTCACTGTGGAGATCTTCGATTGGAATCAGCTGGAACAAGCGAAAAGTCTCGGCGAAGGTATCATTGACTTGGCCGAAATTGAACCGTTCGAGGCCATGGACCAGGAAATCTCCCTGACATCAGCGAAGCACGGAAAGAAGGGCAGCGTCCATATTCGCATGATGTTCCAACCAGAAATCATCGCCAAGTCGAGGCAGAAGACCTCGACTTTCTCAAATGCCGGTCGTGCAATGACGCAGATAGGCGGTCTACCAGTTTCTGCAGGGAAAGGTGTCATACACGGTATTACTGGTTTATTCGGTAGCAAGGACGGTGGAAACCAAGGCGACATTCCTCCGGTACCAAGCGCACCGGCGGGACAAGCGTCGCACCCCATCGGCCAGCTGGACGTTGAGGGTGTCACAGCGTTCCCTACAGTAAGATCCGTAGGCTCTTTGGAGAGCGGTGCGCAGGAACCTGGCACTCTCAAGGTGACGGCCATTGACGCAAAAGATCTTCCTGGTGGGGACTCCAAGCCATATGTGACCATCCGGGTTGGCGACCGAGAAGTGAAGACCAAGCATGTGGGCAAAACCGCAGTTCCCGAGTGGTAGGTGCTCTCTGTCCAACCCCTGCTTCGCCGGGCTGACTGACGATGAACGCTAGGAATGAATCTTTCACATTCGCTGCTGGACCTCTTACCCCAAAACTGTTCGTGTGGATCCACGACCACAAGACGCTTGGAAAAGACAAACTTCTTGGAGACGGCGAGATAGATGTGCGTGTGGTGTGTATCCGCCGGACAGGTACTAACAGGTGCTTTTAGATCTGGCGACATATCCAGGCAGATAGTGTCTCTGGTGCGGACGTCTTGTGCGAACTTCGAGATGGTCAAGGGCTATTGAAGGTCCGACTTGAGTTTGACCCAACGTCGAATCCCTTGATGCGATCGTCAATGTCATCGAGAGAAAATGTCAACAGAACGGTATCGATTGCTTCGCCGTCACGATTTAGCATCAGAGGGAAACGTCCAGGGGGAGAGAATGATGATGATTGATTAGTTTTGCTTTTGTATTTCTAGTAGTAGTACCATGGACACTGACTATTCGTACGATACCGTTAATTTACCGTATATTCAGCAATACCGTCCGAGGTCAGTGCTTTTTTGGGGGGTGCTACTAGAGAAATCTAGACAAGGTGCCTGGATGAGCGTGGGCAATTTAGCACAGTGATGATCGGTTGGGGAAATTCGTATCTTTGTCTTTCTCCATGTCTGATAAACCGGTGTCCGTCATCCCGTTGTTGTCGCGGGCCTTGCATAGAATCCGGTCGACGCCACCTAGGATCATTGCCTCTCCTCCCACGCAGCCACGACGTGCATCAGTAGCCATCATTATACGCGTTGTGCCATCTCCAGACGCCAATCTTCCTAGCACTTCTACTGCACCCCCCGCACTCTCGGAATTCTTCCAGCTTGACTGGGTCAATGACCCCAATGCTCGCGCTGAAATTCTCTTCTTGCAAAGAGAGAATCCTGTCGCGGAGGACGGCTCCGTAGCGAAAGCCAACCCCCGAGCCAAAGAAGCGCACGTCGCTTTTCCGGGCGGAAGGACTGATCCTGACGATGAAGGAGGTGCCTACACTGGTGCGTGCAACCCAAATTTTCTCTGAACACCAGTACTGACAAGTGCACGCACCCAGCACTCCGTCAGACATGGGAGGAAATTGGCCTGGACCTTGCCGAGAAGGACTACATGTGTATCGGCCAACTCGACGACCGCGAAATCACAACCTCGCTCGGCAAGCGTCTGCTGATGATTCTGTCGCCCTTCGTCTTTCTCCAGGTGTCCCCTCACGCTCCAGCTCCAGATCCAGTTGCTTCTACAACATTGCACTGGATTTCTCTGACGTCCCTCGTCTCTGCCAGCCCACCGTCGCGTTGGTCCAATGTGACCGTTGATGCCGCGTCGCGACTCGCGCCCAAGCATTCCACGGCACTGCGTCTGCTTGTACGAGTCCTTATTGGCAGCATGGAGTTCCCCGCCATCGTGTTGGAGAACAGAACTTCATCCCATATGCTCAAGCTATGGGGCCTGTCGCTAGGAATGACGCTGGACTTGGTGTCCTACATGATACTTCCCACCCCATCTTCAAAAAACGAGGCCGACTCCAAACTGAATGTCAACACCGGTCGTTCGTCCCCCCTCTCTCCAGTCATGTATCTGCCTTATCAGAGTGAGGTGTCCGGCATGCGCATGGAAGTTGTCGCACCCAGCCTGGCTAGTGTCTTCCCCCGGTTCTCGTATCCTGACGTGAACTTCTGGATTTGGTGAGCTTATTGATACCTGCAGTCATTATGAGGTATCTGATGACGGTGATAGGGTCTTTGGCAAGCGATACCGGGAAGTCATCCGTGGATGGGAAGCAAGTGTACGCTCCGGGGGAGCGAACGACAGGAGGTATGTGAAGTCAAACTCTTGCTAGTTTTACGCTTCCTGAGGATCGTGTCTAGAATTAACTGGTCCGGTTCTGCGTTAAGCACTTTTTATGCTGCTATTCGCAAAGCTCTAGTTGTCGTCATCGTCGCCCGGGCTCTCGGTATCATATGTGGATTTGCGTTCGCCGGCTGGTGGATTTTTGCAGCTTGAGAGATAGGACAATCTCATCATCATTTCAGGATATTGGTTCATAGGAACAATTGTGTAGACATGGGAGTATCGTAGAGCTGGAACATATGTAAGTTATCTGTTAACATGCAATATCCAGCCATGACGGTCAGGATTGGCGGAGATTCCGTCGAACAACATGTTCAAACCCAAGAAGTCGCGTCGAAGGATGTGTCCATCAGGTTGATGTTCATTGTGTAGACGCCACCGACTGACGTTGATGGCGGCTTCACGAGTACGTTCGTCCCATTCCTCGAAGTCATCCCGCGAAATTATCTGTTGGAAGTGCTCATGAATCCCTGAAAATAGGTCAGTGCAGCGGATTCCCTCTGGGTTGATTATCATTATCCGCCAGTGTGGCATAGGTTGGCCATCGATATGCAATGCATTAATGGCCATATGCGTAAGAAAAGGAAAAGTCGCTGGTTGGCAACTGTCGGCAGGCGAGAGCGGAATGAAGGCATCGGGATCCTCAAGATTAGTTATGAGAACTGCAGTTGGAGCTTGGCCGACGTCCCAGTGAATGGCAGGTGGACCAGCAACGTCGTGTTTGAGCCAGGGATTCAAGTAGCATTCCCACGGGAATGGCAGTGCTGCCCTAGGATCTGGTCTCTTCCAGCGCCTTGGTCGAGGTGGGAGGGCCGGATGGTGGAGTCCAGGTATCCAACGCTGAGGATATTGTGTTCCGCCTGCGAAATAAGCTTTCGTTCATGGAACAATGGCAGAAGCTTGCCTGGACTCCTCAACCGATTGCACAGCTCTTCGACGCTCGGCGGCAAGATACTTCGGCGTACCGTTGTAGGAGCTGGCATTATCAAGGCAATGAGTAGCTATTGCCAACGGAAAGGAAAGGTCACTGACATTGATTATTCACGTAGACCTGGTTTATCTGTGGCTGAGCATAATAGCCCCAGGCCTTCCATTCAGAGAGCGGTGGCGGTTCGTATCGTGGTCGCGGAGGATCCAATTCGTAGGGATGATACAGAGGTATCTCATGAATGACTATTATCCTGTCAAGGCCTGCCGCCGGAATGATTGATTCCTGCTAGTCGCGTCAAGGAGGAAGTTGCAACTCACGAAAAAGCCTTCTCAGCCATCGAATGATGAGATTTCTCTCGTGGGCGCGAGAATCGAAGTATTTGCGTTTGAGCTTGAATGGTGGAGCCTTGGGGGGCGTCCAACTCTCGTCGTAAGCGTACGGATAAACCTCGTTGGGCAACGCGATGGTAGATGAAATCGGAGATGGCTCCCATTGTTTGTTAAGATCCACGACAGGGCGATAATATCCGCCATGTATGTTATGGCGCCCCGGTGGCTTCTCCATAGGCAAGAGGCTCTGGAGTGGACCGAGTTCAGGAGATCATCAACACCGTAACATGACAAAACCTGTAACTTATAAGGGATGGGAACGAGGTCGACACGAGGCGAGGCTGTACAGTATCAGAACACTCTCTGTTTCCCATATGCACACCACCCAAGTCGGAACAAAAAACAGTAAGAGACAGCTTAGCGGACGAGATGGGAAGACAGGCCTTGTCTGAATCGGAACAAGCCATTGTCGTGCCGGTCCGAGTCGGCATTGGAGCCCTCAACTCGACTTTAGGGCTACGAGACCGAGTCCAATTACACACTCGCAAAGATATCGCGCGGAGTCTCAGACTCTGTGCTGAGCGCATTTCTGCGCCAAAGATACTCTATTGCTGATCAAGCGCCTCCAGACTTAGGGTCGTGACATTGAACTTGGTGCCGTTCATCCATCATCATGGCCCCCGAGTCGATGTCGATCATGAGCATCCCGCGAGAGGTGCTCCAGAGCATCCTCGCGCTATGTGATGCCTCGTCTGTCTCTAGCTTCTCAATGACTGCCTCGTCCTTTCATCATGTAGTCTATCACTCCGAGGACAATTTCCTGTGGCGGCAGCTCATCATTCGGGGTTGGGGAGATCCACGAGCCATTCATCCGAAACCGGTGCTCTCTTCAAGGAGAGCCTCTTTGGCTCTTACCAGTGACGACGCAGACTGGAAGTTTCTACTCCAAAGCAGGATACGCGCCGAGAAGATTGCCAACTCGAAGGAACCGTGTGCGGATGACGTCCGATTTGCTGCAGAAACATTCATCGACATAATTGCAACATCAGAGCCGTATAGCGAGGACGCCGAAACGTTATCTCCTGGACTGGGACGGTTATCTGCTATTCTGCGATCGTCGAGCATTCTCCACCACCTCTACCCCGGCGACCCAGCCCTCGATCAGCTGCTCGCGCGCCTGAAGGTGTACTTCATCCTGTCCGATGGTGACGGTGACGGTGACGACGATGAGGATGAGGACGGTGTTCCGTCTGAAGCCCAGCGGAACCGGAGTCGTTGTTTCATATACGATTTGAGCCGTTACAGCTTCCACAGCAGATGGGGTCCTTATCTTGCAGACGGAGGCGAGATGCGTAGCTCGGTATCTGAATCAGAGGTCACTTCGAGAAGGACTAGAGGCGATGCGCACGTTAATTGGGGGCACCTTCATCACTTGATGACCGTTGTGTGGTCCAACCTGGCTGAACTTCCCCTTCGTTGGTCAGAGGTTCGTCCTCGCGTGGGACTAGAGGCGGTACGAGCGCGTTCGGCGCCGGCCAATTTCACCGCCGAAGATTGGGCAGGCAGTGAAGGTATGTACTGCTAGTTCTCTGAGACAGCACAGTCAATATGACTGCTAATGTAGGTTGCTGGAGGCGCTACGTCTGTTTTATGGACTATCGGGATTTGTTCGGTAAGTTCAGGTACTCCTCGTCCAAAAGTGTTGCATGCGTTGACTCCTTGTCCCAGCTTTCAATGTCAGCGCAAACCAGAAAGCTGGCTCATATGACTGATTCTTTCGCTTGCAGTTCTCTAACACATTCCGTGGACCGCGCCATATTGCATATTTCCAAGAAAACCCTCGCTTTCGGGAAGCAACGCGTCTCATACAGGTAAACCTGAAAGTAGTAACTCGTGCCGAACTGGAGCATTGTCCCGATGCTGATTTTCCCAATCCCTTTCCCGACTATCCCCCCATCTTTTTCAATGGGTCATCCCGTGGCGTAAACGGCAACGAGTCCCTCATCGAAGGCATAGTCAGAATGGCCGAAGACGGTACAGTTCGCTATCGTTTTGTGAGTTTCCTTCACTTTGAGTTCCGGAACGAGTAAGCGTTTATTCCCAGTGGGAAAAGGTCTCGATTTATGATAGTGCCACGCAATGGAGGTGCGTGAGATAATTCTCATCTATCAGAATCAATGTACTCACGCGTCCGGTCAGCTCCGAGGGAGTGCAAGTAGGCAATGTAGGATGCGCTGCTGGTGTCGTTGGTGTCTGGACGACTACCATGCACGACGAAGGTGTGTTCGGCACGACATTGGCTAACAGCATGCTTACAGACTTCATGCAGGCGACCCTGTGGGTGAGGCTACCCATGTCTTGAACAGTACTCCTGCTTATTGCTTGCAAAGGACCATTCTGGCTCTGGAAAGTCAACGAGGACTATCCCCAGGAGGTTGTCGATCACATCTAACGCTTCATTTCAAAGTCGGGTTACTCGATACTCAAGTTACATGGCCGTATTCAATTTGTACAAACAGCTATCAAGACAGACTAGACCCATTCACGGCAAAACTCAGACCAAAGTATTTTTGAAGAAATCGACAAGGCGAGAATAGACGTCCTTGAATCTGAGCCCGACAGTCGGTGAGAAGATCTTTGAAGTAAACTGGGTAACTTACTCCTTGAGATTTTCTTCGTTCTTGAGATCACCGCGCGCGGCGGCCCATCCATGAAACCTTCGTACATGTTATGTGCTTGTGGTTCGAAGAATGACTTCACTCACATGTTAGAGTAGTTCTTCGACTCACACTGACTGGCAAATGGCTTCTTCGAGAGGACATCAAGGATCTTCTCATACTGGATGCATGTTGTGAGACTTGCGGAGAAAAGGGCCACAATGTCCGTACTTCGTGAACTGGTTCATCTTTGGAGATGTACATGGCCAATGGAACGGTCAACTTGCTGGCATCGTCTACAGATAACATGCTACGATCTCGATCAGGATCACCAGTGAACTCGTCAAATAGTATCGCTTACGCAGGGTGAAGAATGGATATAGCACTGAAGGGCGTTCCTTCACCGCCAGAAAGTACGGCTACCTTCCCACCTGCGGTACTAAGTCAGTCTGAAGCGAGGCGAACACTAACCTGGCGCTCACCCCAGCACATGCCGTAAACTCCAATACTTTTAGCACCATTGATCTTGAGAGTTTCACCGAACGCCGTGAGCTTCTTCAGATTAGCCGGTGGGCTAGCAGTACCGCCAAAGAAGGCTTGGAGATCTGCCTTGTCCTGATCGCTCTTGGGAGGGAACTTGCCAATATCGAAGGCGCCATCAGGATGGAAAAAGTCGGGCATGTAGACGGTGGTTTTTAGCGTTGAGGCGATGATGTCGGCACCCTGTTGAGTTTGTGGAAAGTACCCAAAGATATCGTAGATGGAGACAATAGCATTGTCGCTGGTCTCAGGCCCAGTGATGTAAACCTAGGAATGAGCAGACGGGGGTGAGCTCCGCGTCACAAAACAAGGCTGAAGTGATACTCTGTCGAAGCCTCCCAATGATTTGATGATACCCTTGGGTGTGTAGTCGGATTGAACGGGGGGAATTGAGCAGCAGGCTTGGTTGGTGTTGTGGATGGTAGACATTCTCGCAATGGGTTGGTGGTGCAGATGATGGAAGATGGAACGCAAGCGCAACATGGCCTCGATGACGCACGAACCAGTGTCACTTGTGATCGAGGACTGATAGTGGACTGATCCGAATCGCGGGCCGAGGCCGCACCACGCACGTGATGTGATTGCCTGTTTCGTGACCGTCTTTTTTTGTTCTCTGTTTCGTTTCTACCACCACCGCTCTGTCACTTCCAAGTGTAGAGCAACTCTCGAGTCTGTCTCATGGCTCAGGGTACTTGCCGTGGCTGTAAAGATGGAAGCTTTAGAGTTCAATTAAGCCGGAGCGTTCTCCAAGCGGTCTTTTTTAGTCCGTCATGGGGAATGCTTGACTATGAGACTCGTACATCCCATTTCTCGATGAAGTTATTTCTCTGTAGCACTCAGATACAGTATCTGCTATTTTGCCCTCTCCACCAGTACACGCTAGGCCCCAATAAATACAGTGCATAAATCAAGTCGTAAATGTGTGAGAGAGTCATATCATGTCGTATTCTCCTAGGGATGCCTTCTATGAAGCACCACTGCAGACCAAGCATAGATGATAGCCGTAACAAACTCCATGATCAAACCCATGATAAGGTAGGCTATCCATCTGCCGTGGACGGGGTTAAACTTGGCGAGAGTCGCATTGGAGGAGAGTCGGTCGCCGAAGGGATCAGATGCTGACCACGCTGCTAGTATTTCATAGGCTATGCGCACGCCAAGAAACGGAAGAGCGAGCGTCAAACCGCCAAGTAGCTGTAGTATGAATGAGGACGTTGGCGCCAGTGGGCGAAACATATACATTCGCCACTTACCCTCCTTCGATAGCTTCTCATGGAATAACGATGACTCCACGCTACTAGTGTCATGAAAGCCAGCACGATGTAAATGACCTGGTGGTCAAGAGTCGAATAAGTCCCGGACAGCGCCAGTGTAAACGCGTACTTACCCCGAAAACAACTGCTGCAACACGACGAACGATCATACCTAGTTGCCGGTCAGAACGGCTCGTGTACGCATATGCACTGGGCACTGGTTTGAATGCCACGTACCAGCGTGGATATCTGGATTTACGTGTGTCCCCAACAATCCAGCAGCGATGCTTAAACCCAGTGCAATGACAGCTAGCGCTCCGCCAAAGTAATACATCCGTCGAACGGCCGGATAGTCGCTATATGAACGATATCCTCTGTATACTCTGTGAGCACGCAAACCAAGCGAGTGGACCGAAGGCGTACGCAAGGGAAGTAAACCCAATTGCAGCCAGCAGCAGTATGGCGAGCCCGGCATGGAACAGAAGGTAAGCCGATATGTATAGATCGACACTAGGATCCGTGGTGGTTTCCGCGGCAACAATCAGCGCGCCTCCAGCAATTCGAACTAGGAACAATCGTGGATTCTGTGTTCATAGCAAGTGTTAGGCACACCAACCTAGGGCAAACAACAGGAGCATAATCCACCCCGCATCATTACTGAACAGATACCGGATGAAGAAGAGAAGCGAGACCGCAGCAATGGGCACATAAAATGCCAGCTGAGCTGCTGCAATCTTTCCTCGCTCATCCAAGGCTGGCATATTCGTGTCGTGAGCGTTTCAATGATGGTTAAGGCCAACAGCCAGTGCGTCAAGACTCAATTCCAACACCACCATCAGGTCCCATCAATGTACAGCCACGGCCAAACCTTATCTCGATAAGATGAAGCGGGAGTCAACCCTGAAGAGTACAGTACCGGTATGTAGAGAGTACATAGTCATGTTATGCTAAGCTACTACAGGCTACTACTATACAGCATTGGGAGTACGGTAGGTAAGCGTGTTTGTCCGTGAGCCAATTTCAACACCAGTACGCATCCCTACCGTACTTATGCCATGGACGTGATATTGCTCTCCGACTATCTCCTTCACGGCCAGCATCAGCCTATCCAGGCGACTCACGATACCAAAGGCAGTAGAGACGCCTACGCAGAACATGCTGTCATGTTTCATCAGAAGGTTTGACGGGAAGCGATTTCGATTTCAACCTACAGATACTGCTCATTCTCCAAGGTCTCCAAGGTCAAAGTCCTTGGAAGGCCAAAGTCTTCCTCGGCTTCCTTGTGAATGATACTGAATCCGTGATACTTGTGCATGAATCGATCAACCAGTGGGCATGGCGTTATCTGAGGCAATGGGTCTCCGGTACGCAACGACGTGGAAATTAAACCTATGTATGCAGATCAGTAACAGACGTAACATCGAGAAAAAACAACGCACTGATAACGGCCAGT
The DNA here is from genome assembly GCA_019915105.1 of Strobilurus luchuensis. Lineage (NCBI taxonomy): Eukaryota > Fungi > Basidiomycota > Agaricomycetes > Agaricales > Physalacriaceae > Strobilurus > Strobilurus luchuensis. The sequence goes on along the minus strand of JAHLMJ010000016.1, from coordinate 788,410 downwards.
AGGTCACCCTGGAAGTTTGGGTCGATGAATCGAGTACGAACGAGGAAAGCTCGTGTCCAGGACGGTTCCATATGTTCCATCACAGACATGAGATGTGAGAGGGAGTACGCAATTTGCCTGCGAGAAGAGGATTGAGTTTTCGATGATCAGGTGCATGGAATGATGCTGACATCTGCAGATCCAAAATCTTTTGATACCTAGCTGCAGGCCAGCGACCACGCAATGAAAACTGACGTGAATGTTAGATCTTCCACATGACGACAAAGTAAACAACTGCTCGGACCTCATAAATTGCGTTGGTACGAAGCACGGCCGACCTGTTGAGTTTGCTACGAATAGCAATCAAGCTGGTGATAACCTCCGGAATGTCCTGTGCCCTGCGAGTGGTCGCGAACGAGATGACCGAACAGTATATAGCACCAAGCTCGGAAGAGGTTGTAGCCAGCGTGGTCCTTTGGTACCGCCGAATGGTTGTTGCTGGAGGTAGAAAAGAAAAGATGCTACCGACAATGAGGAAGAGGAACAAGTCAGTTTTATCGAGTAGGACATACAACGCTGCTGTCACTCCGGCAGTAACAAGAACGAAACGACGCTTTGCAATACTTGAGTCTCAATGAACGTGACACTCAACGAGCAGCTTACCCATGCTACTTCGATACCGAATCCCGGATTACCAGGCAGAGCCAGTTGAACATCTTGATACGAGTATCCGACGACCTGAGGCATTGTGAGCATATGGTCAAACAGCTCTTTGCCAGATGCATTCCCACCAATACAGTCGTGACAAAGAAGATGATGTTCGTCATGGGCGGACCAGGCCAGTATAGCCTCGCGTAAAAGAAAAACGGGAAGCATACAGCGAAGACCGCAGCGAGTCCATAGGGGCTCCCGTTACCATTACCAGCCGATATATACCTGTCCCAATTATGAGGGGTCTTGTCACTGTGTAGTAGAACTGATCAGAGACGTACCACATAACGGAGCCTACAATGCCACCACAGAATGTACTGAATACACGAGCTACCCACCCAAATGTTGTGTCCCCTCTGAATCGCGCCAGTGTGAGTTGAGCCATGACACTGCCATCCGCGAGTCAGTGCAAGAAACGACAAGCACGACTGACTTGACCCACATTGCCCATACAAATCGATTCTCTGTAGACATGGTCAGAGCCAGGCGCAAAGAGGACCAACGCAATGCTCACTGTATGCAAATTCCGCGGAACTACTCAAGAACGAAGGTAGGCACATGATAACTGCAAAGATTCACTTTTCACACAGCCAGAAAAGTTCTGCGAGCACATACTGGTCAAGACCCCGGCCTTGACGGCATACAACGCATTGCCACCGCCAAACCCTCGTACAAACATATACAGGTAATTCATGCACCATTCGAACGTGTTGCTTGGAGGAAGGGCGTCGGGATCCCGCTTCTTCGCCATACCCAAGTCATCCATGACCGTAGGTGCCAAGCCTTGCACTAGGCCTGGGTCTTCCTCATCATCTTGGATATCCGAAAGATTCCAGGTGTTCCATGTGAAAAAATGCCGCGCAGGAGTCCATATACGATTCTTGGGTCGCTCTTGCTCAAGGCGAATGATCTCGTCAAGCTGTCAAAGAATGTTAGCTCTACGAGGTATGTCTCGAGGAGGAGAAGTCACCATCTCAATAATTTGACATGTGAATCGCATGAGATGGTACTGATAGACGTAGCAATGAAAAAGATAGCGATGACTGGGCGAGTCCTGTTCGACGTCTCCCTTCGCCTCCAGCGCAGGGCGGTATGGATCGAGAACCTTGAATCTGCTGTCCGACTTGAACTTTTGGAGGAAAGATTGAAGATCCTCTCGCCGCTTCGCCAGAGCATCATAATTAGTCTGCCATAGCCTCTTCCTTTCCTTGGCCGACCGCCAGAACGCGAAGCGACCTCTACTACGGACTTGCCCAAGCCACTCCGAAATGGCGACCACGGCGCTCTGATTCGCTTCGATCAGAGGGTCACAGCACTCGTGCAACAGATCGGTAAATTGCTGGGTGTGCAAGGTCGAGTTGGGGTCATGGAAGAAGGTAGCTTCTATATCCATGTAACGCTGGGACTCGAAGACGCCAACAGCGGATTCGGTCTTGGAGAGGCGCGACAGGGAGAGATGCAGATGGGAGTGGTGGAGAAGATTATGGAGTGGTCCGTGATGGTGGTGATGGTGGTGGGAGCGCGAGTGAGAGTGCGGCTGAATGGGCGAAGAGCGGCTTCTGTCACGGCTCAGCCTTTCGTTGTCGTCTTCAGCTGTGTCAGGACTCCGAGGTTCTGGAGAAGGCTGTCTTGATGTTATGGGAGTGGTTGCACCTGGAGTGGCCGGCCTAGACGGCAGTGGCGTGATGGGAAACCTTTCTCGAGTCGGCTCAATGAGGGCGAAGTAAATGGTAAGACCATTGGCGCGGACTGCCATGCGTCGGGCAATATCCTGAAGACATCTGAAATCCGTGGGTGCAAACCTAGAATAGATAAGGTCGGATGTTAGAAGGCGGCCCGTAATGGCGAGTGGCACTAGAGCCGCTTCGGACTGTTTAATGTTCGCCTTGATTCCCGCCGCAGTAGCTGCAAATTCGGACGAATCGGCGGGATTGTCCTTCAGAGTTCGATAGAGTTCGAGAGATTTGACAAGGGGTGCGAGAACCGCTTGTAACCGTGTCGTAAAATCTGCTGATACTGTTTGCGGAAAGACGAAGATGGAAACGAAGACCGAGATGGAGGAGTGAAAACCAAGAGGAACAAGAATGCCTCTACCAATCTGAAAGATCTAAGAGAAGCCCGCCGACACGATACCAGAACTCACTGCATAGTAGGGATATGGGCTACGCTTAAAGTCAGAATTTTCGGGCAACTAGGTCAAAGAGACTTGCTCACAGCAGAATCGCGGTAGTTAGGGATATATCCAAGCCTATACAGGCTAAGATGCATCCAAAAAGATACGGTCCTGGTCCTTGACGGGCCCTGACAAAGAGAAGGAATACTGTCCCAAGAAAGATGAAGACAGCAAGAATAACTGTCGGCGCGGGCTCGACAAATTCGCCCGTGATAGCAGCCACAAGCGTGACCGAGGGGTCAGAATTAGTGCGTGCAAGATTGGCGAGAAAGATTCCGAGGCATGACCATCTTCACGAGGGGTGATGAGCCAAAGGGAGTCGTCGTTAGGCAGTCACTTACGCCCATACCATTGAGACAAGGACGACGATGATAACTTCGCGTTCTACTACACCGATGAAGTGATCACTAGGAGGGGACATAAAAGCGGCTTAGAGCCGAGTCAGTCACTTGAGAAGTTTACCGAGAGTATGCATACAGATAAGGATGAGGAAGCTTGCCTACAGGCAGTCAGTTGTAATTCCGATTCGATGGGGCGAGCACATAAACGTACTTGTCCCATGTATGCTTCTACTGGGGGTACGATGAAGATTATTGAGGATATCCAAGCAGCGACGGCACATCGCAAAACGGGTTTCAGTCTCGTCCAAGACCAGTTGTTTGGAATCCACTGAAGATTTGCGGGTAGAACGAATTTTGGCCAAGATATGGTGGGGGAGGATGACACTCCCTCATCAGTACAGTCTGTGTCACTGTTGCTCTCCTCTTTCTTTGCTGGAAAGGTTGGGTCGATGCGGATCCTGAGCGTAGGATCTCTCCCTCGCCTGGGAGGGTCTTGTTCTGGCGAAGCCATGCTGAACGGTACCGCGACAAGTTATGCGAACATGAGCGAAGGAAGGGAGGATCCAATGATGAACATTTCAAATTGCAGATCCTTGGCGCGTGACCTCTCAGGAATTGGGGCACAGACTTGTGCGTCATTTGTCGAACTACTAGTACCGGTACGTACGCGATATACAGCACATCCCCGTACACCTCCGTTCACAAGGCTACGGTGGGCTATTTGTGGGCTGCGTGGGGATGCTATTAGTCAGAGGTCGGGGGTGACCGGCGATGGTGACTTTGCAGCGCTATATCTGGATCTCGCTAAACAAAAGAGTCTGAACGACGCGTCGAGTTGGCGATATAACTCTAGTGCCAAAAGACACAGTTCAAAAGCTTGCATTTACACGAGTTTTATGTGGTTTGAGAGAGTACTTCACTGCGAAATTCATTGTAAGGCGACTTTTTTGGATACCTGCTATTCTCAGAGCTCAATACTCCGAGGCTTCAGCACGCGAGTCGCAGCGTATACATACCAGGTCTTACGCTGCTCTACAACGTAGTAGCTGATGGTGGAGAATGCTTATCTACGGTGTGTAGCTGTACCGGATCTACTCGATCGCGATGCGACGCGAGTCGCGACTATGACAGCGCCAGTATGACGTGTGACCACTCTGCCTCTTACCACCACTCAACCAGCCACCTAGCACGCCATGCGCATTCTGCTCTTGGGCTCAACGGGCCCTTCCGGGACCCTTGTGGCGCGCGAATTCCTGAACACATTCCAGTCCTGTACTCTTATCCTCTACGCCCGAACTCCATCCAAAATTCCATCCGATATATCTTCGAATTCCTCTGTCATCATCATCGAAGGCGATCTTGAGAACCAGAGTGCCCTGTCCAAGGCCTTGGAAGGAGTGGATGCCGTCCTTTCTGTCTTGGGCCCGAAAGTGAGCTTGAAGGACGGGCCGTTCCATCCCTCCAATACGCCTCTCGCTCACGCTTACGAACGTATCATCGGCCTCATGCACAAACACAACGTCAAACGCCTCATCGTCCTAGGGACCGCGTCGATAACAGATCCACGGGACAAGTTTAGTCTCACGTACTCTGCAATGGTCGCGTCTGTTGCTACCGTCGCATATAACAGCTACAAAGACGTAGTTGCTATCGGGAAGACGATACGTGCCAGTGAAGGCATTGATTGGACCATCGTCAGAGTTCCAATCTTAACAAATGGTGACAACAGAGAGGTCATTGCGGGTCATATTGGCGACGGAAAGATCGGAACAACATTGGCAAGAGCTGGTTTTGCTGCATTCATGATCAAAGAGTTGGGCACATCAGAGTGGAAGAATGAAGCACCGATCATCACATCTGAATGTAAGAGCTCGGCGAAGTTCCTACATTAGTCTCGGCACTGATATCTCATCCATCCATTAGAGTTGTAATTGTCTGGTGGCGAGTTTGCCTCTTGACATATATTGCTGTACAGTATAATTGGCAACGGCCCAGTTCCGTTGCATTCCCTTCGATAGACCTGGCCTGTGTCAGCAGCTACATCGAGGGCACCAATTTTGAGAACATTCCAAGTTCTGTGGACATCTCACTAGCTCTCTTGCAGAATATGTTCCGAGCTACCTAGTGTTCAAACTTCATGAGGTGCTTCAACAATATGCCGTTCTCATGATGATACTGTATATACCAGGCATGCTAACCTTCCCAGACGCCATCGGCCTTAAGCTGCCAGCTCAAGCCTCAGGGCGAATGCTGTACTAGCGCATCTGCATCTGTGCGATTGGACGTCTCTGATGCGCGCAAATCCCCACTGTGCATACAGACAATGTGACAGCAGCGGTCATTTGCCATCGACATTATGAAGATCGTATCGCCCACTATCATATAGTTAGCCCATCATCGGACAGACACGACAGACAACATAACTCACCTAGGTCTGAGTCGAATTCAATCCCTCGATTCCGCCTCAGCGACTCGGCCAATCACCTCGGCAACCTCTGTGTCACTCTCTAAATCAAGCGGTAACATGTCGCGCTCGTGAGCTTTCCCGAATTGACTGACGATGCCCAGAATCTCTCCGGAAACAGAGATGTCTGTCGAGGCCACAGCCGACGCGATACTCGTCGCGTGAACGTCATTCAAACCGCATGCAACGACGTCGTCGAACCATTCGAGAGGTTCTTTAGTAACATTCATGGCAAAGCCATGCGTGGTAAGACGATGTCGGACCTGGACGCCTATGCTCGCTATCTTTGCGTCGGGGGCCAAGAAGACGCCAGTCAGATCGGTTGTGTAGGACTCGACACCGTGGGCTTGTTTCAGATGGGATTTCAACATGGTTTGCATACGGCAGATATAGTCGCGGATGCCCACAGGAGGAGAGATGCGGCCTAGGTCGAGGAGAGGGTATCCGACAATTTGTCCAGGTCCATGATACGTGAGTTGGCCGCCGCGTTGAGTAGTGATAAAGTCGGCGCCGCGCGCCTCCAAGCGCTTGCGTTCAAGAGTCAGTTCATCTTCGCTCTGACGTCGACCAGCGGTGTAGACTGGTCGGTGTTCCAGGAGAAGGAGAATGTCCGGGTATTGTTGCCCTGCTTTCCTTCTTTCCAGCTGTAGTTGGTGCAGATTCTCTTGCAATAATAATGCGCGAGTATATGGCAGAGGAGAGGTGAAGTGGTGGTAAAGAATGGGTGGGAGGCGCATGCCTGCTCCGACTTGTGCGAGCTATTGAAGGCCGTCCAAGTTAGACTCGTACTGTCCAAATCGGGACATACGACACGCTCTCCAGAACATCGACCACGAAATGGCCTCGCCGTCACCATCGCCCGAGCCGTCCTCTTCCGCTGTACCAGGACAACAGGAAAAGGGACCTGCTGAAAAGGCGTCGCAGCCGCCGACTCCAGAGGCAGAGCCTGCCTCTAATTCGAAGGATCTAGCCCCCACCGAAGGTGAAGCAGAAGCGCCCCCTGCAGCTGCCGACCCAGCATCAGTGGCCACAACCAGCGTAGTCCCGACAAATGGCGACTGGCAAGCTATCTTCTCACCGCAGCACAACGCTTATTACTTCTTCAACACCGCAACACAGCAAACGACTTGGGAGAATCCCATTCAAACCACCCCGGAACCAGAAGCATCCTCCTCTCCCGCCTTCTCTGCCGCCGCCAAGCAACCAAGCAAGTATGATGCGGCGTTGGCAGCTGGTATTGACCCGTCCTTGGCGTACCTTGATCCTACTCTAGGCGCAGGGCCCAGTGGTGTCGGAGGAAGCTATGCGGCCGCGGCGCGGTTCAATGCTCGGACAGGTCGCTTTACGGCGGACGACGCGAGAGACCCCAGCCATATGTCCGAGTACGAGCGCGCCAAGCGCATGAGCGCTTTCTACTTCGATGTGGATGGCTGGCAGAAGCAGCGGGAACAGGAGCAGCAGGAGGAAGAGGCCGAAGGAAAGAAGAGGAAACGACCTTCCAAGAAAGATTTGGTGGGCTATCAATGTCTGACATATGACCGCGTCACTTATACGTACTGCAGGAGAGGTTCAAGGAGCAGAAGAAACAGAAGAAGATTGCAAAGACTGCGTGGCTTCGTACATAATCGTAAGTCCCCATAATATACGGTACCGTCAACGTATCTCTCATTCCAGCATCGAATACAGAGTTGATACGAGCGATTTTATCTCCATCCTTAGCTCATTAGCTCAAGTCATTTGTTACGGCTACATATATCAGTTTGTATATCATTGTAAGGGCAACCCGCAAACTTCGCAATCGTTCCCTCCATGTGCGTTCTCAAACGTGCAATGAGGGCAAACACGATAGCCGCTGCCACCGCCGGAAGCTGCTTGTTCGGCGGCAATTTGATCCAATACGTCTTGTGGGATATCTTCATCCATGGCTGATGAGGAATTATTGCTGCGCACGGCTGTGGAACATAAGCAGGAGAAGAGCAATCCTGAGATATGGAGCGACTCACGAGCGCTCTCACGAACGAAGGTCATAAGAGTTTGCCAACCGTCCGTGGCCATGAGAGGATCGAGCCGACTGACGTCGTCGAGCAGCGTCGGCGAAGAGGCAACCTTTGTCAGCACTTTCATATCCTCCTGTAACGGTGTGAGCAACATAAGGTAAGAAAAACAAACCCTACCGGTGAAAATAATTGGGTGGTATCCAGAAACGCAATCAGATGCCAGTCGCTCAAGAAATTGGCTAGTTCTAAGGTCTTGTGGGCTTGACCGGGTACCATGTTCTTGCTATCTGGAATGTCCGCCGCGCCGAGAGAGTTCAGTGCTGAAAGGACAGAGTCAATTGTCTGATCTTCCAGTCCAGGCCGATTTTCGATTCTGAAAGCAGTGGAGCGGAACATGGGCGAAGGAGTCTGAGGAAAGCCATGCGTGACCTGCGGGAAGTCATGTAGATCTTGATCACATTGTGAGCCATCGTGTACTCACATTGACGATTAGATATTCCACAGGAAATGCGGGCTTCGCGCTCTTCTTGACCTCAAGCCCATACTCGTTCTTGTAGGAGAAGAAGACATCTGGTACGTAGCGCGCGTGATCCTGGCTACGATCTTCCTCTTTGACGCGCACAATTCCAGGATCGACGCTGGCCTCTATCATATCTGCTGCTACCATGGCTTCGGCCTGGGCCGAGACTTGATACGCCGAGACGTCAACTTGGCCATCCTCGGTTCCAGTCAGGATGGCGGTAACAAGGCGCGATGAAAACTGTCCAGTGGGCGAAGATTTGGAAGCCGTAGGGTTGGCGTTCTGCATGGTGGCCGCGAATATGGCTTCTAGCGAAGATATGTAGAACGAGCCGGGATGACGTTTGAAGACATTTTTGGTCCTATCCTCTTCCGTGGGGTCGAGATCAGTAAAGATGTATCCAACGATGGTCAGCGGTGTCGAGGTTTGCTCAGCAAGTCGTCTGATCCGAGGTTCGTCTTCCCAAGGTAATCCCAGAGTCAAACCATCCAGTTCGCCCTCCTGTGGCGGCTCGTAGATAGCTTCTACTACGGCCTTGATACCCATAGGTACTTTCTCGTACGGCTCATAACGACCTATCATCCAACCGAACCGTTGTAAGCCAGTCCTCCTCCAGGCTTGCAGGAATCTATCGACAATATCCATCGAGGCGATCTCCAAATGGTCGACCATTCGAAAAGGCTGAGACTGTAGTGTTATTGCCGACGGTTGACATGACGTACAGATCCCAGCAGGCCACGCAGGATGGCCACCAGTGGGGCAAGGTGACTTGACTTTGTATGACAGTGGGTCCAGAGGCGGGAGAAATGAGGCGGAGGAGGTCGAGGTCTTTGGGGATATCTTCTGCAGATAGGCGTGGTAAGAAAGATGCTTGATGGCGTTCTCTTTGTGATAGGCTGCATCGTAGGGTTCCAGAGGCATGCAATAGTCGCACATGCCCTTCATTCCGTGCTTGCAGAAGATGGCATCACGGGCCCTCGGGATCTTCCCATCGCTGGAGCGCCAGTAGGAATCCACTCTGTCCTCTGTCACTAGTTCCCAAGGCCGTTTGTCGCCAGAGCCGGTTGATTGAGGCGCGCTAAGCTGTGACGGGGGCTGTGATGTCGTGCTTGATTCTGCGACTTCCTTGTATGTGATGAACAACAGATCGCCATGACTACAGAATGCGGTGAGCCCAAGAAGCGGGAGGCGGGACAGTCGAACGCACTTGATTCCGACATTCTTCAGATTCCGTCCTTTCAGTGACAGAATTGGGACTTCATTCCCGCGAGGCTGGTCAGAGATGGTCATAGTAGATGGATCGGCATTCGGAGAGGTTTCCAATATCTGGGATGAGAAATGTCAGATAAGTGTTCACAGCTCACAAAGTCCCCGTCACCTTGGCCAACAAGAGCTGTATGTCGTCTGTTGGCTGCATTTCGAAACGAAAGTTCCCATCTTTGGATCGGATTCGCAAGAGCTAGAGAGATTCAGAGAGATGTGCTGAGTGTTGCAGGATGCGCACCATGATGGACGTAGAGTGTGAGTTGACGCGACGCGCGTCGAGCGTCATCACTTTAGGGTTAAGGTTCGAGAGCCTCCGCCGGCCCCGATCCAAGGGGAATTCCGAATGTTGCCACCTCGATATCGGAATTCGTTACGAACACGGCAAGAACCATCTACGTTCACTTGGATCTAACTATGGACGCGTCTCCCATGCCAAAATGCGTGTCAAAACGCTGTGAGCCGTGCTCCCTGGCTTCAGTCTATCTCAATCTCCAATTCGGCAATTTGCGAGAGGTTGCGTTATTCCTCTAAGGCTGTCGCAATCGGGAGAATCTATTGCGAATCTGCTCAGTCAATAGAAAAGAAGCTTGTTGGCCCTACAATACTGGCGCCTTGCTTCCTTATCTGGTGATGCTGCCACTCAAAACCACGGCCTTCGACGCCACGCCTTTGGATTACAGCAACATTCAGTCCGAGCTCGACCGCTGGAAGAATCTCACATTCTCATTCGATATGGGCGACGAGCAGAACTCAAAGCCGCCCTCAGACTCTCACGCATCTCAACGGCAATCTCATGACCAGGTAAGTCTTACTTGGTGTTGTAAATGGTTCAAGCCCAATTGATTTGTGACAGAGCATACAAGACGCTGTTCTTCTAGCTCAGTTCGCCGAGGCAACTCGTCACCTTCAGCCGCCTACTACTCGCCCCGCCCCGCCCCAGGGAACGCATATGAACATTCCTTTGGATCCATCGCTGGTTGCACTAGTACAAGCTTTGCAGAGCGTCCAGAGTCACGGCATTCCGCCTGGAAGCTTTCCTCCTTCACATTCTGGCCAAGGTGCACAACACGCACGTCAGCCACAACACGCGCCCTCTCAATTAGACAATTATGGTGCACTCTTTGAGATACTACAGCAGTCATCTAGTAGTGCAAACATGGCGCCGCCACAGCCACAACCGCAATACCATGGTTATTCGTCGGACTCCATGAACTCGTTCCTTGATCAATTTACTGATTACAACCATGGCGCGCCGAGCCAGCAAGCATCTGGAAGCTCGTCCTCGAGCTCTGGGGCTGCGGCTGTCGCATCGACCTCGGCTTCTTCTCCTCCTGGCAACAATGATGAAGGATTCGATGACAAGCGTCGTCGAAATACGGCTGCATCTGGTGAGTCGCGATTCTTTTCCAAAATGTTCCCTTGTGAACAACGCATCTAGCACGGTTCAGAATCAAGAAGAAACAACGAACTCTCAACCTGGAGAGGTCCGTTTCAGATCTCAAAGGTCGGGCAGACGAATTGGAGCGGGAGGCTTCAGATCTTCGTCGAGAAAACGGATGGCTGAAGGAGATCATTATGTTGAAGAGCAGTCGCCTGAATTTAACGCCAGATACGGTCTCGTCCTCGATGTGGGATCATAACAACAATACCGAGCTTGGCGACGAACCTGAAGAGGACGGCGACCCAGGAGGAGAGTCATCAGACTCTGAGTATGTTGATAATGCGAAAAGAAAAGGGAAGGGGAGAGCGAAGAAGTAGGCTAAATATACTCGAGCAGCAGAATTGTTAGTCTACATAATCGCCTATTGCAGCATCATCCCACAGTAAGGTCGGCCTCCATTCTTCGTTCATAAGTACACACCGCCTACATATTCATTCTGGCCCCATCAGCCAATGATGACGCTATGCCTCACTCCTTCTTGAGCGGGTCAATAACAGCGTCCTGTGAACAGTTTGACTTCCTGTCAACAGAAACACCGTCTTCAAGCTCGGCAATTTGTTTCTTCCGTCGACCATCCCTGTCCGCGAGGAGCTTGATCCCAACAATATAATCTAGAGTTATGTATCAGGTAGGAAAACGAAGAAGAGAATGTTACGCGCCAGTCCCGCTATGACAAAACCAAATGTCGCCGGGAAGCCGCGACGGAAACTAGATCGCTCGTCTGAGTCAGTCCGTCAATGTGCCGTGAATCTGCATACGTTGGAGCCCTGCGAGAAACTCAGTACTCATCCAAAGTGCCAGAGAACATTACTCACATAGTCTGAGGGAAGATGACGATGGGCAGCCATGCCGACACAGAGTATTGGAATCCGTTCATAGATGATATGGTCAGCGCCCGAAGCTCGTTGTCATCGGCCATGATTTCATTCGCCCAAGTATAGAAGACCGCAGTCATCAATTGTACACCCTGGAATGTCTAAAGGCCGACACTTTTGACTGCCACGAAATCCTCACCGTGGTCGTGAAAGCAAAAAGTTTCAGCTTCTGCGAGGCCGGCCAAACCGCGAGAATTCCGGTAGGAAGAAGACCATAGAGCTGAATTCGCAAATCAATGAGGTAGGAGATCCGTAGCAGGGAGAGAATTACAAGAGGCCCAAATATAAATGCAAACCTGGATCCTGTCAGGTCGCTGCCGAAACCCCACATGAAGATACAGAAGGCGGAGAGAAGGTTGGAACACGAAGGGATTACGTTCCGTTCGGCAACCGAATATCCAGCGGACTCTGTGTCCCGATGAGAATTATAGTCGGACTAGCAACTAGACGCACTGAGCCAGATTCCGAAGTAAGCACTATTTTGGCAGGATGTTCCGTATACAACATAGCCTAGCACAAACCCGTACCATCCTGGAAAGATTGAGTGTTCTGAGATTTGAGAACGGAGGAATCATACTCCATGTAGAAAGTGTGCGCTTAGCCAAGGTCCAATCAACTCCATGTTCTCCTGGCTGCGACTATGATGCGCGCATGAGAGAGCTACGGTGAGAGAGCGTTCAAATAAGATAGACCGACCCTTCCGAGAGCGAGAGCCCTTTTGAGGGCAAATTCCTTCTCCGCCTCGTTCAGATACCATGCTCGCGTATTATGAGGGAGGTCAGGGAGGACGAAGAGGAGCGCCAAGCCACAGGGAACTGTCATACATCCGCAAACGATGTACAGCCATCTAAGACTTGTAAGTGAGAAGTAGGGGAAATTTCTATGCAATTGACCTCCAACCAGCTGGCCCCGGACGCTCGTTCAATTGACATTATGACCAGGTAGGGAACTAACACACCAATCCCATGAGCACCACCCAGTGTTTCGTAGACCGCTGCTTGCAAGTAACCACCAAAAGATGTCCCGAGTGATCCTGAAATTTGCCAAAACTCAGATCGAAATTCAGCAGTCATCGAAGACGTGAAGCACTTACCACACATATGGAAGATGGCTATCCTTTTGGCCATCTCATATTTATTATACCATGACCCCATAACATCTGGGAAACCATCTTCATTCACAAACCTGATCGGTCAAAGCTTGAACACTGACAGAGGATGCAAGGGAAGAACGGAGCTTCGAACATCCCAACGCAGAAACGGAAACCGTACATCATGTTTGAGGATTGGGCGCCTGCTTGTGCAAAGGTAAAAATGCCTGGCAACATGATTGAGCCGTCATTCAATTGATTCGGAATGGAGACGCACCCCAGCCACATTCGCAGAAGAAGAGGAAGTAGCTTGGTCGAACACGAGTGACCATCATTGTTCCAGGGATCTTGCAGAAGATTAGACTTGACGTTGAGGGATAAGAGATGTTGCGTACCTGGAACAGCGCATATGCGATAGTGTAACACGTCCCCATCTGAGGACAAGTTAGACGAGGTTGCGAGCACGCAGCGGTGGCTCACATATGTATATTCATTTCCAAGTATATGTAGATCTTCTTTCATACTGCCAACGTCTCATCGATGCGTGCGAGAGCAAGGGTGAAATCTACGATACCCAGAAACGTAGGCGTTCGCCAGATTTGCGGAATCGAGGTATCTCATGAAGAAGCCCAGACATGCGACTATAAGAATCCCGAAGTCGAGCTATACACCCGAGTGAATCGTTGTTTTCGGCGAAGGCGTGACCGCGACTCACCTTTCGGATAAGCTTTCGCTCGAAGGGTGTCTTGAGGTGTGTGTCCGAGTCCCAAATGAAGGAGAAAAACTTTTCCTTCAGAGTAACGGGCTTCCTGTAGCCCTCGGCGAGCTTTGGTAGCTCTTCAGACATGGTGGCCAGGCAGGAGGCGGGTACCACCTGAGTATCAACTATATATCGGACGCGATAAGGCATGGAGCATTTGCGTCCCATCGGTCACAGGGTCGACCACAGGAAGGCCTAGGAAGGCTAGCATTCGTTCCGAGCGGCGCCTGGATCATGACTATACATGTAGCATTTATTGCGCCTCGTCACGCCACTATCTCTCGGGACTGTCGTTGCTCTTTCTCAGCTCTTTCTCATCAGAAGACCGACCTACCGTTCGACGTAGAACCAGCGTGGCGATCTGTCAAGCGTGGAAGAAGCTTCTGTGATTCACGGCAGGCGACTTGAATACACCCCTGGGACTTCTATGGATATACAATGCTCTATCCGATAACCAGTTTGCCCTCAGCATCATTGAACTCATGGACAGGAATCTCCAAGTTAAGCTACAGAGCGTATGGTCAGTTGCGTCTTTTGAAGAATATTGGCGACATACAGGAGCGGGGCCTTTACGAATACGACCAGCTGGAGGTGGACTTGAGTCACAAGACTACCGAGCGTGGATAGGAACGTACAGATATCATAATGGGAACCGTGACACGGGCAGAACCTTCAAAATAGGTGTGAGGGACGCGCGCCGAACTATGAAGGACAAACATACCAGCCTCCGTAATCACCCGCCTCACCCATAGGTACACAACCCAAATGAGTGCAGACACCCAACATGACAAGCCATTCGGGCTTCTTGACGCGGTCCTCGTCACTCTGAGGATCCCTGAAGCTCTTCCAGTTCTCGGAGCGTGCCTCCTCGATTTCGCTCGCGGTGCGATGCCTGACGAAGACAGGCTTGCCACGCCATTTGATGATGACGTTCTTTCCCTCGGGGATAGCACCAAGCTCAACTTCGACCTTGGCGAGGGCAAGGACATCGGCGGAGGCGGACATGGTGACGAGGAACTCCGAGACGCTGGACTTGGCGACAGATGCGGAGAGAACACCCAGGGATCCGACCATGAAGTACGAGAAGGCGCGGTTCTTGTCGGTGTTGGGTGCACGGTATCCAGAGAAGTCAGGGACTTCCGGGGCATCTCTGACTACGGCGGACGTGTGAAGTAGGCGAGGCTGGAAGGCAGTTGTTGTGGGGGCTACATTCCAATGTTCATTGAGTTGCAAAGAGGGAAAAATTGGAACGCACCGTTGGAAAATGTCTTGGAAACTAGTCCGGACGATGACAGGGAGACACCACCTGCCCATTTCGCTGGCGAGTCGGCACGAGAGGAGGAACCATGACCGTGGCTGTCACCGACCGGCTTGGCGGCCAGGTTGAGAAGAGGCGCAGACGGCACGCCGGACGCGAGGGTGCGCACAGTGGGCGCAACGTTCAAAGCTTTTTTCACGGCAAAGGTGGCCATGGTTGACAGGAATGAGGTCGGGAGCGCAGACTGTAGGAGGTAACTCGGGGCCTGTAGCAAACGCCGGGCTTTGCCGCACCTATCCGAAAGGCCCGTTTTGTCCCGCCTTGTCGCATGCGGCAGCGTTTCCATGTACAGTATGGTCCGTATTACTATTACTATATGCAAGCGCACTGTTCTAATTGAATGCTACTTACACTGACAGTCGTTGAGATATTCTGATATAATTCGAATGTCGATTTACAGACTGGAGCCTTCCAAATGTTCAGTTCTCTTCAAGTCAGCCCCAAGATAGTCGGGCGACACGGTAAGCTGGTTGACCAGCGTGGCGCATCTGACAAGAGGAACGCTGACATTTGCCGTTCATGGTTGCCCCCCGGTACTAGCGTGATAATGCACTGATAAGATTTGTTCGACTGGATAAACACAAACAGGAATGAGATGGCAGTGTACATTGAGCATCTGCACCGTGGAGTACAGTGAATTCTCCATGACATGCCCGAATGAACGAGATGACCATGTGTAGCGACCTACGATAGTGGGACAGCATTGCACGGGCATTTGGGGCTGGCCGGACCGTTATGAGTCGCCTGAGAGCGACAGAAAAGATGTTGGGTGACTGGTCAATCATCAGAATACCAGTCACTATGATGAGGTCGAAGGGGGTATAGTCTGAGTCTGAGAGTCTGTCTTCGAAGAGCTCGACGTAGGCAGACCCAGATTCTTCCACTCATCTCTCTCCATGAGACCTCTTCGAGCGAATTAGCAAAGCACAGGTCATTTCTCAGCAGTTTGCGCACTTCTCCATCCGACAGTTCAAGTAATCCTTGCTCATTTCGCGACACGGAGTCGAGTCGTTGCCGTTCGTCTTGAGACAGTTCATGTAGGTCATCATCTTGTGTTTGCATTCGCCTAACGCGTACATGACATTGAGAGGTCGACTCGTCTTCAAAAAGGCGCACGCACCGTAATGATCCAGAGGAAATGACCCTCGGTCGGGCGCGCTTGGCTTGAAGCCAAGGTTGATAGATGGCGGGCGGCCAAACGACATGGTAGTCAACAGGTAGTCGAAAATCAAAATGGGGTGGTCATCCGGATCCGTGTGAATAGATGCATCAGCCATGACGAAACGCAGCGGATCTATCTCTTCTACAGTGTACGTACTGCCTGCAACATTCGCCTTCACACGCTCATGCGCCTGGCATCCTCACGTATAGCACTCGTCTCTATCGCCCGAGCTTGTTCTCGGACCCCAACCCAAATACACTGGAAAAGAATGGCAACTTATCAAGCAGTAAGTGACCTGCCACCCCGAGACAGGATCTTTGATCGTAGGACACTCGCAACAGTTTGGTCTGAAGGATACTAGTCTCCTCAAGTTTCAAGGCTTTATCGATGGGAAATGGGTCGATGCTAAGGAGGGAGGCACTATTGAGGTTATCAGTACGTACGAGCCGCTTCAATACGTCCCGGCGCGTTGAACATTGAATATGCTCATAACTCGAGGCAGATCCCGCTACTCTCGAGAAGCTCGGTACAATCCCGGAGATGGGCACTGCTGAGACAAAAGAGGCCATCTCTGCAGCGTCAAAGGCTTTTCCTTCCTGGAGTACTACGTCTGCGAAGGTACCGTCCACGCCACAACGGGTATCATTCGTGCCGAATTGACTTGAATCCAGCACAGGCATGATATCCTCATGAAATTGCACGCATTGATGCAAGAGCACCACGAGGATCTTGGGCGGCTCATAGTAACGAACTTCCCAGTTTGGCACCATTCGTCACTCACCTATTGCAGACCATCGAGAATGGAAAAACGCTACCTGAGGGAAAGGTGACTTGCCATTGATCCACACCAATGAACTAGTTCTCACCTTTCCTGTAGGGCGAGAACGCATACAGCGCATCCTTCATCGAGGTGAGCCGTCTAACGATGATACGGTAAGGAGGGAACGCTAATTACGCGTTTATTTTCTCCTTAGTGGTTTGGTACACGTCAATTCCTCAGCTTCAATGTCCGAAACTAAGGTTCTCTCTGTGAACAGCTGAGGAGGCCGTTCGTACGTATGGCGAGCAAATACCCGCAGTCTCGTCCAACATTAGAAATGTTG
This sequence comes from Strobilurus luchuensis, assembly GCA_019915105.1. Classification (NCBI taxonomy): domain Eukaryota; kingdom Fungi; phylum Basidiomycota; class Agaricomycetes; order Agaricales; family Physalacriaceae; genus Strobilurus; species Strobilurus luchuensis. The sequence goes on along the minus strand of JAHLMJ010000016.1, from coordinate 771,210 downwards.
TGATTAAGCAGCCAATTGGTGCGTGTTCATCCCTTCCGTCGGTCCATTGCTGACCGGTAGCAGGTGTCGTGTACGTTGCCTCTTTTATGTGGATGATACTGAAGCTGATGCGACTACATAGATCAATCATGACACCTTGGAACTTCCCGTCAGCGATGATTACTCGTAAGCTGGGTCCTGCGTTGGCAGCTGGCTGCACGGCAGTCATCAAACCGCCTCCCGAAACGCCATTCTCTGCTCTGGCTATTGCCGAGGTAAAGAGTTCACTACATGCTCCGAAAAATGTGCTTGACCAACTTTGAAGCTGTGCCGCCGCGCAGGCGTCCCCGATGGAGTGGTCAACGTTGTCACGACTATGAAGAATGTAGCTGAAGTAGGAAAGGAGATGTGTGAGAACAAGGCTATCAAGAAGGTATCATTCACAGGCTCTACACCGGTTGCGAAATTGTTGTACGGCTTGTCAGCCTCAACGTTGAAGAAGTGAGACGAGCACAATTCTCTTCTGCTTGTCTTCTGAACGTCTTTCAGAGTGTCGCTAGAGGCGGGTGGAAATGCGCCATTCATTGTTTTCGATGACGCCGACATTGACGAGGCTGTCGAAGGTGCGCTCTCATTATCATTCACGCCGTCCAATGCACGAATGACATTCATCTTGTAGCTGCTCTGCTCTGTAAATTCCGTGGAACTGGCCAGACTTGCGTTTGTGCAAACAGGATATACGTCCAATCTGGCGTCTATGCAGAATTCGCTGCTAGACTGACGGAGAAAGTTTCTGCGTTCAAGATCGGTAATGGATTAGATCCAGAAACGTAGGTTTCCAGGCTCATATGTGTTTCGGTTGCCGTCTAACCGAATGCAGCACTCACGGACCGCTGATTCATACCCGTGCTGCCGAGAAGGTCAAGAGACACATTGAAGATGCTGTCGCTCTCGGTGCCCAGATCCTCATCGGAGGAGAACACCGCGAAGGAACGTCCTTCTTTGAGCCCACAGTCTTGGCCAATGTCCCCGCCGGTGCATTGCTGAACCAAGAAGAAACCTTTGGTCCCCTTGCAGCACTGTGCCAGTTCTCCACCGAAGCCGAAGTCATTGACCTTGCCAACGACACTGACGTCGGTCTCGCTGGTTACTTCTTCTCACGCGACGTTGGGCGAGTTTGGCGCGTCGCTGAGAAGCTGCAAGTCGGTATGGTTGGTGCGAATACTGGACTGATCAGCCAGGCTGTCATTCCATTCGGTGGCGTGAAGGAAAGTGGTCTTGGGCGAGAAGGAGGGCCTCATGGTATTGACGAATACATGAACACGAAACTCATCGTGTTTGGAGGGCTGGGAATGTGAACGCGACAAATGATATAATGAATGTACAACTAACAAATCAACTCTTGTGGGTACTACTTGAATTATGCGTGAGATTTGGAAGTGATCTGGACAGGATCTGGATGTGACCTGGTACGTGATCCGGGACAAAACTCAGACGAATCAGAACGCATGGCTTGTTCATAACTTCCATCGCAACCGTAGCAGACCGCACACGATGGCAGACGTCGAAGTGTTGACCTTCTCCTCTTTGTCTAAGCTTTTTACCCTCAATGGCTTATATGTGACTGCTTTTGCATGGTTATACGGAATGTGTGAGTGCACCTGCGTTCGATGCGTATTGAATAGTCTCAAGAACCTGACACCCATTCAGCGGTCTGGGTCTCGTTTTTCGGAGGTGACCACTCTCCTGCGTATCTTGTATGAAAATACTCAAGTGCCATATAGGTGTTATCGCCTTCAAGGCCTTACGTGCGTCCCGAATTTCTTCTATCGCTATATAAGTCTCAACCTCCTCATCCTTGTAGCGCGCCATCAGTTCGGCGCTCTCCAGCACAAGACCTTCCCCGTCTACTTTTTCAATTCGATAATCTTGTCCTCTGTCCTCTTGGGGCTTTGGACTAAGTCGCACCCCAACGTCGTGGCCCATGTTTGGAGTCCCCTTGTAGCGGACGTTGCCCAAGCCTACGTGCTAGCTTCTGTCTCACTCGCACAAGGCTTCAACCAATTCTTTATTGGCCCGATAGTCAGCAAGTATGTAGACTCCTTGGACATACTCAATGTGCTTTGCGACTGAAGCGTTCTTCACAGAGTCATGTTCGAGAGGCATCGTTTAGAAAAGGCAGAGGGGAAGGCTTATAATGAGGCTGGTGTAAGTCAAAAACAACAGCGATGATCTGTTCTAGCATTGATTGTTTTCTTCTAGGTCTCAGATGAAATGAAGGCTTTGAACAGGCGCTTCGGGTCCTTACATGGTATCAGTTCCCTCGCGAACTTGTGGGCAGTGATTGCACTGAGCTTCCACGGGCTCTGGATCGGGAGCGCCGGGGTTGCATGATTTCCGAGCAGCACCCCAGCAGCCCTTGGTACAATAGTATCAGTGTATGAACGGTAACAAGGAGAACAGTATAAATACAATGTTCAATACACCATGACCATCACGCGCCCACGGACTCCATTTCAGGCATATAGCCTTCCCGTAGGCTTCTCTCTAACTTGCGGATCTCTTCCACGCTGGTAGCCTTTGCGATAGCAGCCTTGACCCTCTCCGCCTCTTCTTTCGACATGAAGCGGCCTGCTTTGAGCGTGGCCGCCGCTGGACGAGGTTCGTCGGACAACAACGCAGCCTTGGCGGCCTGCGTGGAGACGGTGGTCGAGATAGTGGTTGCGAGAGCGGTGGGGAGCTTGTCTGCGGTCACGAAAAGCGATTTTCCAACTTCGCGCTCCTGAGCGCACGCGATCAGTAGATAGATGGCCGGACGACTGTGAGGCGCACCTTGTCTCGGATTCTCTGGAAATCCAGAACTCTTAGACCCGGTATTCTCCAGGCAAGCCATTCGCGATACCATTTTTTCTCGCGAACAGGATTGCCCAGGAGAGATAGATATGTGAGGTTTTTGAGTTCTCTTAATGGTTCGAGATCGCCGAGCTCAGAGATGTTATTGTTTGTGAGCACGAGAGTGGTCAGAAGGGGAACGGAGAGGTGGATGGCGGGGGAGATGGTTGTTATTCGATTGTTGGCCAGCAGAAGGGTACGGAGGCGTTTGAGCAACGGGAAGTTTCCGAGCGTAACGATGGAGTTGTCGGTGAAGTCGATGGCATCGTGTTGATCCTAGCGGCCGTTCAGCGGGCGATGCAGCGGGCAGCGGACGGGACGTACTCGTGTTACACCGAGATTTTCAATGACGGGTATTTTGTAGCCTGGACGGCGTCAGATGGACCGAGGGCTAGAGAGACATGGGCAGACCTCTGAGATTGAGCTCCCGCTCCTTGCATGGGTTGAGGGCCGACGACGTCTGCGCTAACAGCTCGGCAGTGATTCTAGGCATCGTCGAACAAGTTGACCTCCAAGCGCGAGCCAAAGAGGACCGTGGGAATGGACGCGTCGAAATAATCGAGAAATAATATCCAAAGGGGGCAAGTTGCAACCTCTGCTTGAAACCATGAAGCCTCTGCACAACCGCTTCCAGCTGTCCGTCACCTCTACTGCACTGCTCTCTGCGCTGACTGTACTCCAGATACTACGAGGCCAATGACGCATACATATTTGTCCCCACCGGCCAGTCCGCAAGTGCACAGTCCCTCACGATAGACAGATCGTCCGGCGCCATTATTCTCAACCGTGAGCCATTTCGACAGTGGTCCACTTCTCCCGCTGACGGTCACTAGCCGCCAACACGCCACCCCCTGCCAATGCTCGCAGATCTGTCAAACCAGTGTATGGCATTTTCGGTATCATATCCCTTTCCATGTGTACGTCCCAACTTCTGCGTGTCAAGCCTTTATCCTCAATTCCCAACAGCCGAATACGTGATTATTATTACTGGCCGTGAACTACGCGGTCGCGTCGCTGGACATGATATATACAGAGCTACAGACTTCGAGGTTCTTCCCTTGAACCCAACCATTACCATCCAACACCCTCCCCACCCAGTCGAGGGCCATCTGTTGGCACTGTTACGCTCCCATTTATCCGGCGGCTTCTTTCTGTTTAGCTATGGGTGGGATCTCACTCGAAGACTACAAGCTCAATGGGATAGCCGCGTGGAAGACGAAAAGAAAGCGTTCTGGCAGGTTGTGAGTATCTCGTTGACACCTCTTCCGTGGCATGTTCTCCTCACCATTTACATCACACAGGCGGACGACAGGTTTTTCTGGAATAAGTCGGTAGCCAACTTTGCCCAATACCCTCCTATTGAATTATGCGGTCAGATTCCTTCAGACCAGACTCATAGAGTGCAACGTCAAACAAAACGTGAGTAACTTTCACAAAACATCACTCCACCTAACGTGATCATAGCTCGACGCCTACATACTACCGATTGTTTACGGGAGTGGGTGGTCCTTTCCGGAGCCTGAAGATATATTCATGTGCTTGCAGCTTTTGATATACGGCCGGCATTTGTACAAGGACGCCACTTTCAACTGGGTCTCATCAGTCGGCGATCAAGGTTCCGCGCTGGTACACGCTACTTCCGGCGAGGCATAGATCAGGATGGACACGTTGCCAACTTCAACGAAACTGAACAGCTATTGTTTGTGGAAGCCCCGAATGCCGACGTCCCTCGTTCTGGTGATGAGTTTGCGTCCAAGCTCAGTTTCGTTCAAACCAGAGGGAGCGTGCCGGTATACTGGGCCGAGATCAACACCCTGCGATACAAGCCTGATCTGCAGGTCATGGACTTACAAGACACAGTATGTATTCCTAGCGATGGAAAGGTTCAAAACTCATGGTCAGGCGGATGTTATGAAAGCACATCTCTTCGAGCAGCTGTCCCTCTATGGGGAGCAGATTTTGGTCAATCTTGTCAACCAGAAAGGACACGAACGACCGGTCAAAGAGGCTTACGAACGAGTCTTTGCCCAGGTGCGCCATCTGATTCGTGTGGCGTATCTTCATGTTCATGTTGTCTCCCAGCTCAATCTCTCTAAAGTGCGATACGAATACTTCGATTTCCATAATGAGTGCAAGCACATGCGCTGGGATCGTATTAGCGTCCTGATTAATTCCATCAAGGATGACTTGGTACGGCAAGGGTAATTCATTCTGACTTTACATTGACTACCGACGAACTCAACACTCTCTTAGGTACTTTCACCTTGATTCGTCCGACAATGAGGCCCGCAAGTTCCAACATGGGACAGTGCGAACAAACTGCATGGACAATCTGGACCGCACGAACGTAGTACAGGCTACCATTGCGAAATGGACCCTCGATCAACAATTAGAGTCCTTGGGCATTATTCCGGCCGGCTCCAGTATCGATGAATTCCCAAAGCTCAGCAGCGACTTCCGCGAAAGTAGGTGAACATGTCACATGCATTGTCGTGGCGCTCAGCATCACGCAGTGTGGGCGGATCATGCAGACTCCATTGCCAAGGCTTACGGCGGTTCTGGTGCTCTCAAATCCGACTTTACTCGAACGAATCAACGCACGAAAAAGGGTCTTCTGGAAGATGGCGCAAAATCTGTCATTCGTTACCTCAAGAACAACTACTTCGATGGTCCGAGACAGGATGGCTTCGATCTTGTCACAGGTACTTGGATACCTCGAAAGGGACCTGCTTCGTCGCTCTTCCTCGTCACAGATGCACGGCCTATCGTGACGCGGGCGGTGAGTGCTCAGCTCGCCGCGACTGTCTCATGTCTGAAGTTCTCAGGTTCCCGTCGTTGCCTTCTTCTCTTTGTTCATGATCTGCGCTGGACTCACACTCCCGCGTACATCTCGTATGTTTCCAAATCCATCAGCATCACACGTATTCACCTGTCCACAGAATACTCCTTGTTATACTACTTCCTTCTATGGTTCACACTATTAGCTGTGGCCATCACCTACATGGTGATCAACGGCATAGATTTTGTTTCTTGGCCCAAGCTCTTGCCACCTACCGACCTCATCTACTATAGTGGCCCTGGATTCCGCTCTGCCAGAAATGGCATGGGTCTCAGAGGTGGGAAGGATCTCAAGGTTGCGGTGGACAAGACGGCGAAATGGTTGAACGGGGGTAAGCTGCGCATTCGTCAGAACAGTAAGCTCGATGAAGGCGATATTCCGCTTGGAGTTTTGAAGAAACGCGTCGACTAGGTTATTTAATACGGGCTCATATTTTACATACTTTGGAGGAGAGCCTTGAATACACGCGTCAGATTTTGCATTTGGCACTGTACCTTCGGCCCGATCTCCGGTCATTACCACGGTAAAATTTCGCGCACAGCAAACAGTTCCTTCTCCCCACACGCCATGGCAAAAGGAACAAAACGCGCTTCTCCCGGGGCCGACGACGAAAAAGACCCTCTGCAAGCGGTCGAGCTTGATGAGGAGAATGCGCAGAAGCTGAACGAGATCCAGAGGGAGACACAGCGGGTAGAGCTTCACGTGGGTAAGTGTTGTGTACGTCCTAGGCGTTTCCTCGTTAACAGCCGCGAATGGAAGACATACTCTCTCACAAGCTGCACGAACCTGTCTATGCTAAACGGCGCGAGATACTCAAAGGCATCGACAAGTTTTGGCCAGTGGCGCTGATGAACAACCCCTCTGTCGCCATTCACATTCAGCACAACTCTGACCAATTGGCTCTGAGCTACTTGGAGGACCTCTGGGTTATCCGCGACCCAAAAGAATTCCGCTGCTACACCATCGAATTCGTGGGTGTTGCTTGTTTTGTGACGTGTCTGCGCTATAACACGCCCTGTAGTATTTCAAAGAGAATCCCCACTTCACGGACAAGGTGCTGAAGAAGGAGTACAAATACGTGGAGCCTCCCGCCACCACAGAAAACAAGGCCGACCAGAATGGTATCACTGAAGCTATGCTTGACTTTTCGTGGGAGCGGGATGTGAAACCATCGGTATGGCTTGCAGCACTCCTTGGTTGATCTTCACTAAACTGCTCCAGGCGATGAAAATCAACTGGAAGGACCCCGCCAAGGCTTTGACTAAGCTGTACCCCAGAGAAGCGGGCGAAGACGAAGACGAGCCCGCCGAGCCTGGCAGCTTCTTCAACTTCTTCGAACTTGAGGCTGACCCTTACGATGTCCGTACCGCACCCTCTTTGTTTCTTTGGTGGTTCATGCTGACTTGCTTTCTTTTTCAGGTTGGCCTTGCCATTGCTACCGAGGTTTTCGCTGACGCCATCGACCATTTCCTTGGCCACGGACTCGGCGACGACGTGGACTCGGATATTGATTCGGATGAAGATGACGACGACGACGATGCAGAGATTGATCTGGAGAAGCCCAAAGCGAAGAAGCAGAAGGTTTAAAATGCGCGAGCTACTCACCTCCACTGAAGTACACCTCGGAATCATACTACCTAGATATCCACCTTCCATACAGGTCTCGCCAGTGTTCAAACGTCATATAATGTTTATTCTGTATTTGAAGCTTGAGGCAAGCAAGTTTATTTTGACGATCCTGGTGCGTGATAAGATCATCAAGATGAGAAAATTCTGCCATCTACTTAACTTACTGCATCCAAGTGTCTCAGCTTATCCCACGCGCAGGCCAAGTAAGATTTCTCGATGAGTCCACTCTCTTTTCACCCCCTTCCTTCCACACCAAGATGAGAACGGCGCTTCTTTTTCTTGCCGCTGCGCTCCCTCTCGCCGTTGTTGCCTGCCATGACCCCGCAGGGCATGTCGCCCGTCATTACGAAGTCCGCCAGGCTGCAACATCTGCGGCTGTCACTGGCTCCAGCAGCGCAGCAGGAGCGGCATCTGCTTCTGGTGTCCCTGGCACAGCAGCGACGATATCCGCGGTCGCGACAACCTACACTTTCTCGCTAGCTTCGTCGGAGACAACTGCCGTGCCATTGTCGTCCATAACGGCCAGTGCAACCACAAACACTGCTAATATCCCGACCTTGGCCACAAACTATACCGCCGGTTCAGACTCCACAGCTGTCGATGGGGCCCCTCCTCTGCCAGCCAGTGAGTACTCCGCTCTATACACAGCTCGACGTAAAATAACCATATGTGTCCAGTCAATCTCAACATCGGTGTGCTCTCCTTGCATATCTTTTACTCTTCCATTCATCCTATACTCAGCCAGTTACCCACCTCTCGACATCACACCACCCACAGACAGTGACGAAGTTAAGGCGTGGATAGAAGAGGTCAAGAACTCGGGAGTCGAAATTCCCAACATTGCAGTCAATGCTGCTGGTGGATGTCCAGCGAATCCCTCGGCTGCGACAAATACCTCTAATTGCTGGTGGACCTGCAGCCAATGCACTCGGGATACCGATATCACAACCTGTCCCGATCAAGGCTCATGGGGCCTTACTTTTGGTTAGTAGTCACTCATGAGCTCGATACACGTACTCAGAAGCTCCAGACGATGGTCCTGCTCCTTACACGCCGGCGCTTCTGAGTTATTTGGACTCCAAAGAGCTTCATGCGACGTTCTTTTCGGTAGGGTCTCGGGCCCTTTCTTATCCCGCTACGTTGCAAGCAGAGTACATGGCCGGACACCAGATTGCCGGTCATACATGGGCCCATCCGGCCTTGACGACTTTGACGAACGAACAGATTATCGCCGAAATGGGCTGGACTCGTAAACTCATGACTGAGATTTTGGGCGTAACGCCAAATATGTTTCGTCCTCCCTATGGTGACATTGAGTAAGTCATTCGGGCCACCTCAGAAGACACGAAGCCAATGATCTTCTTGCAGTGACCGCGTACGCGCTATTGCAACTGCGATGGGCATGTATTCTGTCATGTGGACTCGCATCAGCGCCACACAAACCTTCGACACTCATGGTCAGTCGGAGTATGTGAAGCAGTACCGTTGAATCACTCACCAGGGCCACTCCGTAGACTTTGATATCCAAAGTGGTCTTTTCACAGTAGAAGGCGTTCTCCAGAATTGGGATTTCATCCTTGGCAACGCCTCGCAGTTGGCCACTGGCTTCATAGTTCTAGAGCACGATCTCTTCCAGCAGACGGTCGACCTTGCCACGGGATATCTGCTGCCAGACGCAATCGCACGGGGATTCTCCATTACGCCAATTGTAGAGTGCTTGAACCAGCCGCTGTCGAATGCATACATAGAGACGAATGACAACTCTACGAATCCCCCTGCTGTGTCGGGTGAGTGACTGGTGACCACTTGTCACTGCTATGTTGCTTATGTACTGCTACGCTTATGTATAGGTTCAGGCGTCGTCACTCTATCATCTGGTGGCCCTGGGTCCGCCCAGCAGACTAGTTCGTCTAGTAAAAATAGTAGCGGTGGTTCGTCGAACTTCACTTTGCTCAAGTTCAGTACGCCTAGTGCCGTAGGCGCGCTGGGCACTATACTGGTCTCTCTGGTTACTGCTGTCTCTCTTTTGGTTTGATAGTTTGATAGATAGCTGCCGGATTATTCTTCCACGTTTGCTCCAATGCAATGTTACGGAACTTTCACGATACTCTGGATTCACCTCCTGGTCAAAAATTATACGTAACCTATCTGGCTACAGTGTGCGTACATCTTGTATTATCGCTATGATCTTTTGAACGTCTAGTGTGTACCTTTTGCCTTCTTGTGGTTCGTCTGATTACTCATTGACAGTGTATTCGTGCGCGAGATTAGACAAGACTGAACAGACTGAAGTAGTTCCTTTAAATTCCTTCAAACCGAACAAGGCTGTTTTGAGATCTAAGAGGTATCCGATTGGAGCACACGAACACGAATTCTGATAGATTGATGAGAAGACATCAGATAGAGCTCATCTGAACACATTCAAATCAAACAGGAATTGACGCGATCCATAGCATTATAACAAGAAAGAACGAGTGTCGGAAAGCATTTCGTTAAGCATATGTACGGGGACATACAATCTATGAAAAGGAGACAAACAAAGAATACCAGAATAACTACACGTACTATGTAGGGGATGGATATTGTGTATAAGACAGCGAAATCATGACGTAGTCCGATAATGTATACAAGTGACGAGAATGAGACGAAGTCATCTAAAATGGTATGCTATGAAGAATGGGTAGAGACTACTGATACCTATACAGAACGACGAAAAGGCCCAAAAGAGGGATAAGGATTAACGAATAAAAGTGTGTGAGGAAGCGGAGTCATAAAGTATAAGATAGAGCAGGAACGAAAAGGGAAAACTGGAGAGGGGAAGACCAAGAACCCAATCTATAATGGTGAAGCCTCACCAAGACCCGGCGACTTCATCGCCATCTATAACGTCTAGCCAACGGTGATCAAGCATGTCTCGCGCATGAGACCGCTGCTTGAAGTCTACAGCCAACATTGGCTCAAGAAAACTGCATAGAGATACCGCCTCTTCATCCGAGTAGAGGTATTTCTCAATCATAACACGCTTTAGAGGCCAAAACTTCAACGATCGGATATATCTGAGTGAACCTATGAGACCAGATCAGCGAGCGCTCAAGATGTTTGGAGAAAGCTCGGACCTGTGTGATCAAACAGTTCGCGGCTGTACTTCCCACCCATCTTCGCTTCTAGAGGGAAATCACCAAGGAGCTCGATGATTTGCGCCATATGATCATCATCCTTGGTGAAAAGCTCGCCTTGGCCTTGAGGGTCAAAGAGGAACTCGGCCGTCAATAACTCGAACACCACGCAAGCGACACTCCAGATGTCTGCCGTCGCATCCCAATCCTTACGGCCGATGATAGCTTCGGGAGACCGGTATTGCCGAGTCTGTATGTCTTCCGTGTAATGTTTCTTGGAAGGAGTGGCGTTGCCCAAGTCCGCAATCTTGATCGAAAGAGGTGGTAATAACGAAGACGGCAGGTTTGACTGGCCGGGCAAGTGCGACGTCGAGGTTGGAATATCAACAGGCTGCACCACTGTATTGGTGTCTATTCGTGGTACAGGCGGTGAGGGCATCTGTGTAGACATTGACGTCGGAGAACAAGGTGTGGGAGGAGGGGTAGAAGGGGAGGCGACAGTTGTTGCATCTGGAAGGAAGGTGGATATCGGTGGTGGAGATGTTCGGGCAGGTCGGGAGGATGTCGCTGGAGGAAGAGGCACTGCAGGAGGCGGGGGAGAGGGAGAAGAGCTGTTACTACTCAAATGGTCCGACGTACGCCGCGGCGCAGTCTGAGAAAGTAGTGAAGGACCAACGCTCGGTCTTAATATCCGAGGCGTGCTGTCACTTTCGCCAACCACACCGGAAAAGGACGGTTGGGGACCGGCAGGATCGAGTGATGACGAGGATTTAGTTTCGGCGACTGGAGTAGTATATATTGTCCCAGTCGGTGAGGGTCGGGCAGTGGTGGCAGTATTTGATGAACTGGCAGATTTCGTGGTGCTCAAGCTAGGTGTTCCTCTACCCGGCTGGGTCACCATGAAATACTCTCCACGCTCCTCCTGGCCGTCTGCTCGGACAGACGTCGAGACCACGACAGCTGGCGCAGGTGTGGAGATCCCGGGATCCTTCCACGACCCGGATATCGATCGCAGTGAGTGGGAGGGCGAATGTCCAGAAGGTTTCGAATGTAGATCGCTCGAGTTGGAGGACTTGTACGACGATGAAAGAGAGAAGGAAACCTTGTCCTTCCATGATCCAAACTTGTCCTTCCAGGAAAGCATCTCTACGTGTGTTGGGGCCTGATCCTTTCTCATCGGCACAGCTATCCTTCCACAGGGATGCTCAAATGCAGCTACGTTTCCTCTCTCCTTTATCATCAACAGGTCCATAGACGCGCTACCAAACGAATTTGGTAACGAAGTGGGTGGAGTGCTGATCAAGGAGACGACGTCTGTCGATGCCGCTGTTGATGCTATTGACGAAGAGGAAGAAGAGGTGGAGGGTGAATTAAGGATAGGTGAGACTTTCGAGAGGAGGGAGACATTCGAGAGAGGAGGAGAAACCTTGGACGCGACACTATCAGGTCTAACGTCTTCCTTGGGTGCGGACGTTTTCAGACGACTTTGTAGGGCACTCGCGGAGAGCCCGCTAGGCTGCTTTGCAGGGCTCGTTCCTGAGTTTGTGCTTGAACCCGCAACGGGTGCGCAGACGTTGTCTGTCGAAGGTTTCTGGGCCAACTGAGAGGAGGGACCGGTGTAGCTTCCGCTGACACTATTGAAACCGCTCCCGCTGCTGCCGACATGACCCAAGGAAGCACCAGAGCGCATGCCTATGCCGACACTGGGAGGTCCTGCACTCCGGGAAGGGCTCGCCAGGGGCTGAGAATCGAAGATCTGCACAGACTTGCGGCTGGACCGCTGTCGAGTGGCACCGGGTCGTATATTTGTCGGCAAGGGCACACCTACCCGCCGGGATGTAGGCGAAGGGGATTGGGACAGCTCTGTCGAAATATGGGCCTCGATGTCAGGAATGGATATTACTAAACGGGGGTAATATTAGCTGGTGGGAAGAGAGCATGAGATAACAGAAACGCACGTATGTTCTCCGGCTTAATGTCGGTGTGGACAAGGTCACATTCGTCGTGGAGGTACTGGAGAGCGAGAAGAGTCTGTCTAGCGATGACTTTGACGATAGCTCGGGGTACGCCGCGCTTCTTGTTGCGTTCAATGAGGGCCAGCAAGTTCTCGCCGAGTGGTTCGAAGACTATACAGATGTGAGAGGCCTCCGGGCCCTGGTGGCAGAAGGAGTCAAGAAAGGAAACGATATGCTGTCTGCCAGGATGGGCTGGCGAGAAGGACGCTACCCGAGAAAGAAGTTTGATTTCGTCCCGAGCAGTCTCAGCGTAACGCCCCGCAGACTTGACCACCTTGAGTGCAGAGTGCCGTTGAAGCCTGGAACAGCAGACTGGTAAGGTACTGCCGCACAGTGGAGCAAGACACTCACTGGTTGTCCTTTACGAGCCATACTGTCGAGAAATGGCCCCATCTGCGATGGCGTGAGCTGCGGCGAGTATGAGAGAGATCAGGGACGCACCCAAGCTTCCTAATGACTTTGTAGCGGCCATTCTTGAACGTATCGGTGAGTTTGACTGGGAGATAACCGCCCGCGTTGTATTCTGCGGGGCTTTCCTCGTCCTTGCACGAGGGCTCGTCGACAGGGAGGATCTTGGGGCCTGAGGGCGTGACGACGTATTGGTACTTTGCAAGCGGCTGCTTGTTCGCCATCTGCAAAGGGCCAGCCGGCAGGGTGGGGAAGTTGGAGCAAGGAAGCGGGAATGGAGATGGAGGTTCGAGAGATGTGGCGGTGCCACTGTTTGCGTGCCGTGACCCAATCAACCCAGGCCCATTGAAGTCTGACTCTTTGCCTCACTTTGCCAAGTCTGTGCCCTTTCGTATAGGCTGATTATGGTTAGTAGAGACTCGTAGACTGTCTGGCTTCCTCGTTATCGCGACAGGTACAACAACAACAACACCAGTCATTCCACCGTTACTAATTACTTTGGACTGTAGGCCCAACGAAGTTGAATTTTTGAAACGGTCAACGACTAGTCACTACGTTTAGATTTCGCACGGCGCTGATCATCGACATCTCTGCCCTTGTCCGGGCCTTGGTCGAATCTTTCGTGATAGACTATACGTGTATACTTATCAATGATATCTTACTTCGTACTTTCAATTTGTACAGCACACCGCCAGTATGTAATATGTGATATCCGGCTCTCAAGGCTAAACCTGTCCTCGTGAGTCTAGTCGTGGCCGCTCGAAACGCCGGATTAGAGCAAACCTGAGGCCTGATGGTCTTCAGCTGAGCAACCACAGCAAGGCTCGAAAGGGCTCGAATGAGATCTGATTTCTGTATCAGCGCGGCGTGCGGCGATGTGAGTTTGTCAGTTTGAACCGTTGAGGCTTACTAGGGCTTGGCCTTATCACAACACGACTTTTGAGTTAGCCAACTATCGCTATTATTGCCTTTTTTCTGCCTGAACGCATGAAGTCAAGTAACGCCTCGGTACAGTGTGTACGATAACAGTGGTCAACTCCCTGTCGACGTCGACTCCGAGGTGATCGAGATAGTTACTGAGACACGTGCGTTTCCGATCATTGATCGTGCTGTCCTCCACATGCAATCATCTACATAAACTCTCGCTTTCATATGCGTGTTTAAGACCGCTCGACTGACGCCGGTTTATTCCGACGCTAACATTGCTCTAATGGCGAATCCAAACACCCCTGTCGTCTGTACATCAATGCCACCCAAGCAGTTCATCGGTGCTGTGGAAGATCACTGGGAATTATACAGGTCTTTACTACCTCTGACGGACATTCATCCTTCCTTTTCTGACACCGCCTTAGCGACACTGCGTCTGACTACACCATGGGAGCGCCAATTGGATTTGGCGCCTCTTCCATTGTCTACGCCGCCAAATACAAGCCCGTCTCACGACCACCTATTCCAGTCGCACTCAAAGTGCTCGATCTTGACTCTTTGCCCCCGCGTTCCCTCTCTCTACTTCAACGCGAAACCACTTTGATGTCTCTATCAAAACATCCCAATGTTCTTCGTGTACGTGGCTCCTGGATGGATGGACACAAATTGTACATCGCTATGCGCCTCATGAATAAAGGCAGCGCTGCCGACGTCATGCGTTACGGCTGGCCCGGGGGTATGGAAGAGGACGTCGTACGGTGTATCCTTCGTCAGGCGCTCTCAGGACTGAAGTACGTCGGTCCTAGTAGTCATAGTAATGGCGGCGAGGAAGGGTGAGTAATATGTGATCTAATCCGCTTCCTCTCAGCTACCTCCACACCAACGGCTTCATACACCGCGACATCAAAGCGGCCAATCTGCTTATCGATGACGATGGGACAGTACTGTTAGGCGACCTAGGTGTCGCAGCGAACTTGGCCGAAGACTCGTCTCAACAGCAGCACTCGCCTCAATCTAAACGAACCCCTTCTCATGACTCTGGCCGACGCGTCGTCCTCGTCGACACGCCTGCTGCTCGGCCCAAGATTTATAAACGCAAATCTTTCGTTGGCACTGTGAGCAATTGAAGTTCAGTCCCTTGTGTTGTTGGATAAAAACTCGCTTTTAGCCATGTTGGATGGCTCCAGAACTGATACAAGGGCACACCTACGATTCGAGCGCCGATATCTGGAGCTTCGGTATCACAGCCCTAGAGCTTACACAGGGACGGCCTCCGCGTTCACGAGAGTCACCCCAAAAGGTGTTGTTGAAGACGTCAGTCTAGTCCCTCTTGATCGTTCTGATCCTGATAGTCGTCCTGTGTACAGAATACAGGAAGCGCCGCCGATTCTCGATCGGGAGGGCGGAACCTACAAGTACAGCCGCGCATTCCAGGAGATGGTGGCGAGCTGTCTCCTCAAAGACCCGTCCAAGAGGTGCACGTCGTTAAGATCTCTCGGGCATACGGCTGGTTTCTTACTCCCATTGGTAGACCGACTGCGGAGGAACTCTTGGAAACGCCGTTTTTCAAAGGAGCAAAGAAGCCATCGTATCTCATCGATGCTATCTTGAGTAGGTCATGTTCATGTTTATGTTCCTTCCGGACTTTCTGTGGCGTTGGCTTCAGTCACGGATAGGGAATGGAGTAAGACGGATAACCGACGCATCATCCTTCTATCTCCTTGATCACATCCTGGTCACGACGACTAACCTCCATTCTGCTCGCAGAAGACCTCCCACCCCTCGCTCATCGCCAGGAACGCCGTGTGCTTTCGGCAGCGCAACACACCCATCGGTCTATCGATTCATGGGATTTCACCACAACAATCCAGTCACGCCGATTGGTGCTTCATGATCGAGAAGAAGTGGATGAGAAGAAGGAAAAGGAGGAGGAGGAAGTGAAGTGGTTAGACAAAGATAGTCACGAAGATGACTCTGAGAGGGGGGACAAGCGACATTCCAAGGCATTGTCGTGGTCGGGCGTGGAGGTGGTGTCCGAGGAAGAGAGCGAGGACACGAGTGCAAGTTCGGATGTAGGCGAGTCGACATCGGAGACAACGCCTGATGACCTGGTGCCGATGATGGACGAGGAAGACGAGACTGGCATACTTCACCGCAAGGTTGCAAGGTCCAAAGCATCTACACCTCAGTCCGAGGAAGGGGTGGTTGCGTCACCAATACCTGAGATGGACCCCATGGGAACGGTAACACACATGCCGTCTTCCTCTCTATCGTATGGGAAAGGTCCGGGTCTGTGGCGCAAGCTGAAGAAAAACGCGACTAATATTAAGAGGACAGCATCGTTTAGCAGTGGGAGGACTAAGCAAGAGAAATAGAAATAACGACACCGAGATGACACGATTCGATTATCTGACGCTGTAACATGCAGCCTAGCACTACCTAAATTATTTGTTTCGTGTAGAATACGCCTAGAGGCTGCTGACATGGCCATGTAGATAAATTGTAGAATGCAAGCTGGCACGATTGCAATGACAACCACTATAGTAAGGAAGCGCGATTTTTCTTCATTGAATGGAATTTCACTTTATCAATTGCCTCACCGAGAACCAACCTTGCTAACCTTCAGGCAACGTGTCCTGAGCAACATGATGGCTTAGTACTCTCTACGGGCATGGCCGCCTGGCGAAATGGCATCGCGTCTGACTACGAATCAGGAGATTGCAGGTTCGACCCCTGCGGTGGTCATGGTTGTTCCTTTTTGGCAAGTGCGGCGGCGCGCCAGTCACGGCCTGGGCCAGTGCTCAGTGCTCACTGCTCACTGCCCAGTGCCCACTTTAAAGTAAACACTTGGCACTCAGGCTTTAAGCACTAAGCTTCAGCACTGACTCCTGAGTGCCCAGTGAGCTCAGGAATCAATATTAATCAATTATCAGGACTGTGGCGGGCCTGAGGAGGGACTCGGTGCGGCCATTGCCCAATAGTATTTTCTCACAGATTGTTCTGTGTATAGCAATGGGAGTCCTGAGCAGATACATCAGAAATCTACCAAAGCAGTGAGCTTCACAACCAAAGCCCAAACAAATATACCAATTTCGCATTTCTTGAGTCTTGAAAAGTTGAGTCCAACTCTTGACATCGCTGAACGGGCAGTGAATACTGAGCGCTCGCCGCTTGCCGCTTTTACTGGCCCGCTGTCGAGTGTGTCACAAAGTGACAAGTGCCATTGAAATTTAAGCAATGTTGAATGAGATTCTGAAGTTAAATTCGGCCGCATCATCATCAAAAAAGAAGAGAATGACCACCGCAGGGGTCGAACCTGCAATCTCCTGATTCGTAGTCAGACGCGATGCCATTTCGCCAGGCGGCCGTGAAGTGTGGCGCTGACTGACGACTCCATTTGGAAGTAGGGCAATGGTGAGACACTTCGATCGATCAGGGTCCAGGGCAACCCGTTTTGGAGGTCGACGACCACTGTCGACGCGCACGCAAGGTTAGGATACGCAGACACTCATCCAAACGGGATACAAAAGTGACCAGAGCTGGGACTGAATTGCAGGAGGAACACAGAGCCAGGTGCGTCTACGAACGTGTTTCAGTCAGTCGTGAAATCTGACTGTAAGCAGGCATAGCGTTCGGAATTCTTCAGTCTTCCCAGCAGTCTACACCTTGTTTGGGACCCTGACAACGAGAGGAGAAGACCGTGCGTCTCCAACACCCGTCTGTCACGTTTGCACGGTATACCGACGCAATCTACTCTACAGCTCTCACCCAACTTGTGTCCATCTCTGACGAAACGGCAGCATGAACGTGGCTGCGTTGCTGCAAGACTCGCCATCGGGGCAGCGTGCTCCGCCGCCTGAAAGAGAGCGGGGAGAAATCACGCCACCACCGCCAGTGTCGGGCAGGGAGAGGGAGCGGGGAGAGATTCGCGAGGGGCCGCCACCGACGTCAGGACGAGAGAGGGAACGAGGGGAGATCCGCGAGGCGCCGGCAATGTCGGGCCGCGAGCGAGATGCCAGGGAGCGAGGCGAGATACGGGAGCCGCCATCAATGTCGGGCCTGGGGCGGGACACACCAATGGGCAGGCAGCGCGCCCCGTCGCTTTCCGGCCGCGACGCGAGGGACCGCAGCGACATCAGAGAGCCCCCGCCGATCCTCGGGCGCGACACGCCTGTCCCGAATCGGCAAAGAGACTTGTCGATGCGTGACGGCCTCCCGTCAATGGGCGGCCGCGACATTTCCATGCGGGACGGACCCATTCCAATGAGCGGCAGAGACCGCGCCAACTCTCTGAGTGGCCGTGATATGCGGGATGGTCCGCCCAGGGATCTACGCGACGGGCCGCCTCTCAGAGACCTACGCGAAGGGCCGCCTCCCAGAGACATGCGCGACGGGCAGCCACCCAGAGAGTTGCGTGACGGGCAGCCACCCAGAGATTTGCGTGACGGGCAGCCACAGAGAGACATTCGCGATGGGCCGCCGCCCAGAGACTTGCGGGACGGACCGCCACAGAGAGACATACGTGAGGGACCGTCGCCGCGAGATATACGTGATGGACTGCCACCTAGGGACTTGCGTGACGGGCCGCCTCTAAGAGACCCACGCGATGGGCCGCTGCCCAGGGAATTGCGTGACGGACCACCACCGAGGGACCTACGCGATGGGCCGCCTCTGAGAGATCTACGCGACGGGCCGCCTCCGAGAGATTTGCGCGACGGGCCGCCTCCGAGAGACCTGCGCGATGTGCCGCCTCCGAGAGACTTGCGCGATGGGCTTCCTCCGAGGGATCTACGCGATGTGCCGTCGCCCAGAGAACTGCGCGATGGACCGCCACCTAGAGACATACGCGATGGACCGCCTCCACGAGATATGCGCGATGGACCGCCTCCACGAGATATGCGCGATGGACCGCCGCCTCGCGACTTGCGAGATGGACCATTCAGGGATGGACCGCCACTCATGCGCGACGGGCGTGACCCACCGACAATGCCGATGCGCGATCGAGAGCGGGAGCGGGAGATGTCTGTAAGTCTGGCCTTTTGGCAGAGATGATCATTTCTCTCATGTATTTTCCAGACCTCTATGCGAGATGGACCTGCTTTGATCAGCGTGAGAGACCGAGACGGTCCGCCGCCCATGTCGGCAAGAGACAGGGAGAGGGAGAGAGATACTTTACCTCCCCAGATGGGCACACGAGAGATGATGATGAGGGATGGACCACCACCCATGTCAGGCAGGGATCGAGACGGACTACCACCCATGTCAAGCAGGGATCGAGACGGACCGACTCCGCCCACCAGAGACAGAGAAGGACCGCCACCCATGTCGGCACGCGACAGAGATGTGCTGCCGCCTCCACCGATGTCGGGCCGACGAGAGCCGCCCACTATGCCATCGAGGGATCGAGAAATGATGATGTCTGGCAGAGACCGCGATCATGGTCCTCCTCCCATGAGTGGCAGAGACAGAGATAGGGATGGTCCGCCTACAATGCCCCGGGAAATGCGGGATGCGCCCATGGCGTCGCTCCCGCCCAGAGACATGATCCGCCAGCGGTCACCCCTTCTCACAAGGGAAAGGGATCCTCCGCTGATGCCCCGGTCAGATCGGATAGCAATGCTGCCCAACAGAACAGGAGTCGAGGACGGGGAGATCTTCCCTGGGAGAGTGCCCGCGAGGGCCAGGGATATCAGGGAGCGCGAGAGGAATCGGCCACGCCCTCCTGACATGCGCGACGGCACGAAGCTTGTACGCCAGCTTTGGGACGCTCCTGCTGAGCGGGAGCGAGACAGGGAGCTAGGTGAGATTGTCTCGCCTGTCCTCCCAAGGCGCGACGTACCTGGTCCCCAGCTTGGCCGCGAGTTGCCAAGAGAGATGAGGGAGCGGGACAGAGAACGAGCCTGGGATCGAGAAGGCGCGCCATCCGCTAACCCACCTCCTCGTGATCGGGATCGCGAACGAGAACGCGAGCGGGAGAGAGACTTTGCATCCGGCCTTGCTCGCGGAGAACCACTCACGGAGCGCGATCGTCTTCGTCCCAAAGGATGGACTCCCCATCCACCATGGTACCCTCCTTTCTCCAAGTCGGCAGGTGGCAGTGGGACTATCACTCCAAACCCACCGCCACCGTCGGCAACACAGAGAGGACTGATGACACAATTTCACACCGGCTTCGTCGATGCCAGTCCGCCAAATCCGAGCTCAGTTCCTGGCCGTGACCCACCACCTCCACCTCCAGGTCCAACCTCAGCACCGTCACCATCAGTCGAACGAAAAAATGCACCGGCAGCCCCGCCTGCTCCCAAGAGACCATGCATCAGGCGGTTCTTGGGAACCTTCATCTATCCCGATGTACCCTTCCCATACGTCTTTCCGCCGTTCAAGCTTTCACCAGGCGAGTTGGGCGAGACGACATTGGATGTCGTAATACCTGCCAGCTGCGTGCCGACCAAAGAGGAGTTCATGTCAGAAGATCATCTCATGATTGGTAGAAAGGCAGAGGCAGAGGAGGATGAGACCTCTGACCGGCCAAAGAAGCGCCGCCGCATTTGGGGAGGAGGCATTTCTACCAGTGGACGCACCGTACTTGGGACTAGGCGCGTGTACACTGACGACTCGGACTTGCTTGGGTGCGCCATACACTCTGGCATGCTGCAAGTTTCATCCCTGCCCTCATCCTCGCACAATCCTAATAATGCGAAACCAATCAAGCGCGCCATACGCTTGACTCTACGGCTCATACACGTTGGGGATGCTCCTCCAGGACAAGAGGTCGTTGGTCGCTTCGCTGCTGGCCCTGGTGAGGGCGGTATGGAGAGCTCCGCGTGGGGTGCTGGTCATGATGGATCTGCCATGGAAGTGCTCAACGCTGCTTGGGAAGGCGACGACACGACAAAAGACTGGAGGGAAGGTGCAGCCAGGAGAGGGCGCCGAAGACGTTTGAGGGAGTATGCGGACAGACGGAAGCTTCAATTACCACCGTTGCCCGATGAGGATACGGACGACATGCAGGTTGACACTCCACAAGTCGAAGGGGGAGACAGCACAAAAGGACGCATAGCTGGAGACGGGACCGTCAGTGTACGCTTACGATGGGGCGGGGGCGTCGAACTTTTGTAGGTGTACTTGATTCCGACTGGATGCTATGCTCAGAGATGAGCTGTATAAATATGACAGCCTTTTTTTTCGAAGGATGGGCGTTATGTCTTGTACGCAGATTTCCTCAACGCATGCTCTCAACACATTGCAAGGACATGTCTAAACTGACTCGAAAACTTGGGATGTTGTCTACGTGAAGCCAATCAATCTCACCTTTGGTCCTTGCACAACGCACATCCAGGACTCCAATCCTGCCGGAGTCCTGCACTGTGCAGTCTGGACTCCAGAAGCAGGCTATGAATTCTCCAGCTTGTCTTGAAGATACTAAGGCTTGAGAGCTTGAGCAACGGGGATTCTTGATTCTTGAGTCTCGACTCTTAAGACTCGACTCCCTCGACTCACGACTCAGTGGCAAATGATAACTCTCGACTCGAGTCTCAAATGCGCCACGTATCTGTACTGGGAACTCAACCAAAAAGCTGTTAAATGACCACCGCAGGGGTCGAACCTGCAATCTCCTGATTCGTAGTCAGACGCGATGCCATTTCGCCAGGCGGCCATGTGCTTGAATTCCGGGGCGCCGCCACATATTTTTCAATCGGTCAAACTCCAATGCACTCAATATACAGATACTAAGTAGCGCAAGTAGCGATAGACAGCAAAGCAACAAGACAAGTCTAGAATCTCTAATCAGTGCCAATCACCCCCATATCGAGTGCCGCCGGGTCGGCGTCGCGAGCTGAGTTTGTCCTCTTTGTTCGAGGTTATCACGATGTGCTTGTCAACGATCTAGGATGCGTTAGATTCTCAGTGGCGGAAGCAGATGGAGTATACGCACATCATTCAAAATGTTGGTTGACTTGGTCAACGCGCTCAAGAAAGCCGTGATCTGCACGTCTTCATACTCCTATACAGACAATGAGTATCTTGCCACGAAGAATCGAGGAGCGAGCGCACTGTGTCAAACTCCTCCCTGAATTTCTTATTCTCACTTGCTGGCAAACTCGCCACAAGCGCTTTGATACTCCTCAGGACTCCTTCATCCCGTCTGACTGCTTCGTTTCCCTGAATCACTCCCTTCACATATCCAACAATCACTAGAACCCTCTCATGCAACATCTTGACCGCCGCCCTTTGCGTACCCAAGTGACTCTCGAGCCCGAGCCCACCGCCCCCGCCCCGGGCAGTCCAGTCCACTGCGATACGCTCAGCTTCCCCTGTTTCGACGGTGTAAGACGCCTCGACGAAGACGGGTCGTGAGACACGGTCGCGTATCTCAATGGTGGGTTCATAAGCTTTGAATGGGAGATCGGGTGTGGGCGTTGATTGGAGGAGAAGCAGAAGTGGTGTTGAGCAGTAGTTGGTGAATTGGGAGTGGAGAGCTATATGAGCAGCAGTGGGACGGGGCGACACAGTGTACCATCCAATGAACTCCAGGGAAGGGAATACTTGCTTGTCTGTAATGTGGCGTTCGATCCATGTAGACTCTGAGTGGAACGCTTATATTGAGGACTCACATTGATCCCTCCTCGAAACTAGGAATCCATGATCGACTGTCGTCCCGTCAGCCTCCACTGCCAACTCGAACGTGTTTACGATCTCCACATCGCGTCCTGTTTGTGTGCCAAGAAGCGCACCCAGAACTGAAGAGAGAGGGTAAGCTAACAGCACTTGGAGAATCAATTGGGGTAGAAGAACGCGACCGAGACGAAGCGCTGCTGAATGGAAGCAGTGGAATGGCAGTCGTGATTGCTTTAGGGCATATCGATGGGCACCCGGTGGCAATTAGACGTCGAGATGGAAGTTGCAATAGCGGGCGTGGATGCGGCAGTGGATGCGATGGATAGAGACTGAGGATGACTGATACTTACTGAACGGCGTCCCAGTGTTCGTCTGCAGCTTTCGCCGCGTGAGATGTTCAGACACGTTCAAGATTGGGAGCGGATGCCTGCAGGGCAGTCGTCAGTCTCAACTCCACGCCGGACTAAATGCATCTATAGCAAAGAGAAGATGAAACGGACGAATGAGGTGCTCAATTGGAAGAAAGCAACACGGGGAGGGCAACAGCGAATGACTGGGAGGAACACGCACAAAGAGATAGACAGGCCAGAGGTCGTAGAAGAAGGTAGCACAACCGAAAGCTCATCCGTGTCCATCGCCATGCTCATCGTATGTTGGTTCTAGTCGGTGCGGGTGGTGGTGAGGGCTCAAGCGCCCAAGGTGAGCTGACGTGAATGAGAGAGTACTTAGCCTTGTTACATACGGTGGGTGGCAGTGCCACGATTGCATGGCCGCCTGGCGAAATGGCATCGCGTCTGACTACGAATCAGGAGATTGCAGGTTCGACCCCTGCGGTGGTCATCAATAGCTTTTTGGCTGGGTTCTCAACATGTGGGCGTGGCGCAACTTTATTATCTTAATATCAGACTCTAGAGCATTATCAAGAACAATGAGCAGCTTGAAGCATCCAGAGCGAGAGGTAATGAATACCGGTAATTTCTTGCTGCAACGCTTTCCTGAGTCTCTGGCTCTCTGAGTCCTAGAATTATACGGACCAGAGTAGTTACACAATCAGCACGCGAAATGACCGGCCATAAAGATCACGTCAAATTGGTGTATCTTCCCTTTCTCCACGTCCAATCATCACCATGGCGGGCTTCGACAGAAACAACGTGTACAGTGTCTCTATCCACGATCCCGCTCCTCCCACTGCCCCGGATTCTCCCTCGGAAACAGAGAAGCTCTTCCTCGACTTTCTCTTGTCTTACCGCGTCGGCGGAGAGTTCATATACAGGTCAGTTCCTCAAAATCGTGTCGCACACTGCTGACCCTGCGCAGAGACAAGCTACGCGCAAACTTACTCCTCAAGAAAAACTTGCTTGAAGTCGACCTGGGTCACGTCGGGCTCTACAACGACGAGCTCTCCCACGCCATACAGGACCGCCCTGCCGACGTGCTCCCTTTATTCGAGAGTGCCGCCACGCGCGCAGCAAAGACCATCCTTTTCCCGCTGGCGGGGACGGACAAGGCTATCGAGGAGCTGGCAGACGCGATCGGCAAGGTGCAAATAACGCTTCGCTCCTCGCTCAACCTGCTCCAATTCCGCGATCTCACTGCGAACACGATAAACAAGCTCGTGCGCGTCCCGGGTATCGTCATTTCCGCCTCCGTCCTTTCTTCGCGTGCCACCAAGCTACATCTCCAATGTCGCGCTTGTCGATACGTCAAAATCATATACCCCTTAGGTGGGATGGGCGGCGTGGGTGGTGGAAGTGACCGAGGACTTCCGCGAACGTGTGATGGGCCCGAACCAGAGGGGCAAAAGAAGGACTGCCCGCTCGACCCATTCCTCATCATACACTCAAAGTCCACCTTCGCGGACCAGCAGACATTGAAGCTGCAGGAGGCCCCAGACATGGTCCCAGTCGGCGACCTTCCGAAGCACATGCTACTTTCGACCGACCGCTATTTGACTGGACAAGTCGTCCCTGGAACGCGTGTCGTCGCTACTGGAATTTACTCCACCTTCCAAGCTGCACGGGAGGTTAGCAAATAGTTCATCGACGCGTATCAAGCTAAAGAGCCTTTCAGAAAAATGCAGGTGCAGCTGCGACTCGACGACCATATCTTCGCGTATTACATCTTGAATTGTCATCACCTGCATCGGGTGGTGGTGGTTACAATCCGTTTGGTATGCAGTTCTCGGCAGAAGAGGAGGAGGAATTCCAGGAGATGTCACGAAGTGAAGGGTTTTACGAGAGATTTGCCAAGAGTGTAGGGCCGAGTATCTATGGCAGTCTGGGTTTGTACCTTCCGGAAGTGCTTCGCCTCGTAAATTCTGATCAAACCATAGATATCAAGAAAGCCATCACATGCCTTCTGTTTGGTGGATCCAAGAAAGTCTTACCCGATGGAATGCGCCTGAGAGGCGACATCAACGTCCTTCTTCTTGGCGATCCCGGAACTGCGAAGAGTCAGCTGCTGAAATTCGTGGAAAAGGTTGCACCAATTGCCGTGTATACATCAGGAAAGGGCTCTAGTGCTGCTGGTCTTACGGCGTCTGTGCAGCGAGATACTCAATCGGTAAATGGCATCTATCTCCTTTTCGCGTCTCCGAGTATTCACTGCAGTTCTTATCTCCAGCGCGAATTCTACCTTGAGGGCGGTGCCATGGTTCTTGCTGATACAGGTGTCGTATGTATAGACGAATTCGATAAGATGCGAGACGAAGATCGGGTTGCCATTCACGAAGCAATGGAACAGCAGACTATATCGATAGCCAAGGCCGGTATCACGACCGTCCTAAACACTAGGACTAGCGTTCTCGCCGCAGCTAATCCTGTGTTCGGTCGATATGACAACGAACGCAGTCCAGGAGAGGTAAAATTCATTTCTTCGCTCGACTTCATGGCCACTAATGCCAAGACGCCCAGAATATTGATTTCCAGACAACGATCCTGTCCCGATTTGATATGATCTTCATCGTCAAGGACGCCCACGATGAGACGCGTGATAAGGTCTGTTGTTGTTACTCCCGAGAACTAGGCAGGGTTCTTACGAATTTGTAGACCATTGCGAAGCATGTCATGAACGTACACATGAACCGTCCCACTGCTACCGAAGGAGAGGGTGATGGCGAGCTTCCCCTCGATAAGATGAAGCGATACATCGCTTACTGCAAGCAGTACGTGATATCTCGGGTCGTGTTTGTTAGTAGTTGCTCAATCGCGCGCCAGTAAATGCGCTCCGCGACTATCACCCGAGGCGCAGGAAATGCTGAGCAGTCATTTCGTCAGTTTGCGGAAAGAAGTGCAACAGGTCGAGAGGGATAACGATGAACGGAGTTCCATCCCTATAACCGTCCGGTGCGTTTATTGTTCTTTCTGCTTCCCTGGTTGCCTTGTTCTAATCATCCTCCAGTCAACTTGAAGCCATCATCCGAATATCGGAATCCCTCGCGAAGATGACACTGACGCCCGTCGTGCAAAACCACCACGTCGAAGAGGCTATCCGCCTCTTCAAGTTCAGTACCATGGACGCTGTCTCGGCTGGATCGGCAGAAGGGCTTTCGCGAGGACAGGTCAACGAGGAGATGGTAAATATCGAGAAGGAGCTAAGGCGGAGGTTACCTGTCGGGTGGAGTACGAGCTATCAGAGCTTGAAGAAGGAGTTCGTTGACCAGAAGGGATACACGCCACATGCACTTGAACGGGCTCTGTTTGTTCTGGAAAAGCGGGAAGTGATCAGGTTTTCGGGACAGAAGAAGGTTGTGCATAGGTCAGTTTCTCTTTCGCTTTTTTTCGTACATCAGGCACTGACGCACCTGTGAATAGGGTTGGAGTTTGAGGGTCTGGTATAAGGCTTTATGTACGCGAGTTTCGCGATAACTTATGATCTTGTTTGTATGAATACTTATTGTTGTACTCTTCTTCACCGATATGTGCAGGTTACGCGCTGTGTAAGGCATCCTCTGGGACTTCAAAGGTAGTTTAACATCGATTTCCTCGCGGCGAGGCAGATGGGTGATTCTTTCCGAGGGCGAGGAGACGACGTGGTCAATTCCATTGTAAGCCACACCTCTACACCGCCAGCATACTCAAACATTCCTGTGGCCTGCCGCACTGACAGGCGGAACTCTTACGTTTGATTTTCCCTGACTGCGACCATCGGCCAGCAGAACGCTCCGAGCAAATCTGCGCGATCGCGTTTGTATTGGTGGCAATGATACACATCATGTTCATCGCACCCAACCTACCGAGACATGGCATGATCAATGATCATACCGAATCCCCGCCTCCTGATTGATACAATTTAGATGCAATGCACTGGGGTACGATCTCCAGCGACGCGCGATGGCAAAGTTGTCCTGTGAGTCAATATATGCTAGCCTGAGTACCTACCAAAAGAAGATCTGCAGCGAAGAATGGGGTCTGAGTTGCCTCCCCGCTATCGACCACAGCCGATGATCAATCGCGCGCATCCTGATTACCGACAAACGTTTATCTACTGGCTCATTAATCTCCGCAGTTCCCGCAGAAGTCTAGTCATCCGAGTACTATGTACTTATGTGATACTCATTGACACCTTACTACGCGAAGTACTGCGCTGTCGTATATTGTCTAACAAATAGATAAGTAAAGAGAGCAAAAAATACATTCAAGAATTGATTCCTGTACAGTCAGTGAACCTAAGTTGAGGGGCTTCCTTAGTTTATGTGCTACAAGTGGTGTCTAGCTTGAGATCTCAGGATTGAGCCGATCAGTCTCTCTAACATGTTGGCAGTCATGAATTCTGACAGCTGGTTCACTCGAGCTCGAGAGTTGAGACAATGAGAGTCGAGCTTCAACTTTCTCTCACCTCAGAGTCAGAGTCTCATGTCTCGTCACTCGCGACTCTTACGGCCGTCGAGTCGGCGACAATCGACGAGGTGATATGTGCTCTGAGCAGTGAGCACTCAGCACTGAGCAGTGAGCTCTCAGCACTGAGCAGTGAGCTCTCAGCCTCTCGTCGCTTCGCTCGATAGGGTCGTGGGGGAAACCTAGGTTTCCCCCCAAAACAGTTTGACTCGGTAACTAACCGGTTTGGAACCGGTTTCAAACCTCGGAGGGCTGGAAGGGTAAGTTTGGAACCCATCACATGACATCCTCATGTGATGCACAAGCGGAAAGGAGGAGAACTACCAGATGTGGCGCAGAATATGTACTGACCTGTCTTTCAGACACACAAATAAGCATAAAGATTACTGGGGAAGCTTTGAGACATGGCATAATGCTTAGAAAATAAATAAAAATTAGCATTTTAGACACTGTTTTTGGCTGCTAGACTGAGCGGCGGGACTGGGGCGGGAGGCGCGGGGCGGGAACACGTGATAAAAGCACGTGATGGTTTGGAACCGGTTCCAAACCGGTACCAAACCTGGCGGGGCGGCGGGGTCGGTATCATACCGGTTTGGTACCACCTCGGGAGGTTTACCCCACGGCCCTATCGCTCGACGCTCGAGTCTCGCTTCAAAGCGAAGCAAAACAAAAGAAGATAGCCCACCGCGAGGGTCGAACTCGCAGCCTTCAGATTGCACCGCCAGCAGGCTTGTAAAAGTCTGACGCTCTATCCGATTGAGCTAGGCGGGCTGGCAGAAAGTGAGTATGGGCCGTATACGTTGTGTTATTCCCAGGTAATCGCCGTCCACCGTTGCCAGGCGAAAACTTCCCTAGTCCGGTTCTCGCACCAGTAAGAACTGGGGCGGGAATGTAAGATGGGTGTGACGGCGGGCCGGGCCACGGATATATATAGGATGTGCGAAGAAGCGGATGCAGTGCGGGTCATCGCAACGGCGGGAAAGTACTTTTGAAGACGTGGCGAGCGCTGGCGGCGGGACCAGAGGACGAGGCCAATGATAGGCATCGGGCAGAGCGCAGCAGACCTGGGTGACGGCGAGTGCCTGGCTGGCTTGGGAAACGTGAAGCGAAACATGCGGATGGCCCGATTGGGGGCTATGCGATCATGATTTCACATATTTGTGTCACCCTTCTTGTTTAGCTTCCCCCACCACTTGCCACCTCGTCCATCCGCAGCAGCCATGGCCTCCGCTTTTCCTCTCGACGGTTTCGACTACAGCAAGCAGTCCCAGCCGGGCATTGACTTCTTCTCATACCAGCCCACTGTCGACGTGCTTGCGCCCCATCCAGACCTGTTTGAGTCTGAATTGGATTCGTCTCTTGCCGGAATTGACGATGCCCAGCTGCAGCTGCTGACAGTTGACACCCACGACGCATACTCGTTTCTGCGCTCAGACACCCCCACACGAGGCCCCCCTTCGGCAATCACAGAATCATCGCGCTCGAGTGCTTATGACTCTGAGCTGTATGCTCCCAGCTATGCACACACCCAGTACTCCTTCCCCCTCGACCTCGAAATGGACTTCCAGCGCATCCGTGTCGAAAGCGAATACGCAGAGTACAACCAGCAGCCACAGCAGCAGCTAGAGGCTCCGCTCGACTTTGGCTCCTTGCCTCCTACCCCTCCTCTTAGCCCTCCGCGTACCCAGCCTCCGCCTCAGAAACACTATGCTCGCACCAGCTATTCGGACTACGGTCCACCTACCCGCAGCATTCCCAACTACTACAACTACCTCCAGCCCCCTGTTGGCAACGAATCTCCCGGTCATGTCACTACGCAGCTCCCTTCCGTCAACATGCCTCCGCGCCATGACGAAGGCAAGCATGACTCCCGCAAAAAGTACCAGTGCCCGTCTTGCCCTCGGGGTACGCTCTTTTTTTTTTTTGGCTCTGCTCGTATTTTCACTGACACCCATCTAGCTTTCGCTCGGGCCTACAATCTCAAGACCCATATGGCCACTCATGACCCCAACCGCCTGAAGCCGCATGTGTGCCCCCACCGTGCTTGCGGTCGGTCCTTCAGCCGCAAGCATGATCTTGGCCGCCACATTGTCAGCATTCATCGCGAAGACGGCGCCGGTTCCGTTGTCTCGCACGCTTCCTCTTCGAAGCAATCTATCGGTGTCGAGCAGGGCAAACGCACTTGGTGCGATACCTGTGGCAAAGGCTCCATCGGAGCTCTTCAGTGCGAGTGTGCAGTCGGCAGTGCCCAAGTCAAGTGATCAATATCTTCCGGTTTATGTTCAGAATCTTGTGCGTCCAGTCTGTCAATTGCAATCCCTTCATCTCAACATTCATAGACGGCTCCGCGCCTATGCTGCCCTCCATGCGCTTTTCGACTGTATCTCGCTTCGTACCGCCTCTCGGCCCCGCGACGGACGTGATCTCGAATTGTTAATCCGGATTCCAGATAGTGTCAAAATATAATACTATTTCCACACTCTGTTGTTGGTTGATTTGGAGTTTTGCTCATATAGTTATACTTCAGTTTTTATCCTGTGTTTTTTGTTGTGCTCGAATGTACTACCGAAGAAAATGTTACGGCTTTGTTTACTTCCACGCATCTGTTCAACACTGTAACGCGGGCGAAGGAGGGAAACTTGATGACTGGCGTCGGTACTGCAGTTCGAGCTTTACTGAATCACTGTGTGTTTCGCGCCCTAGTTCCACTAGCCATACAAAGGTAAACGTATCCCCTTCACCACGGCCTTCAAGCTCGTGGGGGAATCATGGGCGACACGAGCAATAGGATCAACTTCCTGAGAGATGAGAAGCAGATGACCTTTGCCGCTTTGCGACCGACAGCAACACCCAAGAAAACTGTAGAATTGAGCGACGTACTTCGTCCGAAGTAACTTGGGTGCCAGGGTGTGAGCCTGCCCGAATACTGATGGGAGCCACCCAATGGAAGCTCAGAAAACATGAAGGGTTCGACTTCGGGCCTTTCAGTGCATAGGTCAGAGCACAATTCGCGAAAGTCTGAGCCGTGCAACGAAGGACAGATCTATCAGTTCACAATTGGTCCAAATTCACTCATGTCAAAAATCCGGCAGCAGGCGAACTCTCTTATGAATCTGCTGGTCCCGTTGCCAACCGTATACGAGAAGGCAAGCTGTCGATATATGGTCTGGGGTTGCCATCGAGAATTTGGCTGACAGAACAGTTACACACCTTCCTGATATGGCATTTGATCGAGCATTTTTACGCGGGGTTAAGACCGCATTTGGAGCCTGAGTTTGTGCAGTCTTGCAAAACGTGTCCTCAGACCTGGAAGAAGCATCGAATGGACACAAAAGCTTCATGATACATCGGTCAGTACATCACCAAGAAGTTCCGCCACCTCTTCTTCTCTCCGAACAACTCTAGGGCATCCTTGTCGTCTCGTGGCAAAGCCAAGCCAAACGATCGATCGAATTCATCGAATACCATATAAGGAAGGCGTGTCTTGCCAGCCAAATTCGACGAAAAAACCAGGACCCTAAGTATACAGTATCGTTGACGCGTCACATTGGAAAGAGGACCACGAGTTTGGATGGAACACTACTGAGTACTATGGCTATCACAGTAAGCAGATTTTCGAAACACAAACATCACAGACTTACATTCAAGTGAAAGCTCTGACAGGACATGGGCTGGGCCGATCGGGGGCCGCGAGGAAAAACAAGCTCAAGACGATATCAAGAGTGGCGTGTTGTAGGCGCGTCCGGATCGAACAGCAGCGTGTTGCTCTCATGTTTTCCCTATGTAGTCACAACGGCGTTGTTGAGAAAGGAAAAGCGGAGATACAACTGAAACAGTTGACGGAGCTCAAAGACGATGTGACGGTGCCAGGACGGTGCTGAACGCGATTCCGAGTTGCTGAAAACGTGTCCATGAAAATACAGATCTACATGTGGGATCCGGAACACCGACAGGTTCCAATCAGCGACATGAAGCACGAGAATGAAGAATAACCAGGGAAACCCGTTTTCACAGAATTCTTGGAGGCACTATCTACCACGGCAGTGATAGCAGCCTGCCAAGAACAAAGACGATTTACTATGATACTTTAAAGCTGTGACCTGGCTCTCATCTTCCACAATGATAAAAAAAGGCCATGATTTACTGCCTGTTGGCTCGAGGGCCAAGTCAGCGAACAAATCTATCTGATTCCATAGCGGTGAGCACTGTTCCAGCTCAC
Organism: Strobilurus luchuensis; assembly: GCA_019915105.1. Classification (NCBI taxonomy): domain Eukaryota; kingdom Fungi; phylum Basidiomycota; class Agaricomycetes; order Agaricales; family Physalacriaceae; genus Strobilurus; species Strobilurus luchuensis. The sequence continues at coordinate 739,732 of JAHLMJ010000016.1, read as the reverse complement.
TCTACTCTAGAGGCAGTCAATCACACAGTTATCCGAAGGGGGCAATGATGACCGTCGCCGGCGTCTGGAAGACGTGCATGGCTTTTCGCGACGCAAGCGACAAAGCTCTACTTAAGGCCGATCGGCGACCATCAGCCTGTCAAGCAGTGAAACCACTTTCAGTAGCTTTTGGTAGCGCATATAGACAAGACCACCATCAAAAAGTGGCTAGCGCGCGTAGGGTGGGAGAGCAATGGATTTTCTCAGTCTCGCAAGCAGGAGCAGCGTAGGTATTCGAGATCTACTTCCCATTCAACAAGGACTCGAGGGTGAAGGCGGCGCGCGAGAGGACCGGAGTGATATTTTTGCGATCGTCGCGATCGCTTCCTCATTTGGACTCTTATTTCTACCTTCATGGATGTGAACGACTTTCATCCTCAGGATGACCATACCACCCGTTTCTTCATATGGCACGAATGGATCCAGGTCTGGGAACGTGACTTCTAGAGAGAAAGAACTAGTTAACTTTGCTTCGCTAGGCCCATGGGCCATTAACAGCCGAGACTGTCTTTGAATACTTCACGCACTCCCAGTTCTACGATAAACAAAGCAACAATCAGGTGCTGCGCATGCAAACCATGCACACTGGAATGCCTGTAGTAAATGAAGCTGAAGAGCTCAAGTACGCGTCGTGTGGGCAATTACTGGGCCAGCGCTAACGATCACGTAGACGATTCACTGGCGTCGAATTCGCAGTCGTCCACGAGGAGCCACCCTCATTCTTCATAATACACAAAAGAGAGCGTCTGTCACCCGAGATAGGTGTGGTCCCCTGATGTCGGGTCTTGTGGGTCTACTCAATATATCAACAGTGCAACCTCTGGCAGTGTACTTCGTATCCGAAAACCGCATATTTCAGTCGCCAGACCTGTATACACTTCTATCTAATCGTTTGGTGCGCCTCGCCTCCTCTATATGTGGCTTTCGTCTGAAAACCTTTCCATCAGTTGGCCTCTGTTCGGTCCATTCAATCGTCGCTGGACACTCTGCGCTCCCATAGACCGGACTACACCCCTCGTACAGGATTTGCCTGGCCAGTCAGCAACTCTGATCTTGCAGAAGCACCGTCGGCAAACAAGAATGAAGAAGCGGTCGACTCCGAGGTGAAGGACGGTACGTTCCAAGGTTCGAACAAGATCCAAAGACAGCAAAACAACTCTCTACTATTCAATGCAATGAGAGCAACCGCGGCACACTCTCAATCTCAGTTCTCGACAGCGGCGTTCACTTCGATGGCCAGTAGTATCGCCCCAGCTGAACCAGTAGGGCCAGAACCCACTCCTGCTGTACCGGCGGCAAGAAATTCAGCGACACCAGCGCCCGGTCCTGCGCAAGCTGCAACGCCTAAGCCGCCACTTGCCAGAGAGCCGGGCCCTCCTGGAGGAGGCAAGAAGAAACGCAAACGTGGGTAAATTCGTTGTAACCACGATCGCCAAGCTCAATTCTTTGTAGGTACTTTGGCTGCTGCACCTCCGTGAACGAGAAGTTTTTGACGCTTGTCATATGTACCTGAATCCACCTGGCTCTTTGTAGCATTGTTGCATATATATAGTACACATACATCTCATCGCACTGCCGCTCCTGTTAACCTGCCGAACCAATCTAGCGGGGTCTTCGCGCCACGAGTCGATATTCCACTGCCTACTCCAAGTGAAAGAGGATTAGCGGAACTGAAGGAATCTCTTCTTGATTTGGCCGCCTTCTGCACTGTGTTTTTGTCGGAACAAGTCTCCGACTCAGAAGAAGGGTAGAAGTAGGCATACCAGCGCGATCTATCTCCTCTACATTTGTCTCCAGGACCAGTCCACCTTGGATAACTTCAGAGAGTATGTGATGAGCCTGTCGCTGATGAGAAGTAGTCTCAGAAAGAGAATACTGTGACGCACTTCGTCGAAATGGAACACAAGATCCAGTTCACAGACATTCTCGAATGTGCGATCCAATGATTCAACAAAGACCTGTTTATGGCATGAGAATAATTCCGCGGCGGAAATCATGGCAAACGTACTTGTATCAAATCCAATATACCTAATTCGCTCTCCGAGGAATCGACGACGAACACGAAATACAGCGTGGCATAGTTCCTGTAGATCACCTGCCACCTCTCGTTCTTCTCATCCTGCGGACCAAGAAACTGTTCCAACTCAGGCGCATCCAGGAAGTTGCACAGTCCAGAGGGTCGATTAGATACGAGACTGAAGATCTTTTGGACGACTGTTTGCGAGGATTGCTGCAAAGGAGTGTAGAATTTTGTCAAGCGTGGTACCCCGGAAGTATTGACTGGCCAAGTACAAGTTGAGAGAATGTGCGGAGGTAGGAAGACGTCCCTCACAGATCAACACGGCATGAATCATTCTGAATTGTGGTTGTCGCCAGTTGACATGGACGTGTAAGCCAAGATGTACGCGGAATCAATGACGCATGCATCAATTACAGATCACTGCTACTTACTTACGTTGAGTGCTATTTACAATTTACACATACTAAGACTGTGTGCATCGATGATTCCCTGCCTGGGGCAGATTCTACGAATCATCGCGAGGCAGCTTCCACCCAGGCTGCAATCGTCCAGCCAGATTACTGACAGGACCTGAGAGCCCACCCTGGCTCTTGAAACTTTCTAAAAAGTTTTTGATCAAGTTATAATCCATCGGCTCCTCGCCCTCTTCCTCCCTATCCAGCACCCCAATCAGTTCTGCTTCCATCGCCGCCTCAATATTCTCAACTTCAGGAATGTCTTCGACTGTCGTCGCCTTCGCCTTGCCTTTGCCTTTATCCTTATTGGGCGTCGCTTGTGGCGAAGCTCTGGGGGCGCGCGAGCGAGCCAGTTCGGCATCCATGGCTTTCATAACAGCTTCAAAGGAGTCGAGATTGGGATTCACGTTGGGCCGTGGACCGGCCTCTGGTGTGCGATGTATGGTTTCGTGAGCGTTCGGCGGGAGCTTCACACTCGACGTCTTCACGGTCTTTGGCACAAACGCTGAAGGTGACCTCAGCACGCTAGTAACAAAGGCACAGTAGCAAACTCACCGCCACGCTCTTTCCGATCTTTGATCATGTCGCTCCACTGATCGTCACTGATACCCAACGCCTGGCGAGAAAATTCGAGTAACTCTTCTTCTTCCTCTTCCATGTCCACTTCAACGTCACCCACGACTTGAGGCTGATTTTCCTCATCTTCCGAGTCCACTTCGGGGTCCTCGTCATCCGTCTCATCGTCAGAATCCACACCATCATATGTATCCCTTGGTATGATGGGTTGACGGATAGGCTTGACCTTGTCTTGGTGTGTCTCTGGTTTCTTCTCTTCCTCTGGCAAGGTCTCCGTCTCTGTCTCGTGGTCCTCCTTGGCTTTACCTACCCGCTGAGATTTATCGTGATAAGAGGGAGGCATCCACCCGTATTCTGCTGGGTCCAGCTTCGGTACCAGCTTGTCCTTGGCCTCCTGCCGTTTCTCAAGACTCTGGGGTTCGTCGTCGGAAGATGTCGACATATCATCATCACTGAAGTCCTCGTCCGACAACTCATCGCTACAAACATGATTAGTGACCAAGAAATATGAGCGTCGCAATGAGAAGCTCACTCTTCAAATCGAGCACCAGTCATGTCTCCTTCGCCCTCAACGAATTTTTCCACTTTGGAAGCAAGGTCTTTCAGGCGCGAAGCCTGGTCCGACGCAAGGCGTTCCTCCGCAGTCTCGTCAAGATTCATGCTATCCGGATCGTCAGCGGCTCCGCTTCGCCCCGCTGCCTTTTGCAACAAATCGTCAAAGTCTTCGGCGTCAATGTTCAGCCAACTATCATCATCTTCATCTCCCAGATACAAAACTGACTCGGGTGCTTGAGATACTGCAGACGCCACTGCAGCCGCAAAAGATTGTCGACTGTGGTCACTGCAACAAAGATTCATTCAACTGGGAAGCTCAAGTAGGAGGATACATACTCTTCCTTGCGCAAGTCGATAAAAATGTCCACCGCCTTGTCCTCGAGGCTGCTCCAAAGTTTAGACCCTTCGAGTTCTCCTTTAAAATACCCGGCCGAGACAAGGTTTTGGATGTATTTGGAGTATTCAGGGTCTCTGCGCAAGGCATCCTTCTTGGCGCCAGCCTAGAGTTTTTTCGTAAATCAAGAGCAACATATTCACCGCGGAGAAACACACTGCTGCCTGACGTATCTCTGCTGTTTCTGTCGGTCCAGGGCGTTTGCTCTCTTGATACAAAATCTCGAAGCCAACAGCCTGCAAACGAGGTGAACCAAAGAGCGAATGACTGGCTCTGGGAGACTGACGATTTTCATGCCCACATCACGCCAACGCCATTGCTTGGTCTCCTCGGGTTCTGTCCATCGTCCAAAGACTTTGGGAGGGAAGAACCTCTGTCCTTTGAGCTGTGCGTAGGCTGTTCGCGTCATGCGTACAGTAGACAGTACCGACGTGTCCGGCGGAAATCGAGTCATTTTGTGGGCGGACTGCCAAGCAGATTAGTACAACAGGACAAGTAGAGAGCGTATATAGTCACCCTGAGTTGGACCGCATCTCGGGTGTAGAAGGCTTCGACAGCTTTCTGGATGAGAGAAGGTTGTACAGAGAGCGCCTTGGCTATATCGAGAGGTAGTTGTGCGTTGGTAGCGTGGACGTGACGTTTGAGAGCCTCAGGGTACCTGCAGATGACTGAGTTACAACCTCTTACACAATAATGATGGATTCGGATACCGTTTTGTTCTCTCCCAGGCAAGATCTTCGGCCTCTGGTGATGCCCGCGTAGCCACTGTCGCATCCCTCACAAGATCTAACGCGTCTTCGACGGCTAAGAACTCGTCCCGGTCATCGTCTAGTATATTGTCCTCATCGTCGCTATCTTGTGGACGCGGATATCGATGGCGGCGTTTTCTAGAGGGTGGAGATACGTGTGAGAGCGGTATGAGATGTAGGTGGGAACTGTAGATCCAGACCTGCAGCGTAAATTTGCGGTTGGCGTTTAAGCCGAGACGAAAAGAGACTGGACGCACCCTGTTTTCTGCATTAGTGGGCGTCACCCATGAAGGTAGCGCGTCTGCCGCTTCAATGAGGAGAAATTCGCCGTCAGAGTCAAATACGCTGTACAAGACGAATAAGACGAGTGAAAGGCGAAAAAAGCTCGGCGAATACCTTATAACGACATCCCACTTGGCGGAGACCTCTTTGAGAAGCCAGACCGCACACCACTCGTCGTCAACACAGTCACCGACTCTCATGCGCCCTTCAATCATCCATCTGTCGCTCGCGTCGGGGTCCTCGACGACTTTGAGCTCGAACGAATCACGGTGCCAGATGAAAGTCGGAATGAGCAAGGCGTCGACGAATGTCTGGATGCACGCCGCAATGGTAGTCACTGAGGCCCTATCTGATAGCTGCGATGGCGCGTAGAGTGCATATTGCAGCGTGTCCTCCGAGATATTGGGCGGGCGATTGAAGATGTCGGACGTCATGGGCAAGGGACAGCTTTCCTTTTCGGGACTCGTCTGTTACTCACACCGACGACGACATGGCGACGACGTTCAAGGACCGCAATCTGCTGGCGGTCATCGGCGACGAGGTACTCGCTCCTTGTCTTTGACTCAACGCATGTCTTCAACTACTACCAGGACTCTATTACCGGCTTACTCCTGGCGGGCATTGGGCATATAAACGACAAGCAGAAGAAGAATTTCCTTGTCGTCGACGCTAGTGCGTGCCCAAGCAACGTGTTTTCACTGCAATTAAACAAAACCGTTTAATGTTCAGAAACCCAAGTGTCCACAATTGAATCCGCTTTCCAAGAGTTCACTGAGCGTAAGGATATTGCAATCCTCTTGATCAATCAGCATGTCCGTTCTTCCCCTCCATCAGTTTTTCCTCCTCCCTCATTTCTTCCAGATCGCAGAGAAGATACGACCCACGGTGGACAAGTACCAACAGGCCTTCCCGGCACTCCTGGAAATCCCCTCGAAAGATCACCCATATGGTACGCCTCGTCATCGGCCCTGTGTTCTCGTCCCACGTAACCTTCTCTCCCTCAGATCCATCCAAAGACTCAGTTCTGAAGCGTGTGCAGAAGCTCTTTGGAGAGTAATTATTTTGATACCCACGGACTACGCCAATTGTAATATACGATATAATGATACATTCAAGACAGTCACCACTACTACTGCCATAGATCTCATCGACGAAGCACGGGAGGATCTTCACCTACGCCTCTTGCCTTCTCCACAAATATCCTGTTCCGCCGATGTTCCTTTGAATCTGCACAGCTCCGTCAGCTCATGTTGCGCGCGAACATATGGCGAATAAGCGTACTTGGGATGTCCACAAACAGGTAGCGGAACACATATTTGCCCTCATTGTTCATGACCAACTCGGCATGCACTTCGCCGTCAGTAAATATCTGTCCTTCGGGGGGCTCTGGGTTGCTCTTGGTTCGCCTTATAGAGGAGAAGATGCCAGCCACTTGCCACGCCTTGCTCTCCTCCTTGTGCGTGTCTTCTATGTGCGTTGGAGTAGACGTAGTCTGAGCAGGCGCAGCCGGCGCGCCGATGAGATACTTGAAGACATGCCTGAACTGTTGTGAGAGCCTGTCGGACTGCTCTATTGCCCACGCAGAAGTGCTTTCCACGGTCATGTCAGGTAGGCGAGATGCTTTGTCCTCGAACCATTCAGTGATTGCCTCGTGATATGATTGCGACGACTTGTTGGCTCCCGGAAGCTGTCCTTGGACATAGAAGCTGAGGAACATATGGTGTCGCCCGCCCGAGTCTACCATGACTTCGGAGACAATTTGATGACTGCCCATCCTCGAACGGGGCCGATCAGCAGAGGTCGGGGTGTTGTGGAATGTGAGAGGGCCGTGGAGGTATTTCGCGATCTGTCGCACGATGAGCGCGAACGCCCAACAAGCACAGACTGGCCATACCTGTGGTGATTTTCGTATTCTCTCGCAAGCCTCGTTGTGAAGGACAGTCGGGGAATTTGACGAGAAGAGCTCCGTGGTGAGACAGTATATCAGCACTACCGACATGCCCGCCCCGAGCAGAATCACGGTCAGATTGGACGTGCGTGCTGTTGTGCGCTTCACTGTGTCGCCGCGAGTGAGTCGTGACAGATTCGACCGAAATAGCACGCACCTTTCCCGCCGACGCTAAGTTCTGACCACTTTTTGACCTTTTCACCATTGAAAGACTGCGAGACACCTAGAGGGAATGGCCCAGCATTGTCGCGGTGTTGAGCACGACTCCTGCTCGTCGTGTCCAGGGACTGGGAGAGGTCTGATGGTCCCGAGAACGAGTCGCGGTGAGTTGCGTATAGTCGAGAGCCAGAAAGCCTGGGGCGCAGTGTGTGGCGCAGTGTTGCTGCCGACCATCGACATGTGTGCGCGCGACAAACCCAGCTGAGACTCATCGCGCTGAGTTGGTCCAGAACAGTGTTACACTAAAACTTCCGGCCAGCCGGCTCAGCTATGTCAATGCGGAACCGTCAGGAACACATGCACAAACATCTCTCTGCTCGTTCTTCCGCGCCATGAGGACAGTCAGACGTTGGAATAACGCGCAAACGACGATTGTGATCAAGATAGACTGCAAAGTACACACTACTGCACAAGAACCACTTGGGGATACAAATCAAGCCTCAAATACTTCAAATATCATGGTAATGCCACAGGTGATCATCTAGCTTCTCTCTCCGCGGAGACGACGGGCCAAGGCAAGATCCTTAGGCTGTATGGTGACACGTTTAGCGTGGATGGCAGCAAGGTTGGTGTCTTCAAAGAGGGATACGAGATAGGCCTCAGCCGCCTCCTGGAGGGCCATGACGGCGGACGACTGGAAGCGCAAATCGGTCTAGACAACGCCAGACGGAGTCAGAAAGCGGTTCCGGCGAGACGACGACGAGATAGGCAGATAAATCACCTTGAAATCCTGGGCAATTTCACGGACGAGACGTTGGAAGGGGAGCTTGCGAATCAACAGCTCGGTCGATTTCTGGTACCGCCTGATTTCGCGAAGAGCGACAGTTCCGGGCCTGAAACGATGGGGCTTCTTGACACCGCCGGTGGCGTTCTGGAGAATGTAGAGAGGCAATGAGTGCAGTTGACCACAGTTGAGGTCTGATGACGCGTACGGTTGCGGTCTTTCTGGCTGATTTAGCAGCAAGCTGCTTGCGAGGGGCTTTGCCTGGACCACGTCGCGGTCAGGATGAGTATTCAAGGCGATTGACGCGAGAACAATCAACGCACCTCCAGTAGACTTGCGGGCGGTTTGCTTAGTACGGGCCATTGTTTCGGGTTGGGGAGATTTGTTGAAAAGGTGCTGTCAAGTGGCGAGTTGGTCTTGAAGGTGGTGGTGCTAACTCAAACTGCAGACTGCGTTGTTGTGGCATATATAGGCCCCTCAAGCGAAGCACGTGACCGCAGGTGAAAGGACAGCATTTGGTCTTGGCATCTCTTCATGTTACACGGACCATTCATCGAAAGACTGCCTTTGCTTGTCATCTGATACCATGTGGGTAACTGAGAGGTCACCTTTAGACGTATGTGTTTGCCAAGTGGTCTTTGAATTTCTTCTAAGCCGCCTCTGTTTTCGCAGCATCTACAGATCGTGTTAACGACTAATCCGCCACCCACCGCGTCTCTGGCGTTGACAAACCTGACAGCGGGGTATTACAACATTACACTGGTATCTCACGCGTATAGCCCTCCAGAAGATCACAAGGACCTCTGGGTCCCTTATCAGTGATTCTGTTTCCACAACCGGGAAGGCCGTTCTGAAGGCATATAAAGTCGCCATTGAACTTTCGCCGGGGGTCCAACCCATATGCTTCACTTCCTACCCCTGCTTATTACCCTTGCCCTTCTTGCCAAGGCAGAGCGCATCGTTCGTTTCATCTCGAGCGATGACAAAATCTACTTCGGGGATGCTATCCTCCCGAACGATACATTTGACGCCGCCTTCAGTACCCAAGCCAAAGTGATTGAAGGCAATGTGCTTGGAAATTTCACAGTGACGGAACAAGTCAAGGTACCATCGTTTATCGTCCAGATGAAGCATTCTCAATCCAAACTCAAGGACATCAAGAAACTGCTTTCTCCTCTCGAGAATGCAGCGGTCAGAACCGTAAGAATGGTGGGACTGAACTACATCTCCCATATCGACGAGGTAAGACTTTCCCGCGAGTCTTCCTGCTCCTCCGCTCAACACACTTACCAGAGCAACATGACGATTCCTCAGTGGCCGATCCTCTTCTACAAGCCATTCACCGCGTTGAATACTCCCAGTGATCCTATTCCTGTCAGTGCTGGCTATCAGACTCAAGGCAATTTCACTTCTTCCATGGACTGGGAAACCGAACTCGTCGTTGTCATGAAGACAGCAGCGTATAACATTTCGGAGGATGAAGCTTTGGATCACGTCCTTGGTTATACTGTGAGTCTTGTACTTATCCGAAGACTACACTAAACGATGCATCTAAAAGGTCGGGCATGATGTCTCTCACCGCGGTTGGCAGATCGACCGAGGAGGATTACCGCAGCCGCAATACTCGATGGGCAAAGGCGCGGACGGATGGGCACCTTGGGGCCCTGCCATTGTCACGACGGAGATCATTCCAGACCCGCAGGTCTTGAATTTATACACACGCGTCAACGGCGTTACCCAGCAAAATGCCTCCACAGCGGACATGATTTTTGGAGTCAAGGAGCTGGTTTCGTTCTTCTCAATGGGTACCACGCTGCTTCCTGGTGACCTGATATTCACGGGAACGTGAGTAGCTGTTTGTTCGAAGGAGACGATTGGCATGCTGACGGCCCGTACAGGCCTAGCGGGACTAACCTTGGGAAAGCGGTCCCCACCTATCTAGTGAATGGAGATGTAGTGGAGGTCGGTCCTAGTCTCTCCAATCAGACCCTCAAACTTTACCGAAATTCATTAGGTTGGCCTGGAAAACGTGGGCACCTGCACAAATGAGATCGTGTACGTCTGACTACCTGCTGACTGCTGGCCTGTTTCCGCCCCTCTTTCTACATCTGAATGCTGTATTATGCGCGTCTGACCTGTTTGAGGCGTGCTTGTTGCGTATATATTGTATAGTATGAATCTAACGCAGAATGCACGAATGACGAGGGCATTACATCGCCCACTGCGAGATAGTCACACGGGTAGCATCCAGAGCCCAGGCTTCTCTTACCCGATCCCTTCTGAGACAACGTCGATACCTACCTCTACGCCGACCGCCATGGGCATTTCTTTCCGCCCCGCCCTTGAGGAGTCTCTGATTTGCCCTGTATACACCCCCACCGCGGAGCTCTGTTTCACAGCCACTGTGGACGCCCAAGAGTACGCCGACCTCAAGAGAGACGGCGGCACAATACAGCTGTGGTCCAACCTTCCAGTGCCATTCATCAACAGGCCTTACGGGGAATGGGGCGAGATCGATTTTACCGACGTACCATCTACCAGCCCTGATCCAAATGCGGTCTCGTTCCTGTCTGCAGACACAGGCACCTCCCACTCTGACGAACGAGTACTGCACCTTCCCGTATCCGTGGCGCTCTCCAGGCAGACATCCCACGCGTACTCTTACACGTACAGGGTTCAGTATGCAAACGGCGAAACAAAATGGCTGGGCGCTTACGGGCGTAATGGTACTATAGCTCTGCAATCGATTGAGCCCTTCTCGCTGCTCGGTGGAGACTGGGAGCGTGAAAACGGTGATTATAGGTGGAACTCGCGTGGAAAGGCGGTAGATGGCATCATCGCCAAAGTGTCGCGTCTATCACAGTGGGACGTCTGGCCTCTCGGCGGGTCCGAAAGGTTAATCCTATGCACGTCCTTGTCTTACCCACGCTAACTGCTTTGTCTCACAGTACAGCGTCTCTTTTCTTTCTAGTCCCACGGTCGACTGCCTTCCTCGCATGCTCTACGATGCTCATTAGCGCGACATCGAAACTCAGTGTCACCATCGCTGAGTCTGGTGACTTGACAGCATCGGGTTCTGGCTCGATCCTACTCTCATCATTCATTCCCAAGACTAGCACACGTACATTCATCGACAGCGCCACCCAAATTTCTTCCTCATCCAAATGTATCGCGCTATCGGAATCTGGCCATTCCGCAGTGTTTACTTCCTCTCCAGCGGACCAAAGTCCGCTCACAATCTGCGTCATCCCGATGATTCTACAGGCTCATTCCATCGTTGACAATGTCATCTTGGAGTGGCCAAACCTCGCTCCTGCCTACATCCCGAGCGCAGAACACCCGGTAGCTCTGTACTCGTCTCGGAAGAGAACCTTTCGTGTTTACGAAACCCTCGACTCCATCTCCCTCGTCATTCCTTCCACAGGGGTGCAGATCGTATTGTGTCCGCTATATACTGTAGAAGGTGACGGAAAGCAGTTTCAAGTTTCCCTTCTACAAGCGCATGCTCGCAGTGTTCAAAGAGACAGTCTGCCCACGCCACCGCCTTCTCCGCGCATGAAGGCAAGGACACTCTCGCCATCCCAGTCTGCACTCGCAAGCTCAGATGGTGCCACCGCAGCCGAACCTGTCTCTGTACCGAAAGGTATCCTGTCAACGATCAAGGGAGTCTTTGTTGGGCTCGCTCTCTTTGTGTCGCTGTGGTTTAGGCGTTTGTTTCGCAGAGAAAAGTCACCCCCTCTTGTCCCAGCAGAAAACTCCCTAGTTGACGAGAGGACGCCTCTTTTGAACGAGTCCACCGCGGATCTCTCATCTGAACTGTCTCCCGTTGTCATTGGAGGTAGTGATCCTTCGCCGTTCGCTCCTTCTGGGGATCTTTCCTTTGACATACTCGAAGGAGTGGAAGTTGCTTGTATTGTACGGGACCCCACCGCTTCGAAATCCTGGCAGGAGTTGTATCGAGATGCAATGTTCCGGATAGGAACACGACAGATTAAACCACTCGGGTATGAAGCACTGGAGGGCGGTGCTATCAAAGTCGAATTGGGATTCATGGAGAAAAACAGCCACCTTATCATATCCGCATCATAAACATACATGTGTACTTCCTACAATCTTCAGCAGCACCATTCACGTCTCTCTGTACTGTAGTATTTGCTAGTCGAATTCATCATCGCTATCCCGACCTTTGCGCTTCCGTTCGTTGTCTGACATGGTTTGCGCAATTATATCGTCCAACATTTCTGGAGAGAGTTCGTATTCCGAACTTCGAACGACGATGGCATAGGCGGCTAAGATATGATATGTGAGTTGAGCTGACCATAAACATCCAATGGCAATCACCTTCTTCTATCTTCTTCATCGACTGGGCAGTCACTTTTTGCTTTTTGGAGAGGTACGGCACGAGCGGTATGAAGAGGTCAAAGTCTGAATATGTTGATACATGTCAGATTGGATCTAATAAAAGGTGAAGGACCTTGCCAGCTTTACAGTTCCGCACGAAGCTCAAGGTCTCCATTGCCTGAGAGCGGCCTCCTTTCTTGGTCAAGCCAGATATTGCGTATCGCATAAGTTCACCAGTGAGATCCGATATTCCAAGGAGATAATCAGAGGTCGTCAGAGGGAATACCTGGAGAAAATGGCTCGAGGTGCAGCAAGATCCATTGCTACATTACGCACTGGAATCCCATCAGGATCGCACAAAGTCTGTTGAATTTGCGACAAGGTGATCAAGGTGCCATGCTCTGTCGGAAGTGATTGATGTTGACCGCCGCACGAACGTTCACGAGAATGAGAATACAACTCGTACCCAAGTAGTGTGCAAATGACAAGGCCTCGATGAATTCTTGCAGACCCGGAGATGCTTGGCGTTCATATCGCCAGAAGCGATCTCCAGCAAGGTCGTCCTTCATATTCAGGTAGATCTGCTGTACCTGTCGTAGGTTTTCACGCCCGCGCTTAGCTGCCCGGAGAGTGGGACTCTCTGTGTCTCCATCTTTCGGCTGCTCTAGGGCAACACGATGAAGAAGGAAGATCGTTTTCTTGGAGATATTGGTGATGTCCCGACTGGCCTGGGTATCATGTCAGGAGTGTGCAAGGGCGGATTTGACGCAAGGACGCGTACTTTGATGAGACGTTCGCGTCTATTGTTGTGTTCATCTATCTCGTGGCAGAATTCGACAAACACAGAGGTGGAGGCGGGTGTTGAGGTTCGCATATTCGGAAAGTGCGTGGTGCAGACTAAGAACCTGACCCGATATAATCTTGGCCACGTTCCTGGCAGCTGTCGGCTCCACTGCGGTCACCATTCTTATTCCGTCCTCGTCGTCGCCGTTGATGGAGTTCGCGCCCAAAGCCGGCTGCCCGATGTGCGGCATAGTGTCGAGTGCCCTGCATGATCCCCTCGCCTCGCCCCGCTCGCCTCTCTCACCTCTCAGGCCCGCCAGTCAGCCTGAGATACTTTGGAAAGATGACAATTTCACCGTCTTCCGCGAAAAGCTGCATCCCGTGTCGAGCAAAGGTCATATCATAGTTGCTCTCAAGTGCGCCTTGTTCCTCTCCTTGCGGCCGCTTGTTCAAGTGTCTTTCCAGCCTCCATGTCCCGTCGATATATCGCCTTGTAGGTGGTGCACTTGCGACCGAGCTCCGCCGCACTCACATTGACCTAGTCCTCTACGGACGTGCCTCTCCTTGTCAGTCTCAAGAATCTCGCCACGCGTCACCTCCATGCTCTGTTACCTCCCGCCGCCACGCCAACAGCGGCAATCCATCTCCAAGTCGAGCAGGACCCCCGCTTTCGCATCGGCTTCATCACGCCTCCCTTCAGAGACAACAAGATACCCATCACCGATCATCTACACGCGCACGCGTATATTGACCCCTCGGACCTTGCAGGGTGGTGGCGCGGAGTTGCCTATGGCCCTTTAGCATGGTACGCCATCGAGGATCTTATTGCGGAAATACGGTGCGTTCATTCCACTCTCGCGAGATCTGGCGGCGTGCTCATTTCCTGCCCAGAGAATCTGAATCGAACAACCGCGTCAAGACTGGCTACAGGAATCGTCAAAATGCCCCCATAGACACGGTGCCTTCAGCTGGAGCAAGAGCGGGAACGGCGGATGGTTTTGAGACGACAGCTCCTGGGCTTGCGCGCGCAGACGCTGAATTGGAAGCCGGAGACGTATCTCCCATGCCTTCGGCAACCGATCCTAGCACCGACGATAGAATACCAACAATTCGAGTATAGGTACCAGCATGGGACTACGTAGCACTGTACATCACACCCATTCGCACGCTTTTCAGGCAGGCTATATTTTCGTAGTTACAGGTCAATACAAGACAGTGTCCGTTCCTCCTTGGGATAGTAGTTCTGTAACTGATATTCTATGATGTCCATAGCGCTACATCAACACACACATTGATACATTGAAATTAGGCGTCTGTCGAAAGGTCAGTGCTAGTTCGAAAGCAGCACACGAAGACTCACAGTAAGAGGATCCGGTGAGCAGTGTCGATAGGGCGGAAAGCTGGTCGTCGGTGAAGCGTTGACAGTCTTCGTGCCATGTATCTTGATGGGTCCGTTTGAAACTGCTTGCGCATTTTCGGACCGTAGTGGAGATAGGTATCTTTGTCAATAGTCAGATCAAATTGTGTTGCAACAACCTGGCCAACGCTCACAGGATCATAAGTGTGCTCCGCCAGTACGTTCGTCAGCAGATCGGGCATCCATTTCTCGACAGTGTACGGGTAGCTGTCCACGAGGGCACATATACCCAGGATAGCAGCATGTCGACGACGTATAGCAGCATTGTAGTCCGGATGCGACCGCCCTGGAATGTGGCTGGTCTTCGCGAGTTTGACGAACCGGTCTTTCAATGTGAGGACGCTCCTTCGAGGCGATAATCGAAGGATACCAGACAGTGTACTATGACGTACGCCATGTCAGAGGAAAGTACAAAACTGTCCTAGAACACTCACGAAGCGGCCATTTCGCGGACCTCCACGACTTCATCGTCCAAGCATTGGCACAGTACCTATAGAATCGTGTGAATGGCGGATGATCGAGAAGTTGAGGACATACTTCGAGGATTTCTACGACTTTGACCTCACTGATCAGAGGAACTTGTCGGAAGTAGAACACTACATTTACGAATGAATGTCCAGGAAATGGAGCAAGCTGATGATGGGGTCGCACCTTGTACTAAAGGCAAAGCTTTCAGTCGTACTTTCCAGGACTGTCATGTGAATCAGCTTTTCATAAAAGCCTGTCGTTGTTGCCATCGCTTACCGGTGAAGTACAGATAGCTTCAAAGATGGCATCCAGAAGCGGATTGATCAAAGCACGAGGAGGCGTCACACCACACATGCGCACCAAGAGAAGGTTGGCGAGATTGGACAGCTCGTCGTTGTCGCCGACTATCAAACACTGATCAGGCCCTCACAATATCAGGAGATTGGGAACATCACATACCCTCAGTGAAACGGAACATTTCAGGCTACACAGTACTGTCAGTGGATGCAACAAATCCAAAACTCGACTAACCATGAGCGGCAAGATATAGTCAAACACGGATATTGCGTGGACATCATGCACCGATTGAAAAAGCCATTTGCATACCATGATGCCGACACGATCATACTTGGATTGGAAAGCTCGCACACCAGGTATCCGTTCGTCTCGCCATTGCTTGAAGCTCTGGACCAATTCCAATACCCGACCTTTGTGGTACGTACCCCTCATCCCCATGATATCGTACTCCAAGGGGAGAACTCGACACTCCTTCACAAACACTTCCGGGCAAGGAATGGTTGGCCGGGGAGCCCACTACATGATCTGAGATCACAACACAAACCCAAACTGCATCTTCTTACCTTGATTTTATCGGCGAATGACATGAACTCGCCAATGTACGTCCGAACGTCGTCATGTTCAGAATGTATCTCCTTCCAGCACCGCTGCAGGAGCTGGTCCACCCAAGGGGTGAACTTCCATCCCAATTCCTCGTAGCATGCGCGAAAGAGAGACAATTTCTTGATGACGTCGAAAGAGAGCTCCGCGTTAAAATCCATAGTCATGACTTCGTTCAGGATGTGATCAAAGAGAGGCTGCACCCGACGAGGGTCCTTCTTGTACAGGAGGTGCTGCGATGCGCGTGTTTGGTCAGCATGAAGAACAGATTGGCAGCTTGTAAGCACCTACCTCAAGAAACGATGTCCATGTAATCAGCGTGTCTGTCTTGAGATTGGCTATTATTTTCACAACGAAAGGGTTCAACCAAGCCCAAAGAGCCTTTTGCTTATTTAGAGGCCAGTGCTTCGAGCCTAGGAAGACCTCAATACGTGAGACGATGGAAAGATAGGATGGCTAACCTCCAATTACACCGGCCAGTAACTCCGCAGCCGCTCTTTGCTTGTCTTGCTGTTTATCGGCGAGCAATGACTCGAGTATCGGCTTGAGAACACCAAATGGTACATCCTCAAGAACTTGGACTGCGGCCACACTTAGCACTTTTCCAGTTCCAACCTGCGTCAATACTCACAAAGAGATTTCACACAGGCAATATTGTCTTGCGTTACTGCAGTCTCGTTGTTTTCTTCGGAAAAGTAGACTGACAGCTTCTTCCAGTATGAGATATCCGTTGCCATTTTGCGTAACATCGCTATGGCATCGCCATTCGAGGAATCCCATGGCTGGAAAGTTGACTTGGTCATATCTGGTGATCTGTACAAAGTCAACTTATCGCCCCACGCGATCCATCCTTGCGAGAACGTGTCCAAGAACGACCTAGCAGCAGGTCAGGCATCAAAACCAGCTCAAAAAAAGGCTTGACGCACGTCTTAGCGTCAAAGATGTTAGGCGGTGTCCTATACAATTGCAAGTAATGCTGCGTGAGAGCGTGTGAAGGCTGAACTGCGATGACCTCCTTCAGTGGATTTTGACTTCTTCCAAGAAACAGATCAGCCGGATCAGAGCAGAGGGTTCTGAGTTTGACATTTCGTAGACTCTTCATCACCCCACGTTGAGCGTACTTGAGGCTAAGTCAGTATGAGGCATAGACGGATGTACGTTGAACGTACATAACGCTGTTCTGTTAGTTAGTCTAGTTCAGGGTATGATTTGTCAAGTGCGACGTACGACGCTTGGGTGAGTATGATGTGTCCGTTCTAGAAAGAAGGACATCTGCGCGGCCGTCAACGGCACATCCCGTCTGATCAAAGTTCGCAAGCAGCGAATAGCAGCGATCTCATAGCGCCAATGGGTTTTGGACGATGTGGCAATTCTCATGATTTCAACCGTCTAAGTGTGTGTGTGTCACGGTAGTCACTCTTGTGGTTGGTAAAAGGACTCACTGCCGCATCGGCCGCTTGATTGAGTCCTTGTACGCGCTTAACCCTTGCCTTCCGACATCTGTCAGTAACTTCAGCGTTGGTAGGGTCGTGAGGAAGTATCGCTTTCAAGCTCTCAGTAGCCTTGATCAACGAGGGCGAGGATACATGATAGCCAAGATAGCATGGCTCCACGAAACCGTTGATGCCTGTGAGAAAATCGTTCAGAAGCGGTCGCTGAGTTATGTACCAACCCTCCGCTCACAATTTTCTGAGACAGCGGAGACGCAGTCTTGTATGGAAGGCTGTCAAAGGAACTATCAGTACGACTCGGCGTTTCAAGGTTCTGATAACCTTTTCATTGTGCTGACAACGAAGCAGTTGCGGCAATAGCGTCGCGGCAAGTTTAGGCTCTGCGGGATGGCGCTCGTATAAGCCCGCGAGCACTTCTAACTTGCTTCTAACCCCCAGTAAGAGACTCACCGCTGATAGCATACCGCCCGAAGGAAGGATAGTTCAAGGTCCAAAGGGCTCCTTTCATTCTGTCGTCTTCTGTACCTGGTTCTAGAGCTTTGTAAAGAATAGGTAGGGTTCTTCGTCTGACGCCGTCATAAATCTACACGAATTGTCAATGATGACCGGTGCAGCCCCTTTATGAACATGCTCACCCCTGCCATGTTTTCGAGCAAGCCTTGACTAGTTCTGCAGACGGCGTAAGTCGGGGGGGGGGGGGGGATCTGGAGCAACTGCTGACCAACGTACTCTCGAATGACGGCGTAGTGCCACATCGACCACTCCAACAGATCGTCTATCAAGCTGTCCTGGAGAGGTCCTCGATGACGCTCCAGCGAGTTCCATCGCAAACGACCGCAATGGAAGTACCTGCATCAGAAGCTACCGTGAACGCGTTGCGAGCAAACGACTTAGACGTACCTAGCTTGGCGGACGTATACCGCACGAGGCCACACTTTCTGTCTGGCATATTGACGGGCAACATTCTTCTCGGAATTGAAGGTCTCCTCGTTGAGATAGAAACTGGAGACCATATTAGAAAGTGGGACTGCGTAAGGGCCATAGACGGACCTATCCTTACTGTCTCCGTAATCCAACAAGTAGACTCGGAATGAGCGAATCTGGCATGGAAAACATGTAAGCCAGTCATCGTCACGAGGTAGTTACACTGACCAACATCTGAACGGCATCAACGGTGTTCTCCTCGCCTTGTTGCCGTAGAGAGACTGATGCATTGTGAAGAAACACGCCGAATCGATGACGTAGAGCGCGAATATACTGATATTTGGGATCGTTGGTGTCAGACAAGCAAAAGCCACAATTTTTGGGAGGCACAGATGCCACCATCTCCGGGATCTCGTCACTGACAAGTTTGAGAGATGAGCACGTCGAAGTTATCATGGCTTACAGGATGTCACTCGTTTTCGTAGCTTCCATTAGCTCTTCGTCGGAAGTATACTCCCTGGCCATGGTGGGGATCCCGGAAAACGCGTTACGCACCAGGCTGAGATGACTGACAGTGATGGGAGCTCAGCACAGCTCTAATCACCAGAATAGCAGAACATGCATACCGACAAAATTCGTTACGCCAAGTGGCATCGCGAACAAGGCCTAGAAGTAGTCGTCATGCTCACGATTTGCTCCATCATATTACTATTCCGTACCTGGTGTCAAAAGTTCGTCAAGTTGCTCTAGTGTCGGTTCAACGACTTGACGAAACACGTCTAGCGCAAAGTCAACTTCTTGATGATTCGGAACGTGCCAGGACATCTGAAGGAAATGAGATCGGCGGTCCTCGGCGAGAAGAGTACGACTACCTCAATCTCATCAGGTGCATACAGCTTGCCCCAGTGACGGTGGTGGTTCCAACGAAATTCTAAGCATAGTAAGTGCCAGTGCATTCGAAGAAAGGTATGGATTTGCACCGTCGCTCTGCCATTCAGACGGGTTGGCAAACTTGTTTTCCAAAGGATACGTGTGTGTTAGTGTAAGAAGCATACTGGATAGCATCTTTCCAGTCCAAGAATAACCACGTTTGGAGAAAGTTCTCGCATGGAGCAAATGTAGCAGCGACAAGAGCTCATCCCGGTATTCGAGGAGCTGCAAAGTGTTGTTGATATTTCGATGCTTACTGTGAACGAACGATCACTTACGGCGGTTCCATCACTGTGTCCAGCAGGTGTTAGTAAAGCTTACTATGTGGGAAAGTACCTCTTACTTGTATACCGTGCCTCTGAGTATGGCCAGATCTATTCGAAGACAATTAGAGTTGTAGCCACAGGAAAGAAAAGTCTCACTCCAGTGAAGTGTGGCATCCGAGGGGATAGGCATGGATGCTGAGGTTGTCCGCACCGACGATGCTCCATTCTCCAGCTCAGTGCGTATGTTCCGAGTGCAGAAAGGTAGAAATAGAGCCAATGTTTTCCGAGGATCGGCATTCGCAATACACTGTACTAACTGGTGCACAGCACGCACAGCGTTCGGGCGAACATTCGTGCTAGCATACTCATAGATCATGTTGTGGACGAGGTCAAAGAGGGGTTCGGATAAATGAGCACATATTTGATTACATGCGTCGGTAACAGCATCGACCACTTGTACTGTGAAGATAGTTGAGTGATGCAAGAGGTCGCTTCCGACGCTATCGACGTACCTTCAGTGGTGCCACCAGCTGTGCCATTGGATCCTTCTTCGGGCAGATTCTCGAGTAGTTGAATGACACGGCGGATGAAGCTAGTCACCCAGTCCGCAAAACTCGCGGTGGAATCCTGTGGGCCGCAGTGTTCGTCAAGTATTATGTGACTGCCCGAAAAGTTAGGTTACGAACCTTCAATAATTCATCCTCCTCTTCATTTGAAAGTCTGTTTACATGATCAACGAGCTCAGAGAAGCCATTGGCCGCAAATGAAGGCAGCGTCAAAGTAGCCTCAGATGGCAGTATCGCTTCCGTGTCCATAGCCGATCGAGCTTGGTTTTCACCCATCGTCAAGTCGCCAAACTTGATATACTGTGAAATTTCTACCAGAAACGACGTCGTACACAGCTAAGGGAGGGGTCAGTGCCTCGGCGTTACACCCTTTCAGACGGTTACGAACAGTCTTGGCGGGATCATTCTGCGACGAAGGTGTAAGACAAAGCAGCATACAAGACGAGCCCGCTTACGAGATCGATTCCAGGAATAAGCAACTGCAATATTGGTACGAGATGCTTAGCACCAGGATAGTAGACCTGTCGCGAGACAATAGCCGGCGCTACAGCACCCAAAGCCTTGATCACAGCAATAGTCCTTTGCGTCTAATTCGAGCATGAGATAGGCAAGAAGGAGGGAGCCGAACGTCCATACCTCGACGAGTGCTTCCAAGGAAGGGACAGCTCGTTCCAAGATCGAATCCAGAATGAGGTCCGGTTCCATGAAGCTCATGGACTTCAAGCAGCTCTGAATGTTCGAGACTGTGTTCGAATCCTGTGAGAACATAGCCAACAGAGCTACGGTCCTCAAGCACTTGACCAACTCGCGTTTCATGGTTCTCGTAAGTCGGCGGTTCTATCGAAAGTTTAGGTAAGTCTACAACGGGTTGCATTGAAGATACGGGCTAACCAGAGGAGTTTTACAGCCCGGGTCCTGCTCCTCATGCCAACCTGTTTGTCCACTGCGTGAGATAGAGCCCTGGCACGTAATGAGGACTACTCACGCTTGTTGAAGTCGTAGACGACGTATTTGATGAAGGCGCTCAGCTATGTTTGAGTCGTGTAAGTAAGTAAGACATTCAGACGTCAGGAATTCAACATACATCTGCTGTCCAGGCTCCGGAGTTGGATGGATGGAAGAAGCTCTCCGTTGACGCGATGAGTCTGGCCAAGGAATCCAGTGCGCGCGATCCCGCTAGATACGTCCTGCCCTTGGAAGATGTACTCTTACGAAGAGGAATACCAAGATATTCGCCCGCAGATGCACTGGCAATCTGAGGAGTGTTCATACCTGATGGCATAGGCGTCATGAAAGGCGTCGGTGCATTCGAGGCTGGACTGGGTATTCCGTCAGGAGCCATGGAGTAGACAATGATGCGGGCAAGCGAGGCTAGCAAACGAGTCAGACCAAAACTTGATGATGAAGATATGAGAGCTAGCACGAACGTATCCTCCAATTCGCCTTTGGTAGGCGGCCAAGCTCGAAGGCCATTTGATTATCGGCTGACGGTCCAGTACTAAGGGAGCCGGCATCGGCGAGGGGAATTTCTGTTCTCAGTGAAAGGTGAAGACGAGAGTGTACAGCAATCATTCAGACTTACCCATCGACGCGAGGGTCTTGCACATAATCAGGCCCCACTCATGCTCGCTGAAGATACCTATGTCTTTATAGATACCTCCCCACATATAGTCCTCCCGCAGGTTTTCTGCAGCCCAATTTGGCCGCTCCTCACCTTCAGACCTTTCGTCATCCGGAATCTCGGAAATCTTGAGCGGGTCGCTGTAATCAGGAGCAACATGCAGCTCCGTCAATTTAGACAAGAAAGACAACATCCGGTCATCGTATGAGTACGAATTGATTGACTCCCACATCCGAAAAAGCATGGGCAGATATGACTGGGGATGGGTCAAAGGTAGGAAAGTCAAGAGATAGTATTGCGAGGAGAGCACGCTCTGCAAAAAATTCAGCAAAACGAACAAGTCTGTTTTCTTCACTCACGTTCAGATTGGTTCCGTTGATGTTGGGAAGAAACTTTGCGAGCATCTCGTGCGTGGCGCTGCATGATCGGTACATGAAGCCATATCGCGTATTGATAAACGTGACTTACGCGGGATGAAAAAAGCGACGCGCTTGCTCACAAATATAGCCCATCACCCACGACAGTTGACTGGCGAAGAGGGTTGAGCAATGACTGAGAAAGTAGACCTGGTACTTACGTATATTCGAAAACACGACGAGGGAGCATCAAGTCGGCACTGAGAATATCATATATTGGCTTCCAAGGAAGGCGCAAATCGTTAAGCGACAGTCTCTTTTTGGACTTGGTGAGCAATTTGAAAGCATCTGCACAAGTTGCGACTATTTGCGTGGAGAGGCCGGGCTGGGTGCAGAGATGGAAGTAGATCTTGGCTAGCTGGATCCTCTTCGGCTTTGGGATAGGATATTTGAGCATTGACACGCTGTGTTGAGCAGGGTGAGCCTAATGGAGTACTTCGTGTCCAATTGTTACACTGTACCAATAAGTCAGCATAGAGTCCCACTGGAGAAGTCCGGGTTCATAGTCGCGAGCCTCCGCGCATTGCATAATTCGACGGACTATCAAATCGAGTAGAGAATTCATTTCGGCGGTGGACTCGATGGCATAGGGTAGCGCTCGTGCGTAAGATTTGAGTTTCGCGAAGTCGCGCTCGTCCAGGCCGTGTGTCGAAGCATCATCGAGATGCTGAGTGTCGTCGCTGAGCTTCAACGACGATATATCTGGTGGCGTCGCCATCGAATGGATGAAGGGAAGGAACAAGGAGGACGTCACTGCGTGCCGCCATATATGGACGGTACTCTTCCATAAGGGAATAAGTGATAGTCGATCAATTACTGAACGTTATTGAACAATGGCCAGAACGCATATCATACACACAGACTAATGTACACAAAAAATAAGCGATAGAAGAAGACCACTCGGAGACCGTCACCAGGGGGTCGCATTACAACAGAATAGGATCGACGACGACAAGCGAGTTCCTTGCCCCCAATGCTCCCCAATGGGATCCAACCCCCGAGCTTCGTTCTCTCCCCACTGCTCGAGAGTCTTTACGGCGCGGCGGCTATTGCAGCATCTTGCAAGTCCTTGACCGCCCTCTGTCGCACCATATCCCACACTTTTCCTCGCTGCGAGACCACTTCGCCTAGTCCTTCTCGGACCTCCTGCAGGCGTTCTGTATACTCTCGTACGTCGTCCTGAATATCTCGCAGTACCCCGATGGCCTTGCCCAAATTATCCTGCTGCGTCTCAGGCGAAGTGAAATGAGACGGTTCGATGACTGGCATGTCATTGGAGAATAGGAAAAGTTTATGCCACGGCGGAGTCAAATCCGGTGCACGAGCGATACGCTTCCTTCTGTCGTCGTCCATTTCCTCGTCTTCTTCCAATTTCGGAACAACGGTGCAAGGCCGCTGCTCGGCGTCTTCACTGATCACCTGCCAAAGACGACCGAGGGCCTTTTTTATGTTGGATTCACCCTCAATGAGGCTGTTCGTAGACTGCTCTAGTTCGTCAAGGAGCGTGGATCGGAAAGTGTGGGTGACAGCCTTGTCCATGACGAAGGATGAATAGCTTAGATGCTGCGACACAGCTGGCGGATATGGCGAAATGACAGGCGGAGAAGAAGCACGTAATAGATGAGGTAGTGCAGGTGGCGACGGAGACCGTTTGGATTGTGGCAATAGTAGCTTGATGCGTTTCCGCGCGCGTTCTTCCGCCTGTCAGACGTTTGAGAATGCTCGAAGACAGCGCAAAAGATAGTGACATACCTCCCATTCTTCAATGCCGGGGCCCCAGGCGCTCAGCTTGCCTCGCCGTACCCATCGCGCGTCCTTCATCTGTTTCTTGCCCCAGTTGCCCAGTACCCTACCGGGATTGAGCGGTTCGCTGTCCGAGTCACACTCGTATGCCGGAGAATACCACGCATTGTGGTCGCTCAAAGGCAGAAGGTGGTGTGTGCCACTCTGGATCCTGCGGATGTAGTTGAGATTCTGTCCCAGGCGAAAGAAAGGTGCATGTTGCCGTACGCTGTATCGTCGGACGGACCAGGACGTGGTCTCTTCTGACCATTGACATGGGGTGGTTCCAGTGGATTCGCAGACCGCGACGGCAGAAGAGGGATGTCCGACGACATGAGAAGAGAGAGCAGAAACCTTTGAAGGGCCCGTGCACGGCCCTAAACAAGCGGCCGGCCAATTATTTGGTAGCCGCAACTTAAACGCCGTCTGCCTGTGCATTCAACTCATAACGAACGAACTCGCTGGTTCTTGCTTGGTATGCAAGTCGAATTAATTAGTCTATATAATGATGAATTCAAGATCATCCCACAAGCCCAGAATCATCGTATCAGGAAAAGTATCCAGAGTACGCCTCAGGCGGCACTTCGCATGGCCATTCACTAGTCTGCAACCTCGTCAGTGAGGTCGGCTTGATGCAATACACACGCACAGAGACCTGTAAGAATCCCTCAAAGAGCTCTTCAACCGAGCGAAATAGATCTATAGCCGCTCTAGCGTTCTCTAACTAACAAATTTTCAGTCAATGTTCAAAGTCGCGTAGTCTTTGCATACCGAATCTTCGTAATGCAGACCAATTCTCCGTCCCATGAAGCACTGCATCAACGTGCTGAGGTCTACGATAGTCCGTTGCTTCAAGCGTTCGCGCAGAGGTAGGAAGAGCGCTAGATCTCTCGTCTCAATTGCAGGATGTGAAATTCCTAGAACCTTTGGAATACTGTGTCAACTGCAGGTCATATCGTCGAACATTTGCCTCACGGATAGAAATTTCCAGATGCTGTGACCCACGAGAATTTTGTTGCGAATGACCGCTGATACGCGGTTCTGTATGTCCTGAAAACTGGGAGCTTGAACTCGTTAGCCTTCAAAGGTACCAAACGGATCGCCGACTTACCATTTTCAAAGCTACCGGCGGTGTATCCTGTCTCAGTGGTCCTGTAATCTTGGACAGGATGGCTGTTGAAAGGTTGTAATCAGGCAGCTCAGACGTTAACAGATTCATTGTCCTCACGTCGGTCTCACCAAAGAGTCTAGGACTACCCTTCCCCTGTAGTCCGTTAGAGAAACCCGTCTATGCGAGGGTCAGACTTGCGCTCAGCGGGTCAAGTAAGAGACTCACGCCACCATAGGTATGCGCTGTTCCCGATTCTGTACCCTCACCGTTCCAACGAAGACAAGTACCTGAGAAACCGATACATATCTGTTCCGACGTCAAGATGATACCCAGCTAGTAGCACTGAAGACTGACTTTTCAGGTGGAAAATATCGACGAATTCGCGAAGATGTACTGGTATCCGCATGAGACGACCTTCGTGGGGTTAAGGAAATCAAGTTCAAGCCATCGAATAGGCAAAAACTACATTGGACTCAGCACAAGCAACTACCAGCAAGCAGGGGGAGAGCCATTAACGAGCCAGCGCGATCGGTGTTCTCTTAAGTCTCATCCGACTGTGGGGGGCTATAAGAAGAAAAGAACCTGGGCTGACGCTTTTGACGTGCTAGATCAAGCCGCAGACGCGTAAGATGGCGATCTGGAGTCGCGTTACACAGGAAATACGCAGCAAGTAGCAACGTCACCCTCATTAATTCATGGTGGGGATGGGATCTTGCAAATGGAATGTCTGTTACCCTTGTGGGTGATTTCCGCCACGTACCGCTTCGGATCGGAGGGGCGCCTGTTCTTGTAATTTGAGAGTTTACACACAAGCCGGCCTCAAACTGACCATTGGCAGGGATGACAGGTACAAAGAAGTCGAAGGCTAGTCAGCCTCAACCTTCGCTTCAGTCAATTACACTGAAGGGCCAATGACAGCACGGTGAGCCTCGGAAACAGGATGCTCTCGTCCTCGCACCTGTGATGTACACTGCCAAGTCTCATTCGCGACACTTTTCGTTATGTGGTGCGTACATTTACAGATGTAGGTAATATAAGTCAAAAGCTGAGTCTCCGGAGTCTTCCTGTCGGTGTGACGTGTACAATGTTCAGCCTAGCCGAAAATGTAATCAGTATGGCAGAGATGAAGATGTAGACTTGAATCCTTACGAGCTTACTGTCTAATTATGCTGGGACGTTGCTTAACTCAGATACCTGCTTCTTTGGTGCCACAACCACAGCCGGTCTGGTCGAGTTGAAGTCTCGAGCGCTCTTTTTGGGCGACGTTGACTTGTTCGAAGCTTCGCATGCCCTCCAATCCCCAGCGCTGCATCATGGCTTTGTCCTGGGTAATGTTAGCGGTGGTTGTAGAATATGTCAAAAGAATAGCGGACCTCGTCCCAGGGAGAGCCTGATAGCTTTCGTCAGATAGTGGCTAGTCAGGCTAGCGAAGAGAGGGACATACAAGGCGTAGTTAGCATTTGCTCTCCTGTAAAAACCGCATTGGCGCCTGCCATGAAGCACATCGCTTGCTCAGACTCCGAGAGTGTGTTTCTTCCCGCAGCCAGGCGAATGATTGTGGTCGGCAGAACGATACGAGCAGTCGCTATTGTTCTGACAAGTGTGTGATGCGAGACGGGCTAGCCAAACGGTTACTCAGACATCATCACTCGGAAGAGTCGAAATTCACCTCGTTTCCTTCCAACGGTGTACCTGGAATGGGCACAAGGGCGTTGACAGGGAAGGATTCTGGGTGCTCTGGCATGCTGTACAAATTTGAATGGAGGCGACGGGGAAACAAAAAGAAAATGAAAGGCACCTTGACACTTCCCAGATGAGGCCGACTCGATCCTTGTCCTCTTCGCCCAAACCCAATATTCCGCCGGAACAGACGCTGATGCCAGCTTGGCGGACAGCTTCTATGGTGTCGAGACGGTCATCGTAAGACCTCGTGGTAATAACCTATAATGAATGGAATCAAGATCGGCAATGTAACCAATGCAGGAACTTACTTCTGGGTAGAATTCCCGGGACGTGTCGAGATTGTGATTGTACGCGGTCAGGCCACTGATGCTGTCAATTCAATGAATCATGAGGGGAAGGGAACGCTTACGCCTCCTTCAACTGCCTAGCCTGCTCAGGCGATAGCATACCCAATGTGGTGCACACCTCCATCCCCATGCCGCGGACCTCTCGGACCATTTCAAGAATTCTCTGGAATCCGCGTTTACGTCCCGAAAGATCGCGCCAGGCAGCACCCATGCAGAATCTTGTACTTCCATTCGCCTTCGCCTTCCGAGCAGCCTCCAGGACAGGCTCGATATCGACGAGACGAGAAGCTTGTGTGGGCGTTGAATAACGCGATGATTGCGAGCAATAAGAACCTGAGGACTGCTGTAGGCGTTGGGGTCTACGATGAAGCATTCAATGCTCACAATCTTCAGAACAGCCACCGGCTGGACAGAGGTGGGTGAGCTGCGGCGCGGAAACTGAACGGACATTGCGCACTCTTGATATTCATGAGCGTGCAAAGCTGGACTTTGCTCGGATCGTGGTTTTCCCGGTGTACGGAGGCTGCACGGAAGACCAGGTCTAGGAGCGGAGAGTCGTATATTTCCTGGATCTCCTCTCTGCGCCAGGTGTGTCGCGTTGCGGGGCCAGAAGCTGGTCGGGCATATGTTGCGCCGCTGGAAACATGAGTCGCCAATGAGCGTCTGATGGTCAGATTGAGCGATCTGAAGGAGGCCGCGCGCAGCATGACGAGAGCAGGTCGGTGAGGAAAGGGGCAGCGGTGGGCGGAGGATGTAAAATGAGAAAGAAACGATCAGCCAGTCCAATGGCAGTCTTCATAAGTTGGGGATCAATTCTCGGACATTTACCGCGTTCACGCCGACCGGGCCGAGGGACATGTTCAGTTGTTCACGAAGGTTGCAGCAGAACTAGTCGGGCAGAGCGATTTATCGCGGTATGATTATGATACTGGGACATTGAACTAATGATACACAATGGACTAATTAAGGGTTTATAAATACACTGGTCGTGTTGAGAGCGCTGCGCCGAATGTTAAGACTGCGTTCGTCTGAATCCGTGATGAGTGGAACTCACAATGGTCTCTCTTGCGAGCTATGTTACAAAAGCCAGCGGTTGCCTGACTTTGGGCTTTTACGGCGACTGCCTGCACGGAGCTCAGTCGGGCTTGCAAGCGAACGACAGGTGTGCTTACCGTACTTCTTTGCCCCAGACACGTCCAGGTTGGCCAAATCTGCGGTGACTTGATCGACGGACTTGTTCTTCCCGTGCGATGCGCGCTTGGCTTTGGCCTCCCCTGCGTGGCGCGCAGCTTGCTGGGCCTCGGCCTGCCCGCGGACGGCACTGTTCCACTGCCTCAGCGTATAGTCCGCCAGCTCGCGCGAGTATCTGCGCCTCTGCTGCTCGAGTGTGTCGGGGTTTGAAATCATGGTGGTTGTGGTGTTGGCTTTGCTTCAGCAGAGTGGGTCTATATAGCGGCTGGGAGCTCCAATCGTACGTATGCTATAGCAGGCATTATGACGCGCCACGCTCGGCCGCTTTGCGTCAGAGTCGGAGCTAGCTCCCCGATCAGGTCCTTGTCCCGATCTTTGCTGGGTGCACAGCTGGTGCACAGAGGGGTGCGCGGGACGTAAATTCAGATAGCAATTTGCCAAGAATTGTGATAGCGGAGGGTCGAACCCTCGCGCAGCCGGGAGAGACCCATCCGCCGCGTCCAGTCGAGCAAGCAAGAGCCTTTTCCCACGCACAAATTTTGCTCCTTCCCTTCATCACCTCTGCAGCACTGTTCATTCGCTTTACACTACACACTCGTATCACCTCATCTCTCAGTCCTCTAATTTTTGCTCCCACCCACCACTCCCTGAGTCATCTAATATCTTCATCAAGCATTTGCAATGTAGTCAGAACTATAATACTATATTCAGTTTGCTTCAGGTCTCGTTACATTTGTTGATAATCCGTGGTATGTCGAGAGCAGGTAATCGCTGAAGTGCCCGCCCGCCCTGAGCGGGCGATCCTTCCGCGTCCGAGCATTCACATGCCCAGCCCAACCCCTTCGCCTGCTTTCCTCACACACGCGATTGTCAGACGAGACTGGAGGCTCAACCTGTGTGCAGGCCCCAATTCGATGACGGCCCCTCACAGTCGGATGCTCCAGTTTGAGGTGTACCGTGACGGTGCATACTCAATGCATGACATACATAGCAGGAGCCTGGCACGAGCCCAGTGAGCTCCAGAAACAGAATCCAATAACGTGCACCACACTTGATAACATGGACCGCGAACGACGCCAATAATATTAGGAAGCGATATACACTATGATAGAGCAGGAGCGAGAAGGGTCCGCGCAAACAGTTGCTACACAAGAAATGATTACAAGGAACTAGACAGAAAATATTCGAACAAGTAAGCTATTTGCGACAGAAAGATAAGTTTCATAACGGTCGTCTGAGTCAAGACTCTTTTCATAAAGGTGCATCGGCAAAAGAATGTGAAGTGGCACCGAGGCCAAAGTTCGTCGTCAAAAAGGAATTATGGCTGGCATGAATTCTTTTAGATGCGGACCGTACGCCAGTTGCCAGAGGGCGTCCTGGTGTGGTTCGAGGCAAAGGCAGCCGGGCCGCCGCCTAGCATCACTCCACCAGTAAGAACAGTGGTCTTGCCACCGTCATACGGGGTGACATCGGTCTTGGAGGTGTCAACGAAGACTCGCGTCGTTTTCACCTTCTCCCTGCGTCTCGAGCCAACAGAGGTGGGCGTCGAGAAAGCTGAGGACTCCGAATCACTTGAGGACATGGAGAACCCAGAGCTCGAGTTCGAGGAACGCGAACTGCATCGGGAGTGACTGGACACCGTGGAGAGTGGGGAGGTGGAGCGGCGGGGAGTGGGGAACTTGGCGGTGATGGGGGTCATCCAAGTAGGCGCGTTCATTTCGTCAGCGATGAGATCGAAAATGCCAGAGTCGGCGTCGTTTTCCAAGACTTGTTGTGCGACGGTCCTGGTGGGCCGCTATGGGTAATTCATGAGTGTGATAACAAACATAGTTGACCGGAGCGAGCTTACCGAGGTTCGGGAAGAGCGAACAGAGGAAGGCATCTCGTACGTCCAGACATTGAGGATCTCGTTGCCCACACGGATGTATACACGTCCGGGATCGATGAACAGGTCAAAGTCGTGGACGGCGAGGAGGCTGATCCAATCGAACCATTGTACTCCTGCGGATAAGCAGGCCGAATATACGACGCGCGGAGGAAGGCAGTCTTGCGTCAGGGAGATGCACCTGCGGCCAGAACCACTGTGCGGTGCAGAAGAAGACCACGTAGGGGCACAGTGGGCGGTCAAGTTGGCTTCCAGCATAAGCTGGAGCTTGCCGATGGTGGCTGCGGGGTATGATTGCATCAGAGGACGCGTCAAGAAGGACACGGCCTGGGCAACAGCAGCGGAGACGGAAGATGAGGCGGCCATTTCTTTGAAGGATGCAAGTTCTGGATGAGGACGAGTAGAAGGAATACGAATGTGTCGAGGAGATGCGAAGTATCGGCCGGCGATGAGTGTGATGTGCGGGTATTGGGCGCGCGTAATAGTCCAAAGGAGGGGACAGGACGTTAGGTATATACGTGGGTGTATTGCGTGGAAGGTCTGGCTACAGCGTGAGTGAACGAGTCGGAACGAGCAAGTGATTGTGGCACACCTAACGGAAACTATAGAGGCAGGCGATCAGTCACTGAACATCAAGGGAGCAATGGAATATATACCTTGAGTCGTGGGGAGATATGGAGAGAAAAGGAAAACAGAGGTGGGATACAATACTGGCCTATTGGAGGCGCGGGGACAGGCCTTTTTATGCGAAAGGGACCCCGGGCAAATACCAATTGTAAAACAAAGGCGCAAAGACCAGGCAAGAACAATAACACACCTCTTCCCTGCACTTTCCAATTGTCGGGTCCTCGCTGGGTCCTCGGTCGCACGTGCTGCCCGTTCTCGTACGTTCCTTGTACCATTCAGGCAAGCGTTCCTCGTTGCCCTTGCATGTACATTCTACAACACTGATCTGACTAATCACTGCATTCACACTATGCCCGAGCTGTACGACGGTGTGAGTCCTGATGTACACGATCTCTCTGAAGATAACACCCCCTTCAGTACGTCTCGAAAGCAAATGAGATGCACGATGAGGCCACTTCAAAGCGAACATACCCAATGGATGGCAGCCGCCCAGCAATCTTCGAGTACGTACTCATCAGCTAGGGATGGAACTTCCCTTGCGCGTGGAAACGACGCCGATGAATGTTCTTGTCCTTCATTTAGAAGTTGACCCATTTGTACTTCGCTCTATTGTCTTTTTGACGCTCACGCTCTTGGAACTGTTGAGCCCATTGTACGCTCCGCATCAGTCCCCTGAACGACGGACAGGATGTTGTTTCGAAGAAGTTTCGATGCGTTGCCTGAGCTTCGCTCTGGATTCCATGCTGCCACTGCCAGAGTGAATTCTTCTTGCGGAAGACACCTTCGCAATACCATCGACTCACCGACGTTATTGAGGTTCATCGCGGCCCCCGGTAGTAACCTTCCAATTGTCTCGCCAGGAAGCTCGGCAACGATGACATCCTGTTCCACAAAGAAACCCCTCTCATCCTGCATGTGCTGCAACAAGACTTGATTGAAAGACTCCGATCATGATCAGACACCTTCATACACCAATATCCAGGCGGACTATTTGGACTGTACATGAGGATACAAGGCAACCTGGACAGGTTGGGTGCATACTGGAATTGTGGTGACAGTAGTTCGATCTTCAGCGCAGACCAGTTCGTATGTGCCTCATTGATGGTAAGTACTACTAGAAGACGTGTCGATGTCTGATTTCACCTATAGAGTAAAAATGGCGCATTGGAGATTGGGGGGCGTCTGGAGCCGTGAAGACTCGTGAGAAGGAAATTCGTCAAACAATTGACAATGACATGATCGGCTTATGTCGTATGGCCCGAAATCAGGTAAAACTTGGAGCGCGTAGATGGTTCATGTGCAGGCAAGAAAGACGCTGGATATTTGTGAGGCTCTAATGCGAGAGTACGAGAGATGTGCGAGGTAGAATCTGGCAAGGTTATTGTCCTATGCGATACAGGATGACACGTCGTCCAGACGATGCAGAGGAGGCAGGTGCCCCATTGGGAGGAGGCCAAAGACTGTCGTCGGTCGTAACGCGCAGATCAAGCACCCAGAACTGGCGAATTTGGTCCAGGTTGACACGTTGGTAACCAGAAGACTGGAGAGCCAGCAAATTATATGTCTCTCTGGATACCTCATTGTCTCGAAGTGTAACAATGTCGGGGCAATCAGTTACTGAGTCCAGATCGGTCGTGACTGCGTCCATTGAGCGAACCATCATCGTCGGCGATGGGCGCGTAGGTGGGAAGTTGTGTGCAGTTCGACGTAGACACGCGCTGAGTCGCCGCGGACTGGTCCTTCGAAAGATTTGGGTCGACAGACACCTGAGCGACGTTGTCTAAGTCATGGCCGAGGACGCTGAATGCTCGTCGGGACCGTTGCGGTGATGCAGATTGCCGGAAACGAGGACAACATGGAATGAGTCAAAGACTCACAGATTGACAAAGCCGAGAGCGGCACAGATCAAACTCCGACGGCTTTACAAAGTCCGACTGAGAACCTTAATCACTGATCAAACGCTGCCTTCGCGCCCACCAAAAAAGCGAGACTCCCTGTGTCAAGCCATTTCATCATGGCAAGTGCCTCTCCCCGCCCCAGACCAATGCCATCTCATCGATAGCTCTGTAGACTCTCGCCGTCGACCTCCTGAACCCTTCCGCCGAGTTGGAGAAAAAGCAGCACAAGCTCAAGCGTCTAGTGCAGTCCCCGAACTCGTACTTCATGGATGTCAAGTGCCCTGGTACGTCTCGCCGATCCGCTCTTCAAGTCCCGACTGCTGAATCGCTGTCCAGGGTGCTTCGCTATCACCACTGTCTTCTCACACGCACAAACCGTCGTCATCTGCGGCTCTTGCGCCAGCATTCTGTGCCAACCTACTGGTGGTCGGGCCCGTCTCACAGAGGGTGAGTCATCTGCGCTATCTCCGCAAGCTCCCATCTCAACCGCTCGAAGGCTGCTCTTTCCGCAGGAAGAACTAGGGACTTGCTCACGCCTTCCTGTCATGTCATTATCCTGCATAATAATATGACAATCTTTTCGCCCTCTGCCGGTCTTGTCTTATCGTCCTCGCATCTGCTTGTGCCACTACCCTACTGTACTTTGCATGCTCTGTAGATCATATCCAGCTGCAACCATGCAGCTGCGGGCCCAAAATATATCTCTACCTGTTCGCAGTATCCTGGGAATCATAATCGGGGTTTGAAGGCATTCACTGACTGACTCAGTGACTGCAGATTTGTCCCATTCCAGCTGTGGATGGAAGATCTCCTTCGCTCACTCGACAGTCACTTCTAGCCATCTGTTGAGACTTTCTGCGGCACACCTCTACTTTTGACTCTCGAAACACGCGGTACACTCTCTTCCGCCTCCGCTTTGTTTCTACCTCACTCACGAACCCGCCACTACTTTTCGTGCCGGCATCACGGGGTGAGTGAGTTGAGTCTTGAGATGAACTTAACGGATGTCGCCTCCGTCCTCAGTTTTTACTCATGCTCGCTCATAGGCTAGCTAGCTTACTGAATGATGAGATTGAGAACCGTGAGCACCTGAACTTCGCCATTTGTACCCTTCTCAGTGTGCAAGTAGACACGGCCAACAATCTAGTGAGCTGTGTGGCGCGCATGCATCTTAGCATTTGGTTTTGGGGTGTGGGAGCGCACAGCAGTGTGTCCAGCTCCAGAGAGTATTGATAAGTCTTATTGGCTACAGAACCTTTGCCTTCGGGTCGTCTCAACGCCTCTGTTCTCACCATCACCGGTCTGGTATTAGTCCAGGTATTGTTTCGGTCGACGTTTATCAAGGACTTGGTCCTGGAATGTAAGGAATCCATAATTAGCGCTCGTGCTACGTACAGATCCTTGAGCTGTGGTGAACAATGGACATGTCAATTCGTTCGCTTAGCGCTTAACTCCCGTATCGAGAAACGCTCTGTCTTGAACACTTGGTGTTTTCTCGGCAGGAGGCGGAATATTGTGTGCGCTGGTATGCCAAGGAAAGGTGGCGCGTGAAGCGCTGAAAAATTCACCTGATACCAAGCCTTTCGGATTGGGAATGTTCGATATCTCTTGTGATCCATCTCATCGCCATGTTTTCAGATGTTAGCTGCACTCGGAGAGTCGCAGAAGTCACAAAAATAGACGATTTTTTCCTTGCCAAGGCCGCTCCGCTCCTAGGGTAGGGATGAGATCAGTTCTGGCGCACCCCTACAGTGTGGCAGGAGCATTGACACGCAAGCCGATAGTAATGTATTGGTAACGGAGGACGTGTATATCTTGATACATACTACTGTACGGCCCTCCGACTCGCAGTTGGATAAGTCGAGGGTACTGTAGTAGTCTCATCGGGTCGCCCGGAGAATGTAAGCTAGATTATGTGCTGCCTCATAGACCGCCTTGGCAGCCTGTGGCCATGGCAAGATCTTCGCATAAAGTGTTACGAAGGTGGAAGCGTGTGGTGGCGTAGTCAACGTAACATGTAAGTATGGCGAGAGCCATTTCCGAAGAGGCTATTCAAGGATATCTGTCGTTCTATATTTATTACAGCGCCATGCCAGCTCATGCCAGCCGAGAACAGACTATATATATACACACGCACGCCATTCGTAAGTTTGACGATGCATGTCCCGCCAAAGGATTGGTGGAGGTAGGAGAAGAAAATCAAAAGAGAACGGAGACAGTTCGCTCAATACTCTGGCCACAGAGTGCGAAGTTTCCGCGAGACACCATTCGCGTTTTACCGATAGTTATGGCG
Source organism: Strobilurus luchuensis (assembly GCA_019915105.1). Classification (NCBI taxonomy): domain Eukaryota; kingdom Fungi; phylum Basidiomycota; class Agaricomycetes; order Agaricales; family Physalacriaceae; genus Strobilurus; species Strobilurus luchuensis. Next base: position 704,874 of record JAHLMJ010000016.1, on the reverse strand, counting down.
GAGAACGTTCCTGCCAAGAGACTTGTGCTCGATACAAATAGACTGCCAAGCCTTTCTTGAGTTCAAAAAAGAACTGAAACGGCCAATTTTAGCGAGGTGACAGCTTTGAATTTAGCAGAATGGAATCGATGTCAATGCAAGAGCCAATGGGTGGTATACAAGTACAAGGTTTATAATAAGATAGAATCCATAAGTAAAGACAACCCAAGATTAGAGAGTGCGAAGAGATAGAGATCATGATAAGGTGGTGTGTTCCCTGCTCTTGGATCTCTCGTCGGAAACGTCAGCAATTTGTTTGCCGCCGTCAGCATGTGAAGCACCGGACAGAAGTGCTCCAATGGCCATGGAAGGCCTCGAAGAGCGCGGGGAGTCTGTAACTGAAGACGTTGACAGCACCGGAGAATAAGGAGAGGGAGGTTGGTGAGGCGGGGATGCCCGGCTATGTCTGCGCGATTCAGCCATGGGCGCGAGAGTATATGGCGAATGGCTTCGACGATGATGATAGCTGCCATCGCGTTTGGATGGCGCAGCACTATGGGTGTGCGGCGGTGTGGGGTAGTAGTCGTAGTCGTGCATGGGAGGAGAAGGAGGGGCGGTATGTCGTTTCTCCTCGAGAAGGCTACGACACAGCGCAAGTCTAGGATAGCAAGATGAGTCTCGATGAAATGACTGCAATGTATGTTGCTCAATTCACCTGTTGGATTGGCATTGCTCTTCGGCTGTTTTACTATTGAGGAGTGCAATGAGAAGCTCGCGATCTCCGTCGCCCCTCTCACTGTACGCTCTTAGGATAGCATGAAGCGGTGGCGGGGGTGGCTGAGCAAAATCAGAGATGAGTTACGATTGTCACAGCGCAAGCATACCTGGGCTACCAAGTCGCGTGCTGTAGCGAGGAGATCGAGCTGGAGGTGGGTCGACATTGTCATGGGCGGAGAAGGGATTCCTCGGTGGCCGCATTTATAAGTGGGGGAGCCTGCATATTATTAGAGCATTTTGCTTGGAGAAAGGCTTGGCAGGCGAAAATAGAAACTTGGCACCCGTCCCTCGCCCGCTCACTGCAATTACGTGGGCAGTCCTAATCCGGGTGGCACCTCTCTGCTGCCACCGCCATGTCCATGTCAAATGTCGCCGCGCCGCCCTATGTCTGGAGTACCACCAAGAAGCCCTATCTCATCACAAATACACAGCAGGCGAACAACCTCCTCACTGCCGCCCAATTCGCCGCCTATAGAGGCCATGTCGGCTTCGATCTGGAATGGCGCCCGTCATTCGTCAGGGGTGAACCAGAACACCCCGTCGCTCTGATACAGATCGCTACTCGCGACGACGTGTACCTTTTCCAGATATCCACCATGTCCTCCTTTCCATCTCAGCTGAAGGCACTTCTTGAGAACCCCCTCATCATGAAGGTTGGGGTTGGTATACAGAGTCGGTTCAGTCAGTTTCTTCTTGGCCTCCAGGGCTCATCCTGCAATCCATAGATGACGTGAAAAAACTGTATCGTGATACCCGCGTTTCTACCCTTTCCGTTGTGGATCTCAGTCTTCTGGCTCGCTCCGTCGACAATGCTCGCTGGAAGGGAAAATATACAAACCCCATTGGTCTATCTCGATTGTCAGAAACCTACTTTGGTCAACCGTTATCCAAGGGGCGAGTGAGGAGGTCCAACTGGTCCTCCACATTATCTGAGGAACAGCAACTCTGTATGTTTCTATGCTATATCGTCTGAGCGCCGATTGAACATCCAACCAGATGCCGCAAATGATGCACATGCAGGCTATACTTTATACACTCATCTCCACGACTTACAGCCCAGTATCAACCCCACATATTATACATTTCATGCCATTCGGGGTCACCTCTATGAGTACCTCTCATCGAATCTCGCTGAATCTGCCCAAAATCCCGGAGATATACTATGGGGCTTGTCGTCGACCCTCAGACAATGGTTCGCATTCAATCCAAATTACGATCCCGGCCCGCCTCCCGAGGCCAAGAAACAGGAAGATTCCCCCACGCTGGCAACGAGGGGGGGTCGCCAACCCAGACAAAAATACCGCCACGGACAGGCACGCAACCCCTTGCCGTCTTCACGTGCATGAAATAAGCTTGGTAGTGGGACGGGAGATTGACGAATTGAGGAAGGTATGTAAAATGTACAACTAACTCCTCTTCTGCTAGTATCGAGCGTATCGACGCACAAAGAGCGCGACCTAGATTAACAAGTACCTTGGTCGACCCATACACCGGCGCTTCCTAGTATGACGTATCACACAATCAATTCATCTGAACGCATATCTTATGATATTCACTCTTACCTCCTGGCGTGTCGCCCTGCGTCCACCATTGTGCCGTCCACAGATGGCCACTGTACAAAGTTCACTCACTTGACAGTGAAGGTTGAGTATTTACTCACGAATAGACCGCTTGCATACTCGCAGTGTATATGGCAGTTGCTGCCCAAGCACTTACACCCGAACAGATTCCCCCAGTAGGTGTCGATCCAGCAGATGTTGTCGTGGACGTAGATGTCCCACCCGCACTTCCACTACACGCGCTGACTGAAAATCTTCTATGAATGTGTGAACCGTCTTGGAAGCACCGAATCTACCAGCACTCCAGTCTCCACTTGGATTACTTGCCGGCTGTGACGCGGTCCACCACTTTGCCTATAGAGAGTGAATAGTGCGGACGAAGCGCAAATAGGAATACCACTACCTCCCAGATGTACCTATGAATAGATGGGCATGACTGGGAATGAGGGGACATATGTTGGGGCCTACCCGTTGAACGAAACTTGGAGTCCTGCCGTGTAGGTTTCGCCGGAGACGTAGGCAGGCGAAGTGCAGGCAGGGTACGTGAATCCGGTCCCACCAGAAGCCACAAGAGCATTCTTGATTGCGAGGTCGTAACGATTGTTCACTGGAAGATACTCATTGGTTGGAAAGTGTGACGCGGATGCGAAGTCAAGCCTACCGTATGCCTGCGAGGCATCCCACAACATAACACCGCCGAACGAAGGGAAGCTGTGGCGCATCGCAACTGCGATATCGCTCAAGGTGCTGATGTTCACATAACCTGAACCCGCAGCAGTTGAAGACGCAGGAGCACCGACGAATACCTTGACGTTGGCGTTCGGACTGACGCTGCGCGCCCAGTAATCCCTGACCACTACATGAGTCGACATAAAGCGTCACTGTCGCGCGCCGACTGACCAGATCCCGAAGTTCCAATTCTGGAATCACATGTCACATCCTTGAGTCTTAATCGATGTCGAATGGACTAAATGCCTCACCGATGCTTCTCCGAAATGGGTCAATCCACATGGATTATTGTAAAACTTGTCGATGCTTCAGTAGAAGAAGCACCATGAGCTGTGCACATATACCTGAACTGTGATGGATATCATGAAGTGTTGATGTCAAGTGGAAAACGAAAAACACTTACTATAGATGGCGTCAAAGTCTGCCGTGTTCAAGACACTTCCAAGCGCTGCGTCAGGGTAGACGCATTGTGGCGCAGCGCTGATATAGACACTACCAACGAGTCAGTGAAAAGTAAAATTGTGACGGCAAAGTGGGCCGGTTGACACTAAGCGCAGCCGTGTCAGCCAGAGCTGGACGCGAGTCACACCACTCGAGATACGCTGTCGGTAATTGGTTCACGTTCAACTCTGGTTGATAGAAGTAGCTGCACTCGCTGCCTAGTGCAAACAGAAGGTATCTCTGACTAGTGGAAATCTTTCACAACTTACGATCTACCGGCTCCGCTGGATAGGGCACGAAGTTCAGTCACAAACGCAGAGTATCCGGTCGAAGTTCCTCCCTCAATGTCAAGATCGACGCTAGAAGGACCTCAGCAAAGAAGTCTACGACGGAGATCAAGCAGCATATTGACCCATCAAGAATTGCGCTGCCAAATGGCCGCGTATCGGAAGAGCCTCCCAGGAACATGTTCCAAACTGTATTCGCGAATGTTTGCGCCTGAGAATCCGAGGCAAATCCGACACCTCCCGTAGCGCCGCCCAGACTCAACGTGACAATCTTGCCTTTGGCCTGACACTGCGCTATGTCGGACGCTAATGCGGAGCAATTAGGAAGGTCGGTGCCAAGGAACGTCGCGTTATCAGTAGGATTACAAGTCTGGCGGACATCAAGGTTGCCGTGAGCATCAATATTACAGCAAATACTTACATTGGCCAGATTCATCGACGGTGCATTCCCAGTGCCGAAGAAGACGTTCACAAAGGCGATGGGAATCACGTCAATGGCATTGTCCTATCATGGTAGTATCAGGGTGGTTGCACTGTGCATCTCGGACGCAGAAAGAACGAACGTTGCAATAGTAGGCTAATGTCTTTTGGTAATTGGCCGTATCTGTATGCGTTGCACCATATGAGTTCTGACCCCAATAGCTGAAGAGGTGATTAGCGCATTCATTCCGGACATTGAACGCGGGCCCACGGCAGGAGGAGCTTACACGGCGACCTGAGAACATGGATGTTGTGAGCATGGCCACGCGAGAAATGAGTCGTTACTGACGTTGTCAAATCGTGAGCTATCAAAGGCCAACACTGGCGCCACTAAAGGACCGAGCGTCAAAGCACTGACAGCAGGAAGCGCACTGAAGGAGAACAGCATGCTGCAACCAAATGGGCAACATAAGGACGATACCACTATTTATCGCGCCCGCCAGGAAGCCCTAGACACAAGATGGTATTTGCGGCCATGCTGTCGAGCTGTTTCGAGGTGCCAGAAACACTTATCGGGCTACTGGAGGAGTCCGAACAAGATAGTATCACATAGACACACAGATTCACAAGCAAGGAAAGGTCAAGGTTGCATGTGGAGTTGTTGATGGAAGTGAGTCTATGACCTGCGACTACGCACATGGCGAGAAATACCTCGAAACCGTGAAGCCCGTGTGCGTGGCGGCACTCAAACCGTCAGATGAGGCATAAGTATCGATGAAGTGAGATAGTGGAAATTCACAACATCTATATATACAAGCATGGCAGAGCAGGAGAGGGGGAGAGTGGCTTAACGTAGCAATTATTCCGATACAGCAGAATCACTTTCGGCGGCAGATGCAGCCGTCCGGATGGGAACTGAAGGAGAAATCAGCATGCGGCCAGTAGGGGAGTGCACCAGGAAGGCTCACGGAAGTAGGGCTGAGCTTGAGCCTCGCGAGCAGTCAGTCGGTCCTGGTGATCATATCGCAACAATTTGTCGAGAAGATCGATGGCTTCATTTGATATGTATCGTTGATTCTCTGATGTTATGAAGCGGGTCCAGGGCTTCCTAGGATACCTGTAGAGACGCATTTGAACACCGGAGGTCTTCAGTCATGCTTCGAGGGGTCATACCTTCCAAGGATCTCATCGTATTGGGGGTCAAGACGAATATGGTATTTCTCAACGTATGCGAAAAGTTCATCGGTCCCTAGAACCTTGGCGATTTTGACGAGTTGATCATAATTATCGTGCCCATGGAAGAAAGGCTCTTTGCGGAAGATCTGGTTATGACGATTTCATTAATGACGAACATCGAGTACGGAATGGAAGACGATTACCATAGACGCAAACATGCACCCGTAACTCCACAGGTCTAAACTATAGTCGTATTCTTGGAAGTCGACGAGTAACTCAGGGCCTTTGAAGTAGCGCGACGCTACCCGAACATTGTACTCAGTTTTAGGATGATAAAACTCTGCGAGCCCCCAGTCGATCAGTCGTAACTAGACAAGGCGGATGAGGGGTGTTTGACGGCGGAAATGAGAGGAAGAGACCTTGCGAAGGTCATGATCAATCATGACGTTGTGAGGCTTGACATCTCGATGCATTATGCCTTTGGAGTGGCAGAAATCTAGAGCCTGGCCAGAGATGGATGTCATGTCGATGGAGGGTAGTACGGGAAGCGAGCCGCACCTTGAGAAGCTCGTACATGTAGAAGCGAACATCCATGTCGGTGAAGCGAGGGTAGAGGACTTTGAAATCAACGTTGTGCACGTATTCGGTGATCAGACTCGGAATCTTGGATGACTGATCGCGAACGACATCGAGCAGCGCGACGACGTTGGGCCCGCCAGCGAGATTCTGCAGAATCTTGATTTCGCGCTTGATCTTCTTCTTTTTGACAGGCTTGAGGACCTTGACGATGCATTTGTCTTCTGTGACCACATTGACGCCCTCAAAGACCTGGAATCGGGTTCGGAACGCGGGCGACATCGTATGTATCATGCTCCACGCACCTCTGAGTATTTTCCCCTGCCCACTTTCCTGACTATTTCGTAGTGATCCTGCGATCCCCATTGCACCTGCAGATTGTCTATGACGGATGAGGACGACGCTGAGGGCAAGACGGACAACGAACCGTATTCATGCCACGTTCCCCCGAGTCTCGAGTTCACGTCGGCGTACACCCTGCTGACAGACTTTGTTGACGACCGACCCATTTGAATGCCCAAGTCTAAGAGGTACAAATCAGAGGCCACCAGAAGCAGGCGGGCGAGGACAAGTACGAACGTTGGCAGTGGAAGACCTGGTGCGAGACGTTATCAGAGTCCGAGGTGGTAGTAAGGGGTTGAGGCGCGAGCCAGCCTCGCAAGTTGCAGACCAAGGGACAACCTGAACGCGGTGTCAACGTAAGGACTGGTATTCATTCCCACGCCGACAACATGGCCCCAGCCTGTCCCTCGAGCTGGCCCAAAGATATTGTCTACCTCGCCCAGGGATCCGTTCTTCATTCTTCTGTTCCTGTCTCGGCAAGGACCTTCATACAGCCTTCACAGCCAAAGGCCAGGTCAGGCTTTAATCGGAACGTTCGCATCCGTGCCATCACAGCTCCTGGGCACCCAGCGCGTGGTCAACTCGGTCTATTTGCTGCCAGGAAGATACCGCCCAACATCTGCTTAGTTGACTATATTGGTACTTACTCTGTGCACTGTGCGATGAAATCACGCGGAGTGACGCATACTACGCAGGAGAAATACACTGTGATGAGCGGCCTGGTAGTGGTAAGGATGATTCCGGCCTTCTGGCCCCGACGTGCTCCTCCTCAGACTCATGGGCGACCTCCTCAGACTACGACTTGTGCCTGCACCGCTTTGAGGATGGGCTCTGTGTAGGGATTGACGCGAGTCGGATGGGTAAGTGGCTGAGATGATCACGAGTCTCTGAACACAAGACGGCTACAACTTACAGGCAACGAGGCGCGCTTTATCAACGATTACAGAGGCGTTCAGAGCAAACCGAACGCGATGTTCAAAGACGGACGCAACGAGCATGGTGAATTGCAGATGTCAGTTTTCTCGGGGCATGATGGGATTGCCAAAAACCAGGAGATACTGGTGTCGTACGGGAAGAGCTTCTGGGCAGCACGCCAGAGTAGACCAGAATAAGTACTTTCAAGGCATTGAGCATAATGCCTTGTCGTTATTGTACGAGGGCAGCACTTAGCACTAGGACATAGGACATACTGCTAGAATTTTCTCGATCACTGACGCGACTGGCCAATCAGACTCCGGCTAAAAACCACGTGAGAGAGAAAATCAAAGTCTAATTTGAGATCATTTTTCTCTTGCTCTTACGCTGTGGCATCCAGGCGGCCCCGAATGCGTCTCCCTCACCGCTTTTCGTTCATTGCCTTCTACTCGTGCTCTCGTCCGGCTACTCTAGGCCGCCCAATACGCTCCTTCTCCGTCTTCCGATCACAATGTCCCAATAGCACTCGCCCTCTGCCCTCCCCGCATCGTCCCAGTGACAAAGTATGGCTCTCGCTATACCCCCGGATACTCCTCTCTGACACCTGTACAGCGTGCTCTTCATGCCACCTCCCCCCTCGGAGCTTCGAAAGACCCGTACACGACACTAGGCGTCGCCAAAGATGCCAGTCAGGCAGACGTCAAGAAAGCATACTTTGCCGTGAGTCGCGCTGCGCCGCTGCACCAGACTCTGTCTCACAGCTCTTAGCTGGCTCGGAAATACCATCCGGATACCAATTCGGACAAGAACGCGCGCGACAAGTTCGTCGAGATTCAGGAAGCATATGATGTCAGTCCTTCTTCGCATGTTTGATGGTTTTTCGCGCCCTCAATCGCCTCTCGCAGACTTTGAAGGATACCAAGAAGAGGGCTGCATATGATCAATATGGATCCGCCTCACAGCAAGCTGGCTTCGATCCGAACGCGTTTTCTCAAGCTTTCCGAGGCGGCGCTGGTAATTTCGGAGGGTTCAACTTCTCCTCTGCCTTTAGCGGCGGTGGCGGAGGCTCCCAGGGCGCCGACTTCTTCGAGAGCCTCTTTGGCAGCCTGAACGACGGTCCGTTGGGCGGTGGCAGACGGGCTCGTGGCGAACACATCGAGACATCCGTCAACATCTCGTTCATGGAATCTTGCAAAGGCACCAAACGCCAAGTCAAGATTTCCCCCGTGGTCGACTGCGGTACATGTTCCGCCTCAGGCTTGAAGCAAGGCGCCAAACGCTCCTCGTGTAAAGCCTGCGGCGGTTCCGGGACAAGAACGTTCTCCATTGACTCTGGGTTCCAAGTGGCGGGCACGTGTCCTGCCTGCAAAGGAGCCGGAAGCACCATACCCAGCAGCGGTCGATGTAACACTTGCAGTGGTGTGGGCAAAGTCAGGAGCTCCAAGACCGTAGATGTCGAAATACCACCCGGTGCGCTCAAACCCCTTCTGGCTACATGTGTACTTCTTACCTACTTCTGTGCTCAGGTGTGGAGGATGGCATGACTATCCAGATCCCCGGGGCCGGCGATGCACCAGTTTCTGGACGAGGATCCTCAGGCGACTTGTATGTTAGGATACGGGTTGCCGCCTCGAAAACGTTCACGCGACAGGGCGCCAACTTATTCCATACTGTTCAAATCCCATTCTACAGTGCCCTGTTAGGCGGTAGGGTCAGGATACCTACTATCGACGGAGATGTAGATGTTCGTCTTCCCAATGGCACACAACAGGGTGAAGAGATGGTTCTCAAAGGGCGAGGCGTTCCCCAATCTCATGGATTCAGTGGAGATCTCTATGTCACGTTCATGGTCACTATTCCAAGGTTCGTAGCACCCCTCGTCCGTCTTCTCAATCGTAATGACCCTGATTTCACTATAGAGCCTTAACACCCCGGCAGCGAGAGCTATTACAAGCTTACGCAGACGACGTTGAGGGCATCGCATCGTCAAAAGACTTCTCTAGTCAGACACGTTCTTCCGCACCAGAAGATCATCATGATAACGGTATGCCTTCTTTTACCCATCGGTCGCCCCTTCAAGGGGGCTGGCTGTCCCGTACTGTTCAAAGAATACGACAACTCACTGGGTTTTGATTCTATTGGCATGTCTTCTATCTTTACAACAACGTCGCGTCGCAACTTCTTATCTGCGTTCTACTCTCGTAGAGACGATGACGAAGGAGACTCCCACGAAATCTGGCAAAGCGGACAAAGCAAACGACAAGGACCGGAATTCGACAGATGCAGAGGAAGAAGAGAAGAAGAGGGCGACGGCATGATACAAACTATAGATTTTTACCGCACTTATCACTCATCTAATGTCGTTGACTCGTTGTATGTTACGCTCAAGATGATGCTCACTGCTCTTTTTCATATCGTTTCGGCGTCAATAATTATGAGAGGCGGAGTTGGAACCTGGAGCCCGCTCCGTTGAATTTCGCTCGCAATGCCAACATGAGTCTTCCTAGACTCTTCCATGGATCTAAGTCCGAGGCCTCTGATATTTCTTACTGGGACGACTTCTTCTCGCCCATGTTCCTCCGCTTGTGTCTGCTGAACTGTCTAGATAGTAGACTTCGATTTGACGTGGCTCGCTGTCCGAGTTCCTGGCGAATCGACACGCGACAATACACGCTACATAACATCTGCGCACTTCGCAGTCACCATGACTGGCTCAATACTGCAATCCACTCGCCTTATTACTTCTCCCTGGAACCTGTCTGGTGAATGGAGATGTCTCTTCGGTGAATCTCCTTATGATGCGTGCTAAAAGTTTGCTAAACCAATCTAATAACTCTACTGATATTCCTCATAGAATGCCTGTTTCCAATGCCTAGGGTTCAAGACTTATCTTGGGACGTGCCTCTATGAACTATTACTTCCTTGGTCAGTTGCAGACAATTTCCTTTTCCTTCCAATGAGTTTAGCCCCGAGCAGGAACCCTCTCCCGCTACTATAAGATGCGACGCGTTGACCTTGGGGAACCTAGCTCCAGCAGCCACGACTCTCACCCTCCCAGATACAAATCCCTCCCCGTCTGATCATCATGCTCGACGAAACCACAACAATTGCCGTGTCGTTAGATGAAGAACGCGATGGTGCTTCTTTATCGGAGGTTGGGGACATCCCCATCTCCAGCATCGGCACCCGCGACACGACCTCGTCTACCACTGTCTTGAGTCAAGTCGATGCGCCGAGTCCACAATTGTCCACCTTTCGTCTTCTCACGGCGCATATTGGGTGCGATATCCCAATACCACGCGTCGTACCTTTCTTCGCTGACACAAACTGGACAGGGCCGCGTTGACCCTCTTCTTGGCTACTACGGACTCGGTAAGTAGCTTTCAATCCTCCTCAATGCTTTCCTGACCGCTAATTCAACCCTAGAACATCGTGTCGACTAGTCTACCTACCATTTCAAAAGAATTTGCTGCCTCCCAGACGCAATATACGTGGGTGGGGGTGGCCTACATGCTAACCCAAACGGCTTTCCAGCCGTTGTATGGACGAATCGCGGACTTGATTGGACGGAAAGTGCGCGATCATGTTCCGCCTCCGGCTTCATTGCTTATGATTAGGTTTTACTTTTCGGAAGCGTTGCAACCTTTGCTGTGGGGTCCCTACTATGTGGTGCATCTACGGTAAGCTCTTGCCAGGCGGACTGCGAGTTTACTGACGCCTCTGATAGTCAATTACCATGTAAGGATAATTCTAGGCCATGAACTCTTGGCTCACAATCTGCCAATAGGCTCATTATTTCGCGTGCATTAGCTGGTATTGGCGGCGGTGGCATCGTCAGCTCGGTATGGGTAATCACCGCTGAGATTGTTCCCGTGCAGAGCAGAGCGAAGTGGTCACAGGCCTTGAGTGTCACCTGGAGCTGTTCGGCCATTGCAGGTCCTCTCTTAGGTGGCGTTTTCAGTGGTGCGCGCTATACTCGACGTCAATCGATTGTGGTATCTGACGAATCAACCTCAGGGAAAACTGCGTCCGGTCTGAGCTGGCGATGGGGATGTGAGCCTGAGCAATGTCCTTGGCTGCGGTTAATGAGCTGATCAGCCCCTCTAGTCTTCATCAATCTACCTATATGCCTTATTGCATCTCTGGTACTCCTGTTATCCCTGCGGGGTGTCCAACTCCAACGAAACGATGATACTTCAATACAATCGCTCATGAAACGATTCGACTTCGGAGGCTTGTAATTCGGCTCTTATCTTTGCAAACTACCGTTCATTGATGGAAGCCCTTCAGGCTTCTTTTCATGACAGGAACAACCTCTATTGTATTCGGATTCAGCTTTGCTGACCAAAATGGCTGTAAGCGTCTCAAGAGCGTTTGCATATTGCAGATATTGACAATGCACATTGACTGTAGGGATTTCTGCCCCGACTATCACGACGTTGGTACTGGGTTTGATCATCTTGACTTGCGGAGGCTACCACGAAACTCGCACCCAGCGCGATACCCTTTTCCCACTGACTGTCTGTACAAACTCGACTGCCGGTATGGTGCTTCACTCACACGAAACGCATTGAATGAGTACCCAAATGCAGTGATAATTTTAATCATTGTGTTCCTACACAATTTTGCCTTTACATCCGGGACCTTCTATCTAGCGCTGTTTTTCCAGGTCTGTACTCTCAGCGTAGTGCATCCCTGCCCCAGACTCATACTCGCGACTTGTAGACCGTGGATGCTTACACACCTCTACAAGCGGGACTTCAACTTCTGCCCTTTTCTCTTGGCTCGTCACTCGCATCGATGCCGGCAGCCTGGTTCATTGAGTTTTGGCAGCATAGAAAACACGACTCCAGAGCTCAAAATCTCGTCATTTCTGTTGGGCTCTGCATTTCAACTCTTGGATTTGGTTAGCACCGTATGTCTTTGCCGCCTTACATACAGCACTGACGGTGTTCACGGCAGGTCTCCTTATTCTTCTTGACGCGCAAGCTTCGCGAATAGAACAAGTTGTTTACCCTCTGATCTCAGGCATTGGCATGGGTTTTCTATTTCACGCGCCTTATCAGGTGTTTGTCAGAAGTCTCAAGCCTGAAGAACTTGCCGGAGGAACTAGTGCTTTCTTTTTGGTGCGTTTCACCGGCGCTACTGTCGGTCTGGTGAGTCCTGGCTCAATCGCGCGTTTGACGTGTTGAATTTTCCCACTTTAGGCGGTGTCTGGGGCTATAGTCTATGCCCGCGCCACTCACTTGCTACCCTCTGGGATCGACTGGGCCGTTGCAGAATCTTGGGAAGGACTTGGTTCCTCTCAGCCGCAAACAGAGCGGCTGGAAATTCTACATATCTTCGCCACTTCGATTCAGGTGTGTCATATGGCGGGAGTTCTGGATGTTCTCTGACGATTGTGCAGACTGTCTGGATCACTTGCGCGCCATTACTGGGGCTCTCCTTCTTGGTTTGTTAAGGTTCTGTACATGTCAGAAAATCATTGGCTGATGTTTGTCAAGTTATCTTTATTGGTCAAAAAGGCTCATTTTGGTATCGCGACGACCGATGCCGAGGCGAACGAGAAATTCAATGTGCCCGCATCAGCGTCTTGAGATACACGCCACACTCGGGCCATATCCAGAATCATAACTAGAACAACGAGAGGGTGATGGACGTGATACCTCTTAACAGTAGTTGTATCTTATCCAAGCAGAACTCACGACATAATCGGGCTGTCAAAGTCTTGGTTGTTTGCGTATACATAGCTGATTGAACACGGACCTGGTCAACCTGCACATCGCTCGAGATATGCTCGGGGCTAAGTCCGCATTCCATTTCGGAACACACATGACAAAAAATGGCGCAATGCTTGAAGTTGAGATGGCATTGTACCCAGTGCTGGGACTTACTTATCAAATGAGCACTACAATGAGCAGACTCGGGAAGAAGGAAGTCTCGAAGTTGCAGACCAAGTTCTTCTCGAACCCGCGCCTTGCCCTACGACACTTCATTATTGTCGCGGGGAATTTCAATACAGTCGATCGATGGTGAACGCTACTGTACCGGAACAGCGTCGTACCACTCTATAAGTATACATCATCGGAATCCGGCGGATTTGTCTGACAAGTGCTCCAGAAGTCCCAGGCAGCTGTCCCGCCCGGGCCATGGGAAGGTAGGGACAGCGAGTCTATGATGCCCGCATTGCAACGAGCAAATGGTCTTAACATTACAGGCCTCGAGCGAGATTGCATGTTCGCTGTTTAATGAGTTATCGCGACCCAAGACCAGTATCGCGACCCAAGTACGCGGGAGTTTGGGCACGGGATGATCGTCATAATGACAAAATTTTGGCACACGACCTGTAAATGGAGTTTCTGTATTGACTTGGAGTTTTTGGACTCTGAGTGCCACAGGTGTATCCTCAAGAGAGGAATGTCCCGTATAATTGCGGGCAGGTGTCGGCATATGCCCCAATTTCCTTATCGCCCCTTAACCTCTAACCACCACCACCCACCACTACTACCACCAGATTCGATGAACTGCTCCCCAGTCATCACCCCTCCAATTGCTTCGCGGACCTCGTCTGTGAACGGCGATGTGCCGCTTGTACAATCGCTATCTGCCAGCTCTGTCCAGAGCCTGGCGGAACTATTCGTCGGTAGCAGTGCCTCGTCTGTCAGCTCAATCCAACTCGATACAGGGAATGTTGAAGTTGTAACCGAAGATGGCTTGCGACACTCTACCACTCTGCTGGAAGCAAGGTGAGAAGAATCTTTTCTTGACATCGAGACCTTCGTAATCAGAACAGCCTGAGCTACGGTGTTCATCGTTCGATCCTGTCGCTAATTTGCCGTCCCCGGAGAGCTCATGAAAGACTTCTTTTTCCCTTAGACGATACAAAACCGAGGTTTTCGCGAGCCAGCTGCTCGCATGCATCAAAACCTTACATATACCGACTTGGAATGTCGCCGATATCGCTCCCCAAGGAATTAAAGTCCAAAAGGTGTCCGGCTCCATGACCAATGCCGTCTTTTTCGTGTCCTATCCTTCATCTCGCCAGATCTGCACCTTACTCCTTCGCATTTACGGCTCGTCCTCCGGCTCCCTCATATCTCGGCCGCATGAACTCCATACACTTCATATGCTGTCCTCGAAATACAACATCGGCCCCAGAGTCTATGGAACATTCGAGAACGGTCGTATCGAAGAGTTCTTCGACTCAACAACACTCACTGCAAGTGACATGAGGGACCCTCAAATTAGCCGGTGGATCGGATCGCGCATGGCAGAGCTTCATTCAGTGGACATTGAAGTGATTGAAGAAATCTCGCCAGAGGATAGAGGCAAAGGTCACGACTGGGACATTCGCGCCAAGGCTAATGTGAAATCATGGCTGGGCCTTGCTCGTCAAGTCCTTACATCGCCAGCAGTATCCGATGACATTCGCCAATCTCTCAACCTGGATGCTTTCCAGGCGGAGTGGCTGGCCTATACGAGATGGCTTGAGGGTCTCGATGACGTTCGAGGGGCAAGTCGCCGTGTTTTCGCCCACAATGACGCGCAATATGGTAACCTGCTCAGGCGGACCAGCATTCATGACAGTGCTATACCTCACCACCAAGTGAGTCACTAGTTTACACGTCCACGTCAATGTCAGGCACTCATGTCATGCCGTACAGATAATTGTGGTTGACTTCGAGTACGCTGGCCCAAACCCCGCGTCCTTCGATATAGCCAATCACTTCCACGAATGGACCGCAGACTATCATGGTCCGACCCCCCATCTTCTCGATGTGACACGTTACCCGACTCTCACAGAACGCAAGAATTTTCTCCAGTCTTACGTTCGGCAGAGCAGCTTTTCCCTCACCGCTTCAGAACTCGCAGAAGCGGTTCAGTCCCTCGACGACCAAGTTCGTTACTGGAGCCCAGCGTCTCACGCGATGTGGGCTATCTGGGGAATCGTGCAGGCTAAAGAGGATCTTGAAAACGGTTTCGCTGAACCTGAGTTCGACTATCTAGGATACGCGTGTTGTCGTATGGAGGGATTCCGCCGTGAGATCCACAATCTGGGAGTGACTGTTTGAAGATCACAATTCTTGCTTGCTGGACGTAGATTAGCGATCTATTATCATATACCTCTCATAACATCGCTTTTTCATCATAAGTTAACAAGAATGATATTGAGTGAGATGGAATAAAAACATATTGCTGATGACGACGATGATGCTATGCAAACTGGGTGAGATAAAGTATAGCCAGTCAAAGGGAGAAATTGAGATGAAACGGCTACAACGGTTTTCAAAGGCAACTGGAACGAGGATTGGCAGAACAGCGTATGTATCTGGAGTCCTGACGGGAGAAGACATGGATGGGGGAGATGGTGTAGGAGGTGAGCAGAGAGCAATGTCCGATCCTGCGCGGCAGTCATATTCAAGAAGGAAGCAGTGAGAAAAAGAAAGGAGATAAAGTAACTCGTATCAAGTCATGCGCAGCATGGTAGCTCAAGCCCACGCTTTCTCGTGAAGGCGGGATGCTCCACCCATCGTCAACTCGGTGGTCGACCAGGGAGAATTGATTGAACCATCGCCGTTGCCGCTCGCCCCGTGCGAGAACGACGCAGTTGATAGGTGGTTGCTTCGTGAGAACCCTCCCCAATTACCAGCACTACCTGCTCGAACGTGGCCAGTAGCGCGTGGCGGAGCTCCCGTGCTGTCACTCGACAAAGTGTAGGAGTGACCTGGAGTAGGTTGAGAGGGCGTGAAGTTTACATCTTCCGTTCCATTGAAGGAGTGCCGGGGATTAGACGGTGGTGTGACATTCACTCGCTGAGCAGTTTATATAAGCCAATGGACATTCATAATGGAACACTTCCCACCTGATTATAGCCCACTATCTCCATCCTTGAGTTGTTGTGTCGGCCGAGATCGGGACCAGCAGTGACGGGCGCAGGAGACTTCGCACCCTTGTGGTCAACGTTGGGGAGAAGCACTCCGTTGCTGGCAAATGCGGGATACGCTGACTTGTTCTGCTTCATTGTGGAGGCATCTAAAACAGTCGTGTCGACCCTTAGGGAGCCGGTGGGAGGTCGAGTGAATGGATACCCATTGCTTGAGTTGGCATCCACCGGTGTGGATGTGCTGTTGGTACCCGAGTCTTGGTTGCGTTTGGCCGAGATGCGCGCAAGAAGCGACACACCGCCTTCATTGGGATCGCTGTTGGTGCTCAAGGACCTAGCACGGCCATCAGGGCGAGGTGCTGGCGGAGGGGGGTCCTGAGGAGTGGCTCCGCCTACGGCAGGAAGCTCTGTGTGGATGAAACAACACCTCTTGCCGTAAGGACAAGAGCCAGATACCCAGAACGTCTGTGAGAACGGTCAGCATACTATCCAAACACAGGTCGGGGGCAACTCACCCTACAGATTTCCGTCTTGTACTGATGGCAGACGATGAGCACAGTCTTGATGAACGTAACAAATTGCTTACTTTCGGATGGCGTGAGACTTTCCTGAGCTCCTCTTCACCGTGCGCGAACTGACACTTGGCGCCGTAACGACAGCTACCTTTCTCCTCCCAGCTCCGGCATAGCTCTGTCTTGTATAAACCCAATTTCCTATTGTTGGCACTCGGGCCATTCTGACCACCACTTGTAACACTGGTTGGGCTGCTCAACCCACCGTCTAATTGAGATGGGACCATGCCATAGGTTCCTGTATACTGTGCCTGCAACCGAGCGGCCATAGCGGGATCCCCGCGGGCGTAGGCATCCTGGCCGTAATACTGGCTGGGGTACATGGGCATAGAAGGAGGCGTCATTCCGGGAGGGTAAATGCCTGGTGCATATGGAATGCTGTTGCCCATCAAGGCAAGCTGGGGCTCTCGTAAAGTAGACGGGTCCGAGGCGGAATGATGGTGGGCGCTGCGGTAGACGGTCTGCTGCTGGACACGCGAGACAGCTGGATTATCCTGTGCTGGTGGTACCATCATGTCGTACAGCTGCTGAGAGTTCCCCAGCGACATGTGAGCCGTATGTCCTCCAGGATAGCCCATCGCAGGCGGGCTTGGCAGGAGACCGGGTTGCTGAGGATAAGGGCGAACAGGCTGTCGATACTGCAAGGGAGCACCATTATTGGGGCGCTGGACGAACGAAGGCGTGGTTGATGGCACCGCTGGCATGCCTGCCGGCGCAAGAGGGTTGAAGTTACGCTGCTGCAGATTGTAATCAATCTGAAGATCGTCTCGCCCACCCTGGGGAGCAGATCGGTAGTCGAAAAGCTGCGGGGCTTGAGGTTGAGGGCGATGTATGGATACCGTATTGTTGGTTATTGAGGGATAAGACACCTGTTCGACGCCAGGTTCACGATACTGCATCCATGACTGCTGCTGCAGTTGCACCTCAGAACCGTCGCTTGGGCCATCGTCGATCTGCTGGAGGCGTCGCATGTCGGCGGCTGAGAGGCCACCACTGAAGGAATGTGGGCGCTCTTTCAATTCGGAAGGCGCAGTGCCGGTCGCCGAGTTGGAGAGCAGAGTGTTGCTTGCCGCCGACAGAGCTGAGTCCTGAGAGCCAGACTCAGTTGTATCCGTGGACGATCCGCGCGAGTGCGAGATTGTGATCTGATGATCGGAGGGAGGCGAAGAGCCTATGCTGTTTGAAGACGACGTCTCAAGAGGGCTAGTGTCCGTAAGGTGGGCAAGAGGGTTGGTCAACTTCTTGGGGGGTGTCCGAATAGTTGCGTCTTCGCCGTTTTCTCTTGCAACGTCACCGATCTTTAGCCGAACAATTTCTTCGGCCAAGTCCCAACCAGCGGGAGCGGCCTCGCCGTCTTTGACTTCAACGAGCTGGCCATTGCCCGCGAAAAGCCAGTGGTTGTTGGCGGAGGCAGAGGCATCGGAGATAGAAGTCATTTTGTTGTGATGAGGGAAAATTTGGAGGCCGGCGGGACGATGGATATGGGCGGGCTGGGGACTGTTGTCGTTCTTGGGGGGCCAAGTCTAGAAGGCCGGGGGTGAGTACGGCGCAAGATCGCCTGGACAGGTGGCGCTCACCTCTGATGTCTGGTCAGAGTCGGAGTCGGGCCAGGAGTTCGTGTCGCTGGCGCGGGGTCTAGTCGTGATGCTGATAGCGGGCAGTAGATCGTCTTGGGTGTTGAGAAAGAAGCTTTTCGGTGCAGTTGAAGTCGTCACAACGTCGTGCATTTAATACTGCACGGTAAACACGTGTTGGTCAGCGTCAGAAGCGGGGGCAGCAAAAAGTGACCGACCGATGAGTTAATATGGGCGGAGACGGTCCGATGGAATGCGTTGATAAAGATGGCGGATGGGATAATGGGTAGATATGGTGGCGTAATTGAGTGATAGATAGAGCCGAGCTCGCTGTCGACGACGACGACGATGGCAGCGGTGTTTTGGGGACTATGAGGCAGATAGGTATAAAAAGCGTGAGTCGTGAAATCGTGGGGGAAAAGAGAGAGCTGTGGGGGTCCCTTGGAGGTCACAGCCGAGGAGTGAAGCCTGACGTTAAGGGAGAAAGCAAAGAGCAGTCTGAGTCTGGAAGGTTTTGATGGGCAGAAACGTGTTGTCAACTGTGTGCCAATGATGAATCACGTTCTGTCGCTGGTCTGGGGATGCCGCCGGGGTCTGGGTGCGAGCTCGCTTCGATAGCGGTGCAAAGAGGCTCGGCGTCGTGCTGGCCAGCTCCAAGCAACAACGTCTATACTTATGGGAACCGTGTTTGAAGGCTGTGCATTGTCGATTGCCTGATTTCACACTCCGTCTCTGAGTTTCTGTGAGAACCGCCGTGTCCTCTTGATTCAATAACTTGTAGCTGCCTTCCGTCTGCTTTCAACGTTGCCCTCCGCGTTTCCCTTGGATGGCAATGGATCCTCGTCCCGCCGCCGCTCTCCACAACACGTGTTGATCGCGTACAGTTATGTAACCAATTTGCCTGTCGTCACCTCGTCCTGACACAATTGATTGTACATATCTCTGCTGCACCACAGACCACTCGCTCGAAAGCACAATCGATGCCACTGATACGCGGTCAGATCTGTGTCCCACATTGTAGTCACGGAAGATCAAGTCCACGTTCTGTTATGTCAATGCACCACTGCTTCGTTGTGCAACCCTCAGTCAATCTCCATCTGTGTTCCCAGCAAGGTATTTTGCACTTTCTTCGATACAGAACACCTCATGTGCTTCTTTCGTACCTTCCCGATTTCATTTCGCGAGTCCCTACAACACGCGTTTGCACATAACCTCGATCGATATATCATCACCCGTACCAAGTTTCTCGTGCCACATTGCTCGTCCACCAGTTAAACACCGATACCGATATCCCAACATTCAAAGCGTGTGAGCCAGCAAAGCGCGAGCCCTCCTGAGCTCCTACATACTCTTTATAGAGATAGCAAGATCTAATCGCTACTAAAGAGTCCGGACTGATCGCGTCATTTTTGGCATAGTCGGAATTGGCCACGGAAGCAAATTTGTCTCAGGAAGTTCATTTGCTTTGTTCGCGCGCAAACTCATGCACTCATGGCGCGGACTTCCCTCACCAATCAAGCAAATGCGGCCTATCAGATGGCTGTAACCGGACGAGAGTGGCGATTCGCTCGGGAGACAGGTAAACAAGGGATTGCATCGTGGCAAAGGCGTGCTCGACATACCTTTCTCGCCCTGTTGGTGGCAAGTTTGCAGGCCAGCGCTCCTGAATTGCATCGATAAGAATGAGTAATAATCATTGCACGTATCTCCATACACAAATTTTCAAGTCTAACTAAGCGTAGTACGAAGTGCCAACCTGGGCAAGCGTAAGCCATACATCTAGCATGATAAATGTACTGCTCACCAGCATGGATGACAGATTTTGCAGCTGATCTTCGTCGAAGGCCAGCTGGTCCTTGTGCCAGGTATCCTAGAAAGAGGTCAGATAACCCCAAGTCACTGTGGAGAGGAATAGAACCTGCCTGATGAGTCTACGCGATGGATCAGTTGGTGGACATGGAACGCAAGCAGGACGCGAGAAAGTACCTTCTTGAACTCAGAGGCACACTTCCTGATCGTGGTAGATACGGGAACCGGATCGGTCGTATGAGGGCCAAGAACTATGCAACGTTAACTAAGTCCGTTCTGGAATCGAGGGCATGCATACTTTCGGTCAGTGGCGGCATCCAAGGCTCCACTGAGTACGGGAAGCTTTCGATCAGAGCACACAGACCCAATATCGCGGAATGCAATGTCCGCAAAGAGTCCGCGTACGAAGGGTCCTTCCTGTCGGGTAGCTTGACTCTGCGTACCGTAGCGATGAATCGGTTCTGCAGGTGAAAGTGTCAAGGTCGTGGTATACACACACTCCAGAGTTCAAGTCATTTACCTTCAAAGGTATGATGCTTTGCCGCTCAGAGCATCGAACGATACCCGACAACGCCTTGGAGGCGGTCTCGCGTACTTCCACATTCTCATCAGACAGACAAGTCAGCAGCATGTCCATGACGCTCCGCACGCCCTCTGGCTTTATCGAAAGCAGATTCCGGTAGAAAAATACGACGAGCGACGGAAGTCCTATCAGACGTATCCTCCAAGACTGATCGATGGCCAGTGGTCAGCAATGTACCATAACATCAAAAAGAAGGACCCCACTGTTGCCGACATAATGGCAGATACGAAGTTGTTGAGAATCACTGGAATGTACTCCGCCGGTGGAGTGAAAGCCGACAGCACATAGAGAACCGCCGTCGAGTAGGTTTGCAGCTCCGTGTTGTCGTTGAATTCGGTCATACGGAAGATCTCGGGCCTATTGTAGATCAGTCCCTGGTGGTGGGAAGAGAGAATGCAACACACATCAGATCGACCATGTAGGGCAACATCGAAGGAGCATTGGGACTGTACGAAGAGACCCACGTCCATTGCAGCACTACCAAGAATTGAGTGCGAGGTATCGAAGGTGCGATGCTACCTACGTGTCAGGGCGACTTTGTCGTACTAAAATTTGTTTAGAGACAGAAACATACGGCGGAAAGATGAGCACATACATCGGACTTGTTGGACCACGGTGGTGGCAGTCGTTGTCCTCGCCACGACGGAAACTCTTCGAGGATCTTGCCTATGCGCTGCCTGTATCGTGCCTGACTGTGATTCCACCAAATCACTATGGGCCAGATAAAACATGCAAAGCGAAGTGACATACCGGATGAACAAGGGATCATCTGTCTGTGAGCACGCACTGAGAAACTGGTCGACCGAGCGGTAATCAGGCCGCCACTGGAGGGAGAACAAGGAACATAGATTCTGAGTGATAAGTAGTCGAATCTAGGGAGGTAGTCGTGTTAGACAAGGCTCGTCATGAAGAAGCGGTGCCTACTTCAGCATAGTTAGTGTTCGCATTGGCGAGGAAAGACTCGATGTAAGTGTCAGTGTTACGGCCGAGGGCATGATCGGCAGAATCGACCAAGGTCGCAAATGTACTCAAGGCCTTGCTCACTAACACGGCGGTCAGAACAATGGCCCTCCAATTTGCACGACTTTGAACCTACTTTGGAAGGCTGAATCGCCGCTGAAGTCGAGGGAAAGTGACAGGATCCAATCCACGAGTGGCTGATTACGACGAGGGTCACGATCTTCCAGCATGTGCTGCAGAAAAACGGTAAGTTGCTTGCACGACAATGCCGCGAGTACGAACCGCGATTGCAGTCTCCCAGAACGTCAACGTATCTGGTTTGATCTCCGCAAAAATTCCGTCTAGACGACCAGTTATCCAGACCCATAACTGATCACTTGAGGTTTTGGTCCAGTGTTTTGAGCCTATGTGGACGTATGTAAGCTAGATTTGCAAGGTGAAGAAGACAATACATACCACGAACTAGACCAGTCAGTACCTCTCCTCCGGCACGTTGCTTAAACTTGTCGGAATCGGAAAGCAAAGATTCAGCGAGGTCGAAGATTGTACCGAGCGCTTCTAGCGAGTACATTTTCGCTGTTTGATGCGTGAATCGACTGCAAGCTTTCCTTGTGAAACGTATTCACCTAGACGGCTGATGAATGCGACGTGCTCTGAACGCAGGTCCAAAGATCCAGTCCTAGATGACTCCTGACCCCAAAGCGTCAGGAGATCCTTGAAGTAGGAGTCCAGGGCAATGCCTTGACGGATGGCATTCACAGACTCCGAGGACTTCTCGTCCCACTCAAGGGATACAGAATCATCGAGGACCGCTCTATAACCTTTGATCGTCGGTGTCCAGGCAATGAAGCCAGTCCGTACTTTGTCCACGTAGATTCTGCTTCAATTGTTGATCATAGTTCATCACAGTGAATGCAAGATGACAAACGGTCTGATTGCCTCATGGATGGGACGCTCAAACATGGCCAAGAACGTTGATGCGTCCGACACAGTGATCTCTTCGACAAGGGGATTCTTCCAAGCATGGAGCCAGAGATCTGACGGTGAGCGTGAAAACGACCGGAAGTACACGAATTTCAGTAAACGGGTTATTCCACTAAAGACAGGATTGTAAGGTGCACGTTGGGCTGCTTCATCTTACGCACCGTTGTGCCTCCGAGGCAATCGTCGGTTGAGGACTCGTCGAATGGCGAAGTAAGAATTTCGCGATGTCTTCTTCAACCGGCGTGTCTCTCCGCATTAACGCAACGATGAAGCGGCAGGCCATCTGCACGTATCGCCACTGCGTAGCGTCAAGAATATGTCAGTGTGATATTAGCCGGATAAACAAGTAAACCTGCATGTGTTTGCGTTTGTGAAGCGAGTTTGAGAATCGATAACATCTATGCTAATGTGAGTGATTGCAATTGATTCAAGCACGCCCTTACTGTCTGGGAGTGAATTTTGTTCCGATTCTGAACACGTTGGGCAGACTTGGTCATCGCCTCTTCCAAGAGAGAGGCGTCAAGGAACGAGGATGAGAATTCTGTTTCAAGCTCGCTAAGAGCTGCATCGACCCGGGGTGTGTCGAGGTTATAGGCATCGGTGTGTATCGCGTCTTCGTGTAGATGTGGCAGACAGTCAGAAGCCAGACTGCCGACCAGTTTTTGGATGGATGGCTGGAAAATTGTTAGAAAGGTCAGAAAACCGAAGTACTGGACGAACCTTTTCTTCATGTTGACACTCTAGAAGGGAGACAAGATAGCGGCTGTGGGCACTCTGATCTGCGAGGAAACAGGGTCAACGACAAAGCAAGGTAGCACCGGTCTACTCACCGCTGAGAGCGTACGAAGCTAGCGGATGGTGTTAAC
Source organism: Strobilurus luchuensis (assembly GCA_019915105.1). NCBI lineage: Eukaryota > Fungi > Basidiomycota > Agaricomycetes > Agaricales > Physalacriaceae > Strobilurus > Strobilurus luchuensis. Next base: position 681,441 of record JAHLMJ010000016.1, on the reverse strand, counting down.
GAGATGTACTGGACCGAAACAGAGCACGACCTACCTATACCTTTATTCCACAGAATATACAGCGCTCCCTTCATTCTATCAGGATCCGTCCCGCGGCTCAGTGCCTCGAAGAGTGATGGTAACACAAATCGCGTTGATCGCACATAATACTACAAAGGGTGTCAGTGACAATCGGAAGAAGAGCACGATGGACTTACGCCGAATATATTGTGAAGCACGGTTTGAGATTGGCTGAAACGGTACTATGAGCATATTTCGAGCTTTCGACATGGTCACTGGGCCTTACCGCCGAACCCTAGTGTACGGTGAAAGCGACAGCTGAAGTATCTCTGTAATGAGTTGATCATCAAGGTGTGAGCGACGGCGGTAAAGTGCATGCATGTACACCCGACTGCAGTGATACATCTGTGCTCTCTTTATGAATGTGGAGCGGCTATTTTCCCTCTGACCGTTCCAAATACGCGTGGTGCTATGTAACGGCGGTCAGTTGTGGAATGGTGGAGTTCCAAACAAGAACTTACTCTCTAGCCTGTACATAGCTTTTCTGAACAGATTCGAAACTTTCCTTGCCCATTCCATAATCAAGCAGATAGGAGTCCGCGGCCTTGACCACATTGAGAACTGCATCAATGTGATCTTCCCCTTCGGTCTTTTGGCGCAACGCGGACGCCGCATTTCGGCACACTTCGCCAAATCTGAGTCTGTGGGCGGCTGCTCTGACGTAACGTGCATCGGATGGATCGCTTAGAGCAAAACCAGCGTTCATGGGCAGAAAGGATACCAGTAAATCAGCACATTCAGTTTCCTGATTGAAACACGGGTTGACCACTTCCTTGGGAAGATCCCGTACGAATGTGGAGAGACCACCCCACATAGATCGGCACGTGTTGAGGAATCTACATACTGTCAGCAGCAAATACGCGCATTTGCGATACTCTTGTACCTGCAGAAATCATTTCGGTCGCTGTTGTCCCAGCTGTTGGCACGAGACATAAGATCTTCGACTTTGTCTAACAGCGGTGTGCTGATTTGGTCCAGTATCTCCAGCACGAACGCAATCTCGGTGTCGGAGGGCACTGCAATTCACTTTAGATGATGTGATGGTGGAACCGGTTAGTACACACCGTGCCATTCCACGTCTACTTCTTGAGCTGTATACAGACGGCCCCAGTGCAAGTTATGGTCTCGGTCAAAATCTGTCAGAGGCTGAGCATCTTCACAGCACGCATCTGGGGTTAGATATTACCTTCACTTTTCCACTCATCGGAATTCACAAAACGGCTGTTAATCGGGTATACTCCAGATAGAGTATGAAGAATTCTTCCAATCAGTCGACCTGCGCCACTATAGCCACGCTCGCTCTTGCATTTGTCTATAAGGACGTCCAAAAGGTGTAGTATTTGTTCCTTATACTTGAGAATCTGGATTGTTGTGTCAGATCATCACACAGTGAGATAGTCAAGCTCAGCTACCAGAGGTCCACCATAGCCAAGACAGCCCCGTAAGATGGCCAGATCTGACGAAATGAGATGTCAATTTTGCACCTCAACAATCCCAATGACTCACTCCAGTGAAACGTCGTATCAGAAGGCACAGCAGTGGTAGGCGCAGTAGTGCGAATACTGGAGGCGCCGTGGCGCAATTCTTCCTCGATCTGAGACATACAGAAGGGCAGGAACTTCGCCAGGGTCTGGTCCGGGCGAACCCTAGCGAGGCAGGCAACCAGCTGACCGAACGCTCTGACAGCGTTGGATTTGGCATTAGTACTGGCATAATCGAACGCCATGTTCAAGATCAAGTCAAAGAGCTGATCGGACAGATGTAAACAGACCACATCCATCATTGCTTTGATTGACTTCAGAACACTCTCTTCCTGTTTGCCTCCGGTCGTGTTACGTCTTCCGCCTTCTTCAGGTAGGTTCTCATAAAGGGCAATGACACGTCGAAATAGTGCGGCGACCCAATCTTGCTAAGTGATGAGCACGGCTCGGGAGACTATGAAGATGTATTCACCTGCGAAAGCTGCGGTGCTCTCACGAGCCAGAGCTCGTTCGTCTGCCCTGCTCAAGACTGACGCTCCATTTTCAATACCGTCCGGAAGCCGCGTGTCGACATCGACCTGCATCCTCTCCTCGTCGGGTACCTCATCGGTAAGAGGAACTCCAGATTGGTGCATGGAAATGTCCCCGATCTTCACGTGCTGTATGGCAGACACGATAAACATTGTCGTACAGACGGTTTTACTGGGGTCGTTCTACAAGATGGCTCCATGACTATGGCAGATCAAACGAAAATTTCACTTACGAGATCTATTCCAGGTAGCGACAGCTCAAGAAGTGGTAACAAGTGCTTCTGGCCGCCAAGCCATAGGCGTTCTGACACTAAAGGTCGAGCTATTCCTGACAACATACTCAGAACCGATGTCGTCCTGTGTGTCTCGTTGACGACCTCCAACCCGCCATAAGCACGTTCGAGTAGGTCAGGCATGATCAATGACGGCTCCAAGATAGCCATCCCACGCAGCGCGCCTTGAGCGAAGCCCACGCATAAGGGGTCTTTCGAGAACAGCGAAAGAAGTGCAGGAGTTCTCAGAATGATCACGAATTCCCGAACGATGGTTGGCGTTATACGATGTGTCTGTTTCGGTTTTTGAGAGGCGTAAGAACTCTCTTGTAATGAAAACTCACGACAGGCGTTTTGCAGTCCGGCTTCTCTTCTTGCTTGAGTCTCTTCGCAAATTCTGCGACCAGGCGATGAAGGAAAGTGGTGAGCTTGAAGGAGATCATCATCGGTATTACAACGGGTTCTTATAAACTCACGGATACAGTCCACGCGCCAGAATTTGATGGATGGAAGAATGACTCTGTACTGGTGATCAGTCTTTCCAACGTATCCAGAGCTTTCGAACCACCAGCGAAGCCAGTGGTTGTCGGAGGCGTTCGTGCATCGGGTGCCGCCGTCACTACGCGAGCAGGCCCATCTACAGATACTGAGAACACCAGGATTTTGGCGAGAGAGTCTGGAGAGATTTCAGCGGAATGACTTGTGCGAACAGGGCTGCATACGGTGACGATCGACTACTTTCTTTATCCTGTAGCCATGTTTATCGCCTAAACTATCCGCATGGTTCGCAGTTGTGGATGATCCCTTCGGGGAAGAGTGAGAACGAGACGGAGCCGTATGCACCGATTTAAACAGACCCTGGTTGCACCAACAGGAACATCTGTGACAAGTCAAATCGCAATCGGAGGGAGAGAACACAGGACGTACTCATCGAGCCTAAACCCTTCGTGACCAGGACGTCCCACTGGGCTTGAGACCAGATTCCTATATCTTTCCATTTCTCACCGCCTGCCTCCCCAAGGTCTCCGTTGACTCCAGAGACATGTTCTTCGGCCAGTTGACCGGCGAGATGGAGAAGCCGGTCGTCGACTAAAGATGAGTTGATCGCCTCCCAGAATTTGAACAGTGCAGGAAGGTAGAGCTGCGTGTTGCTTGGAGGCAGGAAGGACGTTATGACCGGAATCATGGCAGTGTACGTCTATGCATGATCAGTGATAAAATTGATACTTCTGAATTAACACTTACATCTCTGGTCAACAAGGGTATGAACGTCTGTAGCATGTCACCAATACTGTCGCGTGCAAAGTACCGATTACAGTGCTCAGCCACGTAGAGAAGAAGGCTAACCATCGCGCGCCTTAGATGTTCTGGTCAGTAACAATGCTAGTCATCTAGAAAGGCGACACTCACGACGATTCGTGCACCTTGCCTTTATGCCACAAGTGAGTTTCGACAGCTTGCCAGAGAGGGTGCCATGGTAATTCAAGGTCCTCGACTTCAAGTTTACGCTTCGTTCCCGATTTGCTGGAAACAAGTCGTTGGAGAATGTCTGCCCAGCTCCTCGTGACGCGCGCTTCAATGCCAGGAGTGATGCAGAGCTCGTAATACAGACGAACTAGTTTGGCGCGGGTGGTCTTGGGCATTGGATATCTCATCATCAACCAACTACGTGTAATCAGCTCAGGTATGCATGAATTCAAAACGATGTGTACCATTGAAGCATACCGTCCCACGTGGTAAGCACGAGCCAATTCTGGGACTTGGCGCAAATGTAGATCTTAGCGACAATGGCCTCCAGTCTGCCCAGCATCACTTCCTCAGATTCGCACGCGTAGGGGAGGGAGTCGGTGTAGGATTGGAGGACGACTTTCTGCTGGTCCAAGGATGGGTCGACAGGATCTCCGGGGGTATCACAGAGCGACAGACCATCGTCGTCCATCTTGGGCCAAGACGTGTCGTTCTCTGCAAGTGTTGATAGTGCTGTCAGTATATCCATTGCGAAGGGAGCTGATAGCACAGACAGTCTGAATGGCGGCTTTATATAGCTACAGGACGGATGACGAATGCGCTGATTACGCGTTCAGTAGGACACGCAAGCCTTCGAATGTGAACGGGATGCCGGATTCAGTATTCAAGAGGTCGAGCCAAATTAGGAAAGCAGGCGGATCTTTCGGTGGGTTGCGATGCGGCGTAGAGAATATATTCGGCAGTCGTGCAGTGCTCAGAGACGGTGGCAGCGCTCGAACAGTGGCAGTGTGGAATAGAGGATGGCCGACAAGCATGACGCGCGTCGTCGAGCCCGGACCGACATCCCGGGTCTTTCTGTGCCTTCCTCCGGACTTCTTCTTTCAAACGACCATGTTCGTCCTACGGCGGCTGGCAGCGTCTCCTCCCTTCCGCACACCCGGGAACTATGCCCACAATGCGCGTCGTCTGACCACTTCTCGGATGTTACGTTCCAGGAACCTGTCAAGAACCCTCGCCCTTGGCACTGCACTTGTCACAAGCACATTACTGTTTGGGACACTATACAACGACCATGACCAGACGCTCGAGGCAACGTCGCTTCAGGCCGACGCGGAGACCATCAGTGTGCTACCCTCAACGAGCTCGTTTTGATAGCTACTCATATAGCTCTAGTCGAAACAGAATCTGGAATTACATTCCCGAAAACCCTGCGGGTGACTACCCAAGCGCATTCTCCTACTCTGACTCTACTTGCAGTCGGCGTCAGGAAGGTGTCTTTTCTCAGAGTCAAAGTCTATGCAATCGGAGTCTATGCGGACCTTAACAGTCCCGATCTTCAAGTATGTACCACAGAACCTCGGAATGCTTCATAGCCCTGACACAACTCGCAAAGCTCAACGAGAGTATGACCGCGAATGAGAAGATTGAGCGAGTTGTGCGCTCTTGTGCTTGCGTGGCCCGCATTGGTATGCAACGAAACCCTCCATTTAGCGCCTCGTCTCATCATCCAACCAGTTCCGACGCGAGATACCTCTTTTACGCACCTCAGGTTCGCGTCCCATCTGTTGGAAGAAAAGCACTTGAACTGAAAGACATATAGAGACGCTTTCGTTCGGGCAGTCAGTGCCAAGCTCCTCCTGAGACGTAAGGCGGATCAGCTTACAGAAGAGGAGGCAGCTGAGCTAGGCAAACCCTTGCGAACGCTCAAAAGTCTTTTCCCAAACTCACCTCTGAAGAAGCATGTCCCTCTGGACATTTTTTTGACACCCCCCACCCCGGGACAACAACGGTGCCGTACGTCTGTGTTACCCCGTCTGGCCGGATTGGTGCTCATTCGATTCTAGTGATATTCAGAGACCTTGGAGGCATTGATAACGAGTGGGTTTCCCTGAACCTGATGTTGCACTTCTGTGAGGGCAAAAGTCCTCCAGTGGTATTTGGGGACATACCACGCGCGCTTCATCCGTAGTGAAAACTTCTGTAGTCTTTCCACCTGGGTTGGGGCTATCCGCGCAATTGAATATTGTCACTATGCCCCTACGAGAGCGATGTGGTTTCCTTGACGTACACCGTTCTTCTTGATTCGTGCGCGGCGACGGATTTAGTCTGCTCCATGACACAGCTATAGAGTTCTACTCGAGTACGATGTACACCGATTCTATCTTCGGTGTACCACTCCAATCCTCGCAAATCTCGCTCTTAGGTGATTGTCCTGGTGCTCTTCTGGACATATTTATGATTTATCGTAACATGTCGGATAAAGTATTGCAACGATTTGCGAGGTCGGGATATTATCATATATGCGCCATATGTACAATGTCAACAATGAAGATGCACTAGGAGATCCTGTTAAGTGGGGGGTGGCTGAGTTTTGGATGACTTGTAATTGAACTCAAACGTGGAGGCCGTTCTCCACTCGAACTGTAGAATTATGAGCATGGGTGATAGGAGAATGGTCGGGGGCTCTCACCGAATCGGTTCCACCGCGACCCTTCGACTCTTCCTCACTCGAGCCCAAGACAACAAAGCGACGGTATTGCTCGATTATCGTAGGATGCAATTGCGACAATCGCACCTCCTTCGAGACCACATCACGAGCCACTGCCGCGTAATTGGACTCCGGAATGTCCGCGAACCTAACATCAAACTCTCTCAGGGAATGCTCCAAGATCTGACGAGGACCTCCAGCTAGGATCAGGGCTTGTCCTGATAGCCACTCATCGTTGGATCTCGACCAAGGAGGCCACGTAACTGGCATATATTCGAACGAGAACTTTCCCTCATCGATGGCGTCCAGGACGAAGTCGTACACGAAATCCCCACTGAGCCGGTAGTCAGCTTCTGTCGAGTATTTCAGGGAAGAACAGAGCTTACCTATCGAAAGCTTGGAGGGGATCTTGCTCCTTGTAATGCATTCGCACAAGCATCCCCAAAACGGATGGTATTACTCGTACGGCCCAGAGCTGATGTTGAGCAATACTGATGCATTGATTGAATACACCTAGAGGATCTTCGAGAAAACCGGCCGGGCTGAAAGTCACCATTCCTCCTGCATGGATCTCAGCATGATGAATGTGGAAGAGATGGTGTATACCTGATCGATAGATACGCTTCGTACCCCACAAGTACGAAGGGGAGTCATAATGGGAACCATAGATAACGAATGTCAAATCCACTCTCTTCCATACCCTTTCGACGAAGGCAGGAAGCTTATGGAGGGTCTTCAATGCAGATATGTGAACGAAGACAACCGAGACGTCTGCTTTGTAGCCCAGATCTTTGCCTCCGTATTCACGTAAGATAGTCGTAAGCATTCGAGTCTCATAATTCGGCTGTTCGGTCATAGATTTCTGTGCGTCGCCTCGAGACTGTCTGGCAGGTGGTTTATTACTCCACCAAACACAATAGTCTCGACCACGCTTGGAGAGATAAGCGTGTAGCCATGGCGGAATCTTCAGTACACCAAGCGCGTGCTGTAAAGTGGCATTCTGAACGTTGTTGAAGAGTAGCGTTTTTGTAGGCACAGGTGTAGCCTGTCGGTGGGTTTCAATCGGTGTTGGCTCAATTCGCGAGACGAGCGCCATGAGCAACACCGTCTCTGGCGGTAATGGTCTAGGAACTTGGAACTTTGCAGAGAAAGGCGACGAGGGATGGAAAAAGATCAAAAAGGCTTCGACCTTATTTTCGAAATCCGGCTCTGTCGGTCGAACGGCGACCTGAAAACGAATGCTTGTCAATGTAGGTTCAAGACAGTGGGCGAACAAGACTGTACCAATGAATGTTTGCCAAAATAGTTGGAGAGCGTACCCATGGCACGCCTTGCTATGTGATCGCTGGCCTTGACCGTGGCCAAGCGATGTTGTTTCCTCATACTCGACAATATGTGCAGCACGTCCGAAGTATGATACAACGTCGTTAGATGCAAGTCCTTCAGCTTACGTGGCATAGCGGCATCCAAGCGTATGCCGTCAGAGTGGTGGTAACTGGGTAGTTCAGAAAGAATTACGGTTCCACAATCTCTTTCTGAACCGCCTCCCTGAGAGCAATAGATACTGCCCTCCCACTTGAAGTGTTTCGCAAAGCGGCTACATTCAATGTTATGATGAAGCAATACCTTTCAGCACTCATAGCTCACGGTAATTTGACAGCGGCGTTGTAAGTGCTTGCTGGTTCCGGTGGCATTGGCGGAGGTATGTCGAAGTCATCACCAAACTGGCCGCTCAAACTGAAAGGAAAGTCAATTCGAGAGATGTCTGAAACACAAAGTGCACTGACTCTATGCTGTTTAAAAGACTCATGGCCTCTGCGTGAAGATCTGGGCCCCGTGCAACAGGTTTCGTAGCGCTAGCGATGATCAGTGAGGTCCTCAGTGATAGAGAGTGTAGACACACAGCGATTGATAAGAAGCAACTGAAGCAGCTGAAGCTCCCCAAGTAGAAGACGAAGGCGCTAGCAAAGGAGCAGCTAGGACATGAGAGGATGAAGCTCAGGATGGCAAAATAATTGCGTACTGGCACCATGGTTCATGGTTGTCGCAGATGCCGGTCGGTCGTCCGACGGGAATACGCTTGATGAAGCCGCGTTCGTCGGCGTAAAGCTGTCGGTTTCTTGAGGTTTTCTTTTCTTGAACGAAAGGCCGGAGTATGACTTGGAGCCATCTAGGATGTCACGCATGGCCACATTGCGTTTAGTATCAATTCCATTGACCTTGCCAGTTCCGCCGCCATCGATTTCAGAATAGGACATGAGTTTGACACGACCGGGTTGTCTGTGGGCTGGAATCTTGGGCCCAGCGGGCTTAGGTAACTGTGGCGTCTTTGCTTGAGGTGTGATGGGTGTATTCGCATGGGGCATGGTAGGCGTTGACTGATGGGGAAGGAGAGGGGTGCTTTTTGTCGAGGACGGACCCGCTACAGAAGAAGGAATTGTCGGAGAGGGCTTGACAGACGATGTCTGCTTCATTACCACGGCAGCCGGGAGGGATGAGGTGTTGACCTGCAACTTGGGCCGATCTCCGACTACTGGTATGCTCGCCATGGACGTGGATGCACGTGGTATCACTTCCACGAGCTTTTCGTCCAGTGGGAAAAGAGAAGCAGCAAGAGAGTCCGCGTCCTAGAGTCGTGTTCAAGCCAGATATGGTCCATCTTGACACAACTTACATCATTCTTGACACTAGAGGATCTCGGGGGAGGAGTTGAGCTCTTCTACAACGTATAATAAATCAGCATCTTCCATAATTGCATTTGGTGACCTCATACCGTCTTGGGGACTTTCTTGGGAGGTTTTCGATTTAACAAAGGAACCTGTGCAAGACAAGTAGCGTCATGAGCCGTTTGGTAGGGTACATTACGACCAAGGATACAAACGTCAGAATCTGAACCAGACATGGAAGGGCTCCGCTTTCTTTTGACTTGGATGGGGGTAGGCTGCTGATCTTGGGTTCAGAACGGAGAACTGCCCGAGAATTGCTTGATATCGCACATTTTGCCTTTTCTTCTTCGAAGAGGTCGATGCCGAGCCCGACTTGCCCTTTGTCTCCTGAGGACTGGATGAGGTTACTATGTAACGGATGCGCACCAGACATTCGCACATATTTACCGCGGGGTAAGATTTTGTCTTCTTCCTCTCGAGTAAGAGGTTTCTTGTCGTCCTGTTTCAGCATCTTGCGAAAATATTTCTTCTCTTTCCCTGCGGGTAGGACGAGATTGTGACAGGACTTTCGATGCGCAGTTAGCTTTACTTACTTATCCAATCTTCGGAGGGTCGAATGATATAGCCGGGCTCATAGTCCTCGTTATCCATGCCAACGTCATCCCAAAAACTTTCCAGGAGTCTTGCGCAGGTTCCAATAATCGAGGAGTGAGGCTCCCAGCTGAGAAGAAAGAAGGGAACACAGAAAAGTGCGCAAAATCACAAAGTTGAGTGAGTGAGAGGAAGTGCCACAAGAAAGGCAGTCGTACGTGTTTTCGTCCTCGCCGTACCCATACCACTGGAAGAGGGTTGAGATTGGATGTGTACAGGCAAGGAATATGCAGATGCTACCTTGATAAGATATTCCCAGGGCACTCCGTCAGCCTTGATATCATCAAGGTCGACCACTCGAACAGCAAGAATGACCTCTGCGACACTTTAGTATAGGCCAGGCGCGGCGAGCAAACGCGCCTCACCAACATGATATTCCTCCTCCTCCTCCTTCTTGACTTTTGCCTTCTTCCTCGGCATGATGTGCTGGGAGGAACCAAGTTTCTTGAAGTGGTTTTAATTTACGTCAAAGTGGACCTTCAGTAGCACGTGCTAGTGTCCGACTCTATTGCCTCCTGGCGCCGTCCACCACAATGTCCAAAGGCAAATCGAAATCAAAGCAGGAAGAGGCCCTTCAGCTCCTTGACGACCTCGAGTCATTCACCGCTCCTGAGCAATCCACCGACGAATCCTCGCCCGCGACGTCTACCAATCCCAATGAAGGTGAAGCGGAAGTCCTGGCCTTCCTCGACGAGATAACGCAGAAGAGTGCAGGGCCCGCTCGCCCAGCCGCCGCCTCTCACCATCTCGAGAAGCCGTTATCCCGCTCAGCGACTCCCACGCTCAGAAAGAGCACCGAACGAGTCCGCCTAGGCGGCTCGTCGCTCGCTGGCACGACCACACCCCCTTCTTCAGCCAAATCCCCCACACCACCGTCTTCTAGACCAGATTACGCTGAGCCAACTGCTGCCCCGGCCGGAGGGTGGGGGTGGGGGTCTGTCTGGAGCAGCGCTTCAGCCGCCATCCAGCAGGCCAAGACCGTCGTTGATGAGCAGGTGAAACAGTTACCCAACAACGAGGTGGCCAGGAAGTGGGGCGAGGGTGTATACGAATACGCAAAGACAGCTCAGCTAGATAAACTAGGTGGGCATTGGCCCCCGCTCGGCGCTCATAACTGACACATTCGTCAGGCCAAGATTTCAAACGTGTCGGGCTGACCACCCTAACGGACCTCCTCAATGTTGTCGCGCCTCCCATCTCTGAGCATGAAGTCATCCAAGTCTGGTTGAGCCATGATATGGCAGGCTTCGAAGGCGTCGAGTCTCTGGTCTATCGTTCCCTTGCCAGGGTGAGGGTCTTACATACAGCTGCATACGTGCCCCTCCATTGACCGCTGTTCAGATACTGGAACAGGTCGAAGGTGGTGACCTGATCGTCAACAGAGGCGAGGAGTCTCGTCCCAAGGAGGGCTCAGCAGAAGGCAGGGAGCTCAACACAGTAGAGGGCTATGATGCTGCCGTCAAGCTGGCTCAGGCCAATCTGGACGAACTGATCAAGAGGAAAGACTCTACAAAGCCTTCAGCTCAGCCCTCTACACAATCCCCCGTCTCTTACTCTTATCTTTATCTCCGTGTCCAACCCTTCTTCACTTCATACACTCTTCCATCCACGTCAACTCCGGACGCTGTTTCTTCATCCCCAGCAGAGTCTTCGGTTCAACAGCATCTGCAATACTTGCTCTACCTCTCCGACCCTTCTCACAATCTCATTCACACTACTGTGACCCAAAGCGTCCCTGGTTCGTGGCTCGCTGTATGGGATGAACACGACTGGGTGGAGGATCTCGTCGCTGAGGCTCTTCGTGTTGGCATCGAGGTTATCGGGCAGGAATATGTTGTATCTAGGATGGGCTCACTTTTGAGCGGCAAGAAAGCCGACGTGTCGGAGACTGTGGTCGAGGTCGATGAGAAGAGCGGATTCAGTCAGGACGAAGCACAACGAGCAATTTGATTAGGGCCAACAACCAGGTAATACCTTACAACTGGCGAGACTTGAACACTGTACTACTACTTAGTTTTCTATTGTGGAAACAAAGATATCATTCTCAAGTCTACAACAATCACTTTTTAACTTCCTCTGTCTTGGGAGGCGGTAGTGGTTTCAAGTTTTCTGGCCGCGGAGCCTTAGTGCCGTCTCCGACCTGCTCCCAGGGTGAAAGCGATTCGAAGTTGCTAGCAGAAATATCAGTAGGCTACGCATTGGGAAGATGTAACACAGTCATACCGGAAGGCCTGAGTGAGCTGCAGAGGTTCGTAGACAACCCGCTTACGCTCTTCGTCGTAACGGAGTTCGGTGTAACCCTAGCAAGCGTCATTCAATGTATCATTCCTGAACGTCATGGTAAAGAACATACTGTGAGTGGGAAGTCTTTGCGAAGAGGATGACCCTCGAAACCTGTTGCGAATGAGAAATTCGTTGCGCACTGGGTCGTAGGTCAAGCGTACCGTAATCAGTGAGAATTCGGCGACTATGAGTCTTATTAGCGCAGGTGCGGCAAGGAGGAATTTGTACGCACAGGTCAGGATGGTCGCTGAAAAAGATTCCGTATAGATCCCAAGCTTCACGCTCATACCTATCAAAAGCTATGCAGACTGTGGCTAAGCAACAAGACCTTGGAAACGCACCAGTCGGCTCCTCTGAAGATCTCAACAGCACTGGGAACAGGATCTCCCTCAGAAGCGTAAGTCTTCACCCTAATCCTGCCGGCATGCTTGACACTGAGAAGGTGATAGACGACTTCGAATCTCTTCTCCCGCTCAGGATAGTCTGCACCACTAATATCCATACAGGCTTTGAATTGACACTGCGAGTGGTCCCGAAGGAAGGTGAGGATCGGGAGAATGCCAGAGGGAGCGGTGTAGAGGGTCAGCTCATCCTTGAGGACGGAAAACTGCTGGATGTATTTGGGGAGACACTGGGTGAGATAAGAGCCATAGGTGTGGAGGGCTTCCGCTGCCTCAGCGTACTTGGAGACGGTCGGGTTGGGAGAGGTAGGTTCGGTGAATGGTGATGCAGAGGCTGCAGGAGACGGTGAGCTTGAGGGCGGGGGCGACGATGAGGACGCACACACCCTTGGAGGACGTCGACGACTGAATGCCGCGGCGTGTGGCGACGGAGCGGAACGCTGTGGCTCTGAGCACCTGGCTGGGCCGCAACGCGACTCGGGCGAACATGGCAAGAGTCTGAAATCGGTCGGCATTTGCCGGCGCCGCTTGGCATTGAACAACATGGAACCACCAACTCGGGAAATACTCGACTCGCTACCATACTACGATAACGACCTCGAACAGTTTCCTCTCCTCAAGCAAAAGGTAGAGCGTGAGTTGGCCCGCCAATCCAAGGCCCCAACTGCTCTCCATCCCGACGTACCTGCACCTTATGAGCTCTTTTCCGTGCGTGGTGCTTCCAAGCCAGTCATCCAGCTCGGCGCTGATAGCTGGCCCTGCAGAAAAGCCCGATGCTCAAGGCAGAGCTTGAGCGTATTGAATCACATCAACCATTTCCTCCCATCGACACGCATCGTTACACATTACCAACGCCGTCGTTGCCTGGTACAGATGAGGAATGGCAGGCCGCACTCAAAAACGCACGAGCTCAGCTAGAACATCAGCATCTGCGGTCAGTCCGAGCTGCATCATAGCAAGAATAATATTTCTCAATGGTACGTAGGCAAACGAATCTCACATTGCTGCAAACGTATGGTCCGAATGCCTGGCGCATACACAATTACCTACTGGAGTCGACCGCGACTCAAACCGAGAAGACATTGGAGGAGCTCAAGGAGCTCACAGTCGAAGTCAACCGAGATCGCAGGAACACACAGGCAAGCCAGCAGCTCTCGTTGAATTATGATCAATAATTAGCTTGTTCTGCAGACACGGCTGGGGTCTCAGCTGACAACGCTGGAAACACGGTGGACGGAGTTGATTTCGAGTGTTCTGCAGATAGAGATGGCGAACGTCGCGTTGGACTTAGAGATAGATAAATTGAACCAGCGCGAGGTCGAGTTGGCTGCGTTGGTGTAGTCTGTAGTAAACAGATGCAAATCCGGCGATTGAATCGGCAACGTTTTGAAGTGTCCATTCTTGGAGGTCTCTCTTGCAGGTGAGTGTTCGTCGCCGTTGACCCCGACGAGCAATTGTCTGTTTGCCGACGCAGCGCTCGTCGTCCCGCGCACGTCTGATATCGTCCCAGAACTCGTTCCCAGACACGCGGATTCCCACATACTACGGCGTCTTGTGACGCGTCTATGGCCAATATCGACAACCAACAGCCAGTCGTAGCCGATTCGCTGGGAAAAGAGGACAACGGACAGGGTGGTGCTTCTGCCTCCCTTGGTTTGGCCCCGAAAACATCAAATAGACTTGACGTTTCCGTTTCTTCATCGTCCCCCGACACCGGTGCTACCAACGATGCACCGACACCTGCAACTACGGCGCAATCGTCGGCCCACCCAGCGGTCGAATCGACGACGGCCAAGCCTGCCACTACATCCCAACCCACTCTTGTCCAGTTGAATCCGGTCACGACGCCCGTCGCCCCGCAACCCAAGAAATTCACCGCCGTCAATGTCAGCAAGAAATTCCTGCAGAAGAACTCGACCCCGGCAGACAACGCGTCGGCACAATCCTCGTCATCCCTCAAACCCGCGGGCCCTTCTGGTGCGTAGCCGCGCACAAAACCTCGCCACAGTTCTGACGTTTGCAAAATGGTACTTCCAGTCCGACTTGCCCTCGCTCCGTCTGCCCATTCCTCCCGCCTTGTCACTGCAAAGTTGACAGCAACTCCCCAACCTTCCACCACCACAGGTCCTGGCTGGTCTCGTCCCTCATCCGCGGCTCCGACCTCATCTACATCGAATGGCGCTCCCTCGCAACTACCGGCCAATTCACACGGGAAAGCATCGGGTCCACCCTCTCTACCACACGCAGGGAAAGTCATACAACCACAGCCGCGAGCGGCAGGACATGGTCCTTTTTCTGACATGCTGGCTCCAAATAAGCCAGTTTGGGGGAAAGTTCCTTCGGCATCTCGAACAGAGATGCGCGTCCAGTCTGACTTCCCTACAGCGGCAGAAGTAGCACAGAGTACTTCATTCTACTCGTACTGGGTATATGTCTTTGTTAACCCATTGCCCTCCAGGTTCTCGAGCTGTGAAGGGACCTCCGATACCTGAAAGCAACGATGTAGCAAATGCAGCCAACAAGCAAGCGCGAATGGAAGAGGCAGATACCTTTCGAGGCATTCATCTTGACCCTAATGCGCATCATTGGGATGAGGTACGTAGGAGTCGTCAATCGTGTTCATTGATTCCGCTGATAAACTTTCCAGATGGAAGAGGATGATAATTTCTTTGACTCTGTCGTAGAATTCGAAGACGGTCGCCGGTATGAAGTGGAGACAGCGGCAGCCCCGACCAAACCGCCGACACCTCCTTCAAAAAGCTCTTCGAGCCCTTCAACACGTCCTGCAGCATTAACGCAGACTCCGCCGCTACGCGCCGCGCCACAATCCGACATACCTGTAAGCAAAGAGGAGCGTTTTGCCGACGACTTTGATCGAAGCTGGCCGCGGAGCTCCCCTTCACTTTCTTCCGTCAGTGGCCACCAAGGCGCTTCCAACGCACTTGTCGGTCCAGCACCGAGTCCAAAGTCTCCTGTCGCTCCGTTGCACTCTCCCGAAGCGTCTCGTGTTCTATTCAATGAACGCTCGAACAGACTCGAGCCCTACAGCAATGCCCATCGGCCAGGACCCACGTCTTATGCCAAACGGGTCAGTGGTGATGGACAGGTGGACGCGAAAACTTCGACAAGCAACGTTCACGTCTTGCAGAAACCAGTAGACCGCCCTCGTCTTCAGACGAATGGTAGCGGACCGGTACGCGGCGACTTTCCCCGTAGAGACTCGTCTAGTAGCTCAGGCTTCAGTGCTCCTATGTCACGAGATCCAGGTCTTCCAGGATCTGGAACTCCAGGTTTCGTGCCTCCGCAAGATCGTGGAAGACGAATGTCAAACATGGGTCCTCCACCTGTCCCGAACCATGCCCTGAGGGCTTCCCATCGCGACATGCCTCCACCTCGACAGGCATGGTCTTCTCAGCCGAACGCCTTTCCCGGACGAGTCCCCTCCAGAGATGCACGGCATCCATCCGCCCCTCCTTCCACGATCAGTGTAGCCTCCATCGCTCAATCACCTGTACTATCCCACACTTCCGCTGCGCCGAGCGCTTCTTCGCCTATCATTGCTCCAATGCTTCCTCCGAATACTGACTTGGACGAATTGAGGAAAGATGTTATGCAAAACGCTGCGGCTAGAGCCAAACAAAGGCGACAGCAGGAGGAAGAGGAGAGGGAGAAGGAACGCGAACGCGCCAAACAAAAGGCGGCTGAACTGGAAGCGCGGATCAAAGCTGCACAGAGTGCAAAGGCTAAGGAAAGTGCACTACAGGCAAGTTTCACGTTTACGAGTGCACAGTGTATTGAACGATACTCAATAGGAAGAAGCGGTGGCGATCATTGAAGAGGCGAAGCAAGAGGCGGATTCTGCCCCCGTAACGAAAGCAGAGCCGGCAGCGGCACAGGGCCTCGAACGGCGTCCCTCTTTTGCCGGCAAAGCTCATCTAACACGTCAAGAATCACGTACAGCAATTTCAAGGCGGGACTCTACAACCTCTCATACAGGTGGCGTTACAGCATCTGTTTCAGTTGATTCATGGCGTAGCCATGCCAATCCTCCTCCTCCCCCCTCCGCTCCTCGCCAAGTCCAAGCTCGACCCCGCAAACCCTCTCTTGTTTCTGCTCCGTCAATATTTGATCATGTTGACACTCTCAAAGAAGATCCCGAGGTTGAGCTGGAAGTGGTAGATTTTTCCGATTTTGGTAAATTCATGGGTGTGCCGGAGTCGGATCCAGAGCCAGTGCAGCATGCGTCTGCGCCAGAATCAGCTCCTGTGGAGAGATCGTCACAGCCTCCCAAAACACCTCGGCCCGTGGCAAGCGACTTCTTCGAGGACAAACCGCCTCCTCCGCCTCCCCCTCAATTGGACGCGACGCTTAGCAGAGTAGTGGACACTGCTGCCTGGAGACGTAAAGAGACCGTAGCTCCGCACACAGAGCCTGTTCCTTTCGCTTCGAGACCTACGCCACCTCAACAGGAGAGCACTCACTTGAGTCCACACAAACCGCGTCCCCAATACAAGGAGGCAAACATGACTGCTCTCGATGATGCCATGTCACGCATCAAAGGCGCATTGGACGGAATGCATGGAAGCGAAGGCCAATCCTCTTCTGCGCTCACATCCAGCGCCGAACCCAAGCTCTCCTCCAGCCCCGCCAAACAGGTCAAGGAGCGTTGGGTCCCCCCTGCGTTACGTCTGCGACAACAATCAGACTACGATATAAAGGAGTTTTCCCGTACAATACCGGATCCTCCGCATTCACCGAAACCGGCTTGGAATACCTTCTCTGTCAGGCTTCCTAAGACATCCATCCCTGTGGACATGGTCAGCAAGAGGCAATTGGTCTTGTTCAACAAGCTCCCTCCAGTACGATGGGAAATACTTTCCTTTGAACCACCGGTCGATGGCATGTCGCGGAGGGATCTCTCAGTAAATGATGTGCTTTTCCGCCCTTTCAGGCCCAGCCCATCCTACAAAGGGAAAATACGTTACAAAGTTGCTCTACCGAAAGCTTCTTCAGCCCAACCACTGCCTACCTCTCGTGCAGATACGAAACCAGTCGGCGGCGCTTTCGGTAGAGCGAGCAATGCTAACGATGTATCCAGTTGGAGGGCTCCTCCACCGAAGGTTGCCGAATCTTCTGAACCGACAGAAGCAATTGCGACAACACCATCATCCCCTCTGAGGACCGAGCGCCCAAAACTACCAAAAATGCCTGTGGGATCGTCGGTTGCATTCTACCGTGACTCGCAGGTCGTGAATGCGGAGTCGGACGCCAAAGCTGCTGTCAATTTCATCGTCACCAGCGAGCTCGAAGAAAGTGAAAAGGAAGCAGGAACCTCGTATGCGAACTCCAGTGCAACGTCTAGCGGCCTGGTCAATGGGAACGTCGCAGCAGCAACAAGTGTGGTTGAGCCTGAATCCCCGACGACCACAAGTGAGCTGGTAAGTGTACATAGTCGGCAGAGCAGAGTCTGGCGGCTTACTTTATCCGTTTTCTCAGACCACCATGTCGCCCCATGCGGCACCATGGCCCAGAACGCCGTTGGTTCTAGGCGGTGTTAACCTCAAGGAGTCCCCTGTTCGTGCTCCTGATCCAGAGCATTTAAAAGCCCTATGGTCATCAACTTCTCATCCATCCGAACTGCACCCTGTCAATTCTTTAGAAGGCATTGCAGATGACTTGATCTCCGTACCTTTCACTCTCCAAGATGTGAAGTCGGAGGACGGAGAGACGCCCCCGCCCACAATGTCCGGGCCATCCCGTATGTCCTTACATGATGTGACGCGCGCGTTCCAACAAGTCCCATCTTCATCGACAGTCACACCGCACAGACCCACAATCTCCCCTCCAACGACGACAGCTCCCGTAGCCCGTCCACCACCAAACTATTCATACGGTGTACCGATGCCCCCACCCCCTCCACCAAGCAATCAAAACATGCGATCGTCCTATCCGCAGTATCCAATTTTGAGCCAATCACCCGCGCCCATGGTCTACCCCATGTCCGGTAGTCCTGTACCTACACGGATGCAGGTCGGGTCACACACACCCATGCCAATGCCGATGTACGGACCGCCACAAGGATGGATGCCGCTGCCTCCGAATGGACCAGGGGGACAGCCGCCGATGATGCGCCCGTATCCGCAAATGATGTCCTACTCGCCCAGCGCGCAACCGATATACTTACCGTCACCGCAGAGCATGCCCAACATGCAGCCAGCTCAAGGTCTCAACGGGAATCGTAGTCGCAGTGTGTCGGTGATGATGAGTCCTGGCATGGTACATGCAGCTCCTGCTATGTACGGTAGTCCAGTCATGATGCACGCAGGGCGAGGTGCAGGGACAATGCGCAACGATTCGAACCAGTCGCAACCCCCGCAACCAGCAAATCCATACACACCGACGAATTCGTTCATGCGACCTTCTTGGTGAACTGCGTATTCTACCTCCTCGTACAGCTTGTACATGTGCTTCTCGTATATTATTCTTTTCTTCGGTTTCTGCTCAGGCAATTGCATCTTCAGTCAAGTCAAGAGGAATATGTGTCCGTGAATTTATGATAGATTGCCTTGCTGGTGGGTACAAAAATCATGCTGCTGCTAACTGAACAGCGTGCTCGGCAGCGTCGTCTAAACCATCGAACGCAACAATCTTGAGACCAGATTCCTTGATCATCCTGACAAAATGTTCAGATAGCTGCGCAGGTGCGACTGGAAGCAAAACACACGCTTTAGCCTCCTGCTCTTTGGTACCCTTCAAACGAACTACCAAGGGGATCGTCAAAGAAAGCTCTTGAGTAGCCTTGATGACACCCTCTGCGATGTAGTCACATCTCATTATACCTATTCAGCAGAGTGAGCGTCATGCGGACGAAAGGTAAACCATGGTCTACCTCCGAAAATGTTGATGAAGATGCTCTTGACTTTGGGGTCAGCGAGCAAAATCTCAAACGCCTTCTTGACAGTCTCAGGCGTTGCTCCTCCTCCAACATCCAGGAAGTTGGCGGGGTTTCCGCCATGGAGAGCGAGGACGTCCATGGTGGCCATAGCGAGTCCGGCTCCATTGACGAGACAACCTATGCTGCCATCGAGCTTGATGAAGTTGAGCCCAGCCTTCTGAGCTTCCACTTCGGAAGGCTCTTCTTGGGAGATATCACGGAGACCGAAGACATCTTGTTGACGGAATTCAGCATTGTCGTCGAAACCAAATTTGGCGTCCATGCTACATGAGATGTCAACACACGCGAACCAGCTTGATGACTTGTCAATCACGAACCAAAGAACACGTCCATCGGTGGTCTCAGCCATTGGGTTGATTTCAATTTGAGTTGCATCCTTCTCTTTGAAAATTCTGTAGAGATTCAAGAAAATGTCCGCAGCTTCCTCTTGTGCGGCATCGGACGTAAAGCCCAGCTTCTTGGCAACCTCAAGAGCAGCTCCTTGGGTAAGGCCAGTCTCGTAATCGATGGGAGTGGTGATGATAGCGGAAGGATCCTTCGCTGCGACCTCTTCTATATTCATGCCGCCCTGTGCGGATGCTACAAGAACAACACCCTGAGAGACACGGTCGTTGAGAACGGCAACGTAGTATTCATGCGCGGGGTCGCGACGCTCCGCAAGCATGATCTTTCGGGTAGGTGGTCAATTTGATGTTGTAGTTGAAGGAGTATATACTACATACAGCATTGCAGATGCGTCCGCCGGCACCGGTCTGCTTCGTGATAAGCTTTGAGCCAAGCATCTTCGAGGCATAGTCTCTGGCTTGCTCAGGGCTGACATGTGTACGATGATTAGCGCCATGACACGCTGGCGAGAACGATAACTGACCTGTCAACCATATGTACACCTCCCTGAAGGCCAGTATCGAATTTTCCCTTGCCTCGTCCACCGGCCAGAACCTGAGCCTTGATCACAAGCCTGTCGGTCCCTGGAGTGAGGATTGTCAAGGCGTTGCCGGAAATGAACAGAAAGGCGGGTACCGAAGTCCTTGGCAACCTGATAGGCCTCTTCTGGAGACTTTGCCGCGATGCTCTTTGGTGTGGGAATGCCATACTGCGAACGGTGAGACGACGATATCGACATGGCTGGCAAACGCCTACCGAGTTGAGTAGATTGACGGACTGATACTCGTGGATTGAGAGGAGGCGCCTCTGACCTGCAGATGCAGCCTAGACGAGCGTGTAAGCGCGGTGCAATGCGAGCCAGAAAGTCGAACGAACGCGCGCCAGGGAGCCCGCTTTCCGAAGGGAGGCCAACATCGCTGTGAGTGTTAGAGTCGGAAACGGCGGAAACGGAAAGTTGACGGAAACGCTCGGAGTACCAGACCGGGGTGGGCATTACGTACGATCACATACAAAAGCGCAAAAACACGCCCGTTTTCACTTCATCCAGTACGACGACGACGCAGAGAAGTCTATGTCAGGTATCTCTGCTGTCTCTCGCCCGCCTCACTTTGTGCGCTGGGTCATGTGCTGGCAGAGTAACCCTTGCCTTGAGTTTTGTCGCCTATTCTTTCCATGGGTAACCAAAAATTAGGTACTTAGGAACAACTCGGTAGATCCAGATCTCCAACTGAATGCGGTGAGCTGTGAACGTTCCGAACCTCCGTTGAGACGTCGTTGTGAATTGCCTCCGCCATGCTATGATGCAGGCCTGATGTATCGTCTGTGTAATGGAGAACATGTTCCCCCACGCCTCATCAACGTTTTCAGACTAGCCCCAACCAGATCATCATCCGGCTGCTATATAACCTCCAGCAGATACAGTGACCTCGGCTGAACCTTGCGAAGTATCATCATGCAAACAACCACTGAGTTGTCCGAAGCCGCCGCCGCCCAGCACGCGATGTCTCCGAGTGACCATCAATCTGTCGATGACCCTCAGATTCCAGAGAACGTTCTGCAGCTCCTCTCCGTATCTAAAATTCTCCTCCTTCAAGGCGCGGACGTCGTCGACAAATACCTCGTCTCCGATGACCAGTTGACGACGAGTTCCAAGTACCTTCCCGGCTCAACGATCGGTGTGTGAACAATTGCCATCTGTGCCATTACCTCACCTTGGACGTGCAACCAGGAAAACACATTCGACACGCGAGAGACCATTTTGAGCTCTTACTCAAATGCATATCGTCCCCGCCGCCCTACGTTCTCTGCTACGACACCAGGAGTCGCAACACGCCTATGGAGAGTAATCGCCATTCCGCAAAAGACGCCCTGCGAGAAACCATCGACTTCATGGAGGCCAAGGCGCCTACGGTCGACTTCAATGCCCCCGTAATATTGAACGCTATCACCCCGCACATGCAGACATTCGAAACAACATTTGGACGAGAAGTAAGCTTGCTATACGTCATTGTCCTACTCCTCACCCAATCTTGTTCTCCAGCTCTGGTTCGCTGCCTTGCATTGCATCCATCATTGGTCCGTGGTATGTATTGTATAGCTGTGCTGTCAAGCTTTCAATTGAGCTCTGTTCGTAGGTTCGCGTGATGTGCGGGGAGATGGTGAGACTTGTTCTCGTCTATTGTGTGATTCATCGCTCACAGTGCTATCAGGGGGTCACCCTGCCAGAAGATTTTGGGTACGCTCCATCGACACTGTTGTATCAAGGTCGGGTCTATCAACCTTGAGCGTGAACTCCAAGCTGACACCTCCCACAGGGCGTGTAGCACCTTTAGGCATGGCCAAGATCTAGCTAGCCAGTTATCCTCTTGTCTATCCTTTAATACCTCCATCTGTACTGTACTCCCTGTACTGATATCACATACCGAATGAGTTTCAGTCTGAAAAGCCCCGAAAGCTGAGGGCTTGTTGAAATCTAATCGGCGTGACAAATACTGCTAGCTCACTTTGAACACGAACTATCACCATCGGACGAGCATTCTAGACTTCTTTAGGTCTCTTCGCTCTGTGGAGCCTCCTACTTTGCATTCCTACGCGTCTTGACCACGTACGCCGCCTCGGGAAGTGCAGTAAACCGTTATGAATTCAAATGGAAAAGCCGCCATGATGACGCCTCTCGAAGGCGAAAATCAAAAGAAACGCGTCGTTCGTACTCTTTTATCCGCTCATCTGGTACTCAATAACGTCCTCTTTCTCTGTTACTTAGTGCTACTTCTTTGACTCCGACATTGGAGGCTTTCACTACGGTCCTGGCCACCCGTATGTGCATCGTTATCGCTTCCCACGTCTCACCTCCCTTGTTGCCTAGAATGAAACCGACGAGAATAAGAATGTGCCATTCTCTCGTCATGAACTATGGCCTGTACAAGAAGATGGAGATCTTCGTGCGGATTACATCCCCTCCAGCGTCTGAACGTCTCGCTGACATACCTTGGTTCTGCCTCTCAGCGCGCGAAACCGGCCACAAAACGCGAAATGACTCAATTTCACTCCGATGAATACGTGGATTTCTTGAACAAGATCAACCCCAGTAATATGAACTCCTTCATAAAGGAGCAGCACAAATGTGAGTGTCTAATTCGCTATCAGGATTATACACGATTGATGCCCCACATTGTGCAGACAACGTCGGCGAAGATTGCCCTGTTTTTGATGGTCTCTTTGATTACTGCTCGATATCCGCAGGAGGATCTATGGGTGAGTTCGGTCGCGTTGAGGAATTCATTAAATTCAAGTTCTACCAGAGGGCGCTGCACGCTTGAGTCGGGATAAATGCGATATAGCTGTCAACTGGGCAGGTGGTCTCCATCACGCGAAGAAGAGCGAAGCCAGTGGCTTCTGCTACGTAAATGGTATTTGAGCGATCTTTTTCGTCGCGCGACGGAGTTCTCATTTTTCTGCAGATATCGTTCTGGGCATCCTAGAGCTACTACGGTACGTTATGGTCAGGTTACCAGAACGATCTTGACGTTAACTCAAGATATCACGACCGTGTGCTGTACATTGACATCGACGTTCATCACGGGGATGGTGTCGAGGAAGCGTTTTATACCACTGACAGAGTCATGACATGCAGTTTCCACAAATACGGAGAGTTCTTCCCCGGCACAGGCGAACTTCGTGTGAGGGTCTTCTGTTTTGTTCCTTGCCCTTCACATCGCTGATCGGGTCCTGGAAAAGGATGTTGGCCTCTTGAAAGGGAAACACTACGCCCTGAATTTTCCACTTCGTGACGGCATTTCAGATGAGAACTATAAGTCCGTATTTGAACCGGTTGATACGCTCTCTCTCTTCTTCCCGTGCTATCGGCTCACTACAAGTCTATCCAGGTCATTAAACAGGTCATGGACTGCTATGATCCGTCGGCTATAGTACTGCAGTGTGGGACCGACTCCCTCGCCGGTGACAAGCTGGGAAACTTGAACCTTTCCATGAGAGGTAAGACAGGACTATGCACACGAGGATAAAGCTCACGTTCATAGGACACGCGAATTGCGTCAAATACGTCAAGTCCTTCAACAAGCCGCTGCTATTACTCGGCGGAGGTGGCTACACTATGCGTAACGTTAGTCGAGCATGGGCGTACGAAACTGGCTTGGCGGCGGGCGTCGAGTTGGGACCAGGTATGCACTCTCTTCTTTGGCAGTGCGTGTCTGATATCGTTCAGAAATTCCCGTCAATGAATACTACGAGTACTTTGGACCTGACTACCAGCTTGACGTGAAAGCGACCAATGCGGATGACCTGAACTCTCGCTCATATCTCGACCGGATAAAGAGAATTATAATGGAAAATCTTAGGCATACGGGGGGACCACCTAGTGTTCAGATGATGGGTATGTTTGGTGTTCACTCTTTCAGACTAAGAGCGAAGACTCACTTCGACTCGAAGATATTCCGCCAATGCCTATCGACGAGGAGATGAACGACCTGAATGCCGACGAGGATCTTATACCCAAAGACGTGCGCCGTCCGCGTAGCATTCTTGATTCCAGAGTTCAGCGCGACGGAGAACTGTCTGACTCTGACGATGAAGGCGAAGGGGGTCGCAGAGATCATGCATCGTATAAAAAGCGGCGAGTCAGATCACCGTCTAGGGAGCCTCTGCATGGAAGTATCCTGACCGCAGGTCCTGCGCATGCGGGTCCCAGCGGGCAGACGACTGTGGCCAAGGTACTGGCGAAGATGGAGGTCGATGAGCCTGAAGAGTCAAATATGAGAATGGAGAGTCCTGCACCTCCGTCTGAGGCGCCTGCCGCTGCACCAAACGTAGAGCGGTCTCCTGAACCGGTTCCTCCTTCCGAGCCGGAGCTGGAACCGGGGAGGATGTTGGTCGATTGAGCAGATAGTAGTATAGAGAGCATTTATTGTGGATCTAGGCGCTTCTTAATTGAGATCCTTCGAGATGCAGACATGGGCATACACAACTTGTGATATCTATAACTCTTCGTACTCGACTGTGAAGCCACAAGTGCTACACACTTGTTGTACCTCGCCGCCTCCCATCGCTTCGGGTGGACCGAAGTCATGCACATGTTCTTCGTCTTTCCGTCTCTGCCACACTCCCTCTTTGGTACGGCGTCGCAGGTCTCGCAGACTCTGTTCAAATTTCTTGTTCTTCTTTTTCTTCTTCTCTGCTGTCCGTCTTTCAAATTCGGCATCTAGGTCTTCTGGCGACCCCCATTTCTTCCAGGCGAATTCTTCCACTTGCCATCTCATAAACAGCATCATATTAGCGAAGGTTGAACTGTGAGGATTGGCTTTGAGGAGATGTGGTAGGAGTTCGTGATCACGCAGTTCAGCTGTAACGGCATGTGAATAATTGCTAAGACATAGTCTAGGATACTTACGATCCGTTAGTAGATAATCCTGACAACGTTGAGTCTCATTTTGCAACATGGAGAGATAGCAATACCTCTTTGCATTCAGACTTCGTGAGGAGGCTGTACTTTTCTGGAAACTTGTCTTGACAACGTTTACATATACGACACGAGAAGATCTTGTGGTACGTGTGGTCGATGTCAACAGTGTTGCATTCCCGACACCTTGGATTTTGACTGGGATCAAGCGAGATGGCTTGAAAATCCAATTAGTGGCAATGATGAATGATTGAGGTTGTGCATGCATACCTGGCTCTAAATTCTGGCGCGCACGCTGCTTTTCCAGTTCTTTCTCCTTTCGGACCAGTTCAGCGTCTACCTCCGTCCCATCCTCAACCAGAAAACCCCCCTTCGAGTTGACCATCTTGGACAGATCATATTCATAATACGCTCCAAGTCGTTTATCGCGTTCCATACGACCGGGCGCAGTTGGTGAGTCAGATGTCGAAACGCCCAGAGGCCTTTTCTTGTTCTGGTTGAGACGCGACGAGCTCGCTGCGGCTTCTTCCTCGCGTTGCTGCTGATTCCTCTTTGCTAAAGAGTGCATCTCATTTAGTGCAATGTAGACGCGGGCAAAAAGGAGATGCACCTTTCAGTCGGTTCAACTCGAATTGGCGACACTGTTCAGGCGTAAGAGGAAGCGCCGTAGCCTTTGGTGGCGGCGTAACAGGTCTGTCGTCGTTTGTCATCGCGGAGACAGTGGCGGGAGCAGAACAACTCATATAACACGAGAATCTCAACCCTCGGAACCGGTCCGATCATTCCACGTGGGGTCTCATTCGGACGACAAGTGCTGCTGCATTGCATGCATCACTGTACTCTGCAGTAGAACTTGAGCCTCCTTTGAGAAGTTAGTTTTATGGCAGCTCTATCCTCTATGTATGTGGGCCGTGGAGATTGTGAGGGCGTGATTGGGACTCGACGCGCCAATGGCCATTTCCTAATTTGGTGCGTGATCGGACAATCACTTATTAATCACTACTTACCTATATTGGGACAGTGCCGTGTAATCCTTCGTTCAAGCTCTTTAGTTCTGACTCGACCATCCTCTGATTGACAATGGCTTACTTGCAGGACCTGCCAATTACCTACTAGCCCGCTGTATACTCTAGCCGAGTCAGGGAGTTATGAATCATAGATGTGGTGGTACTCACTTGACCTCCTCCAATTGCGGAGCCTGCGCCACCTCTCGTCATACCGACGTTGGACTATGCATCATAGATGAATGATATGGGCCTCTTGATATATAAGGGCGCTCTGCGTATGGTTGGAGTATAATCTTTGCATACAACAACACAACCATGTCTTTGAACGACCGAAACTTGGGCGTCGCCTCTGGCGTCGATATGCACGACGGGGTCGCCAATCCCACTGCCTCCTCCAACAATTCCAATCCCCTGGACTCAAATTTTGTATGCAGTCAAACTTATCTTGGATCGCAAAATTGATTCCTTCCAGGTGACAGACCCTACGTCCGCCAACCGAGGTGCTGGCGCTGGTCCGAATTTCGATGGTCACCTCCAAGCAGCTCGTGGTTTTAAAGACACAGCAGGTGTCGTCGAGGGACGACCAGGCGTTATTGAGACTGCCAATATTGATCCTCTCAATCAAAACTCAAATAAAGGTCACCGAGTGCACTGTCGGGTGGTGTACCAGGCAGCTAACGATATCCGCAGATGATGGATGGGCAAATGCCACTAAAACTCCTGGTATTGGGAGTACGGGAGGATCCGCATCTAATGTGACCTCTTCAGCCGTCGGGACAGCGAAGGAGGCTGTGGGGGCTGTGAAAGAGGTGGTCTTTGGAAAGTAGACGCTGTCCGGCCATTAATATATTGTATTTGTATCTCTCAGCATTCTATATTCTGTGTGCCAACGGCGACGCTTAATCCAAGTGGACATGAGGTGTGATTTTGATGTACGGTCATACGTGCAATGATGATCTATTTCGCATGGCAGTCTTCTGTTGTTACACGGTCAGCCTCCGAAAAGATGTAAACGCGTCTGCCCACTACATGCCCGAACCTCGAACTCATTGAGAGGTCTTGGCATGAAAGTACAGGAAACGTATGAACGGGTTTATTGTAGCCGGCACGGCAATCAGTGGGCCGTGGACCGAGGCCGATAAATCATTGACATACAGTATTCACGACGTTCATTGAAAAATCATACATTTTCATAATTTCGGATTCCTCTCAAACGCCACCATCCCGGGAACACCATGGAGGACTCGTCAGATAGTCAGGCGGAACACGGACAGATTTCCACCTCTCTGGAAGTCGAACGTCTTGAAGTCAACCTCTTTCGTTCCAAATCACTATGGCTGCCCACTCGTGCTCGCGGTGTCTTCGGAGGGTAAGTGCCCGTCCTGGAATCGTCACTTCTGCTCATCACCTTTGCAGCCAAGTCATCAGCCAGGCCCTCGTATCAGCAACAAGTTGTGTTGATCCCGCATTCGGATTACATGTCAGTCCCTCTCGGTCATGCTATTACTTCTTGTTCACGATGTTGTATCTAGTCTATGCATGTCAGACCATTCTCTCGTTCCGGCCTTTGGTCGTTCTGACGAACTCTTTCCGAAGTGCTACTTTTTGACCAGCGCGTCACCGGCCACCCCGATTGTCTACTCTGTGGAAATTCTCCGGCAAGGCAAATCATATGTCACTTGTTCGGTCAAAGCTGTTCAGAACGGCACGATAATATTCGTGCTATTGTGCTCTTTCCAAAAGCCGGAGCTTTGGCAACCTTCGCACCAATGGGCAATGCCTTCCGTACCAACTCCCGACGAGTGCCAATTGGAAGAAAATTTGATGATGCGGTTGGTCAATGAAGACCCATCTGTCCACCCACGGCTACGCGCATTTCTGACGACCTTCGCTGAGGCAATTTTTCCATGACATATCCCAAAATCATTGTCTTACAGCCTCGTATTAGGAGCGTATGCGGAGCCCGATTGCAATCAAACGCGCCCGAGAACACGAGGTGTCTGCCGATGGCAAGGTTCGCTATATGTATTGGATGCAAGCCCGCAAGATACCCCACTACGAGCCCCATTTTCAGAAGGTCTTTGACCCACATCGGTTAGGTCTCTACGACGCGCGCTGACCTCAATTTCGAATAGTGTATCCTCGCGTACTTGTCCGATCTCTATCTGTACGTTCATAAGCTTCGAGTCTTTCATGCGCTCAATCGCCCCCAGTATCGGCGTTGTCGGTCGTATTAAGGGCCTGAAACGCCATTCTAAAGGTCCAGAAGGACTCGGCATGTCTGTAAGTGCCTATAGCCCAACTGCATACATCGTTGTAATCTCTCCCAAGTCCACCATTGACCATGCTATTTACTTCTACGAGTGAGCAGTTGTTTCCTCTATTCGTCCCGGCAACTGACGCGTTTTCAGAGATAATTTCGATTGTGGCGACTGGCTTCTATACGTCGTGAGCTATCAAACATAAATTCTGGGACGCCCTCTAACGCAGCTTTTGCAGATGGAAGCACCGCGATCAGCGTCTGGCCGAGGGATTGCTCGCGGACAAGTATGCTGTACAAACCCACTGAACATACACCACGACTTACCATTTTTCAGCTATTCACGAGACAAGGTACACTTGTTGCGGTCACTACACAAGAAGGTGTGGTGCGAGCGGGCGTCCGTGGGCCGAATGAGGCTGTTGTTGCCAAGCTTTGATCTCTATAATCCCATCTACATACACACGAGTACTGTAATAACCATTCCGGTTGGACGCGTTGATTGCGCGTTGACGAGTAGCGGAGCTGCAATCACATGCCAGCCATTGTAGCCGGACCCCACGCGTCTCGAAATGGGGTCCCCTTGATCTTCATATCCCCCACCATAACTGTCTACAACGATGGACGTTCTCGAAGCCATCATCGCCGATCCTGCTTATCACGACTACCTTGCTATTCTCAAAGGCGCTCGGAATGGCTTTGTCTACGGCGTCAAAGTGAGGTTTCCACACGCCCTGGTTATGTCCATTCTGTTCGGCAGGGGAGAGTGAGTGCTATGCTCGCTTCTGAAGTCGTTCGCTGGACTAATCACACCCATAGCTGGCAAACACGTATGCGCGCGATATACCGGGCCACCAAGCAACACTCCTTCAACCTGGCCAAGTTTGTGACAATCTACAAAACTCTGCTGTTGCTGCAAAGGAAGGCCAACGGAGGCAAGGCGCGTAGCGCGGACACCTTTATCGCTGGACTTCTTGGCGGCTACGTGGTGTTTGGGAGCAGGACGGCTATCAACGAGCAGGTACGTGCTGGGCGCACTTCCTTGAAACCCACTCAATAACTAACTGTTCTGTCTTCTAGATCGTTCTGTATGTCGTCTCGCGTGTGGTCGCTTCGTTCATTCCCCGCGCAAGCTCGCCCTATTCGTCCACTGCCCCTCCATCTGGTTCCGTGAAGCCTCTGCCTCCAGACTCGAGGTACTTTACGGTCTTCGCCGCGCTATCGTGGGGGGCAGTGATGTGGTTATACAACAACCGGGGCCAGACCATACAGCCAGGCATGGCTTCGAGCATGCGGTACTTGTACGACGAGTCGAATCACTGGAAAAGTCTTAGAACTCTACTCTGGCACAATTCTTAGATTAGATTTACATCGTCGCTAGATATACATACACCGATGATTTGGCCTTTGCCCACGCGAGTTTGCAACCTTTACAGGATCTGACCTATCCGCTTAACGACTCGCCTGCTTTTGTACTGTTGGTGGTGTTAGCTTCACCACTAGCAAATGAAGTGGACTCACATCGAGCATATCCGTCGCAGCTGTGCATGCCTTCTGGCAGGCTGGACAGCCTTGGAAGACTGTCTCAAGAGGCTTCATCTCCCTTGCTATGCTTGTGTCTAGACCATGCGTCAGGTCTGCGTCTTGAAAATGTGGGGAACGTAATACTGGATTCTATCCTTGGCACGACAAAGAGTTTCCGCGCGTCCCAGTGCGCCTTTGCGTCGGAATAATGATGCGGACATGCGCCGTAGTCTGTGCAGGTCTTGAGCGACGATCAACAAGGATGCACAACTTGTCGTTCACCATGAGGGAATAGATCTTCTTTCAAGAGGATTGTCCGGAGCGCCTTCACTCTGACATCTTGTAGGAGTATCAAGTTGTGGTATGCTACGACCGTTGGGATAACCCGAATGTCCTCTCTCGAATATGATGCCATGGGAAGGACATGTTCGCTCACGGTGGATGCAATCCCAGTTTTGCGTAGGTCCGTTGCTAACGCATAAGTGCGCAGAGGTTCTGTTGTCGCATGTAGGAGAAGGTGAATGTCCAAAGAATGCTCGATGGTCTTCGAAAGTGCGTATTTGTCCACAAGGGTATACAAGAGAGGCAAAAGAGGCAGGGGTATGACTGTAGAAGGATTGAATTGTTCTGGTAGCATGTATGTTTCCGATGAGTGTGATTCGTCCTCAGAGTCATTGTCTGAGCATGCTCCAGACATCTCTGGAAGTGGAGGGGGGTCATGTAGTAATCTCAGTAAACCGTCTAGGACATTGGCTGGTTCCGTGAGATTTAGGGTGTCGTCCTCTTTCTGATTCGAGGAATCACAGCAGGCAAACATGTCTCCTACTCTCAAAAATCAGTATCTTAGACAAAGGCAAAATAATGTACGCACGAAAGACTCCGCTGTGTTGAGAAAGAGCATGCCGGTTGACCTTGAAGACCGTCTGATCCGGTATTGAGAAGACCACAAAGTCCGGGTCCGGGCATGCGAACGATGCGACAGTCGAGGCCATTGATATTGCAGAGACTCGAGAGGATGTCGAGATAAGTAGGGTACACAGTCGAAACGTGTTCGTAGCTGTCAGAGGCAGGACTATGTAGGCAATGGCATGACTCTATAGTCTTGTCACCGATCAGCTGCGGCAATATTGATACGTCAATCAGGAACCTTGACCGAGCTTCAGGGTCAGGAATTCGAACGGGCTCTTCTCCGTTCCGATCACTGCTCATGTTCGTCGTATTTACGACTATCCTTGCTCCGGCGTGTGTTTGGAGTGAGAATGTACTCTATTCCTCAGACTGGTTGACACATTGGGTGTGCGTTGCCACTGGTCGGTGGACACCAGCAAGGAGGTATATCCGGATTCTGATTTTGAACTGTTCCCAGTCCGTTTCCTCAAGGTGAAGCCTCCTCTCCTTATGCTAATGACGCCTGACAGTCTTTGTATGTCATAGATACTGTAGATAAGAAGCTTGGCTTCAGGCCAACGATCGTAACGGCTCAAACTAACTGACTCTGCAGGACATTTCAGATTTCTTCGACTAGCAATCGAGGCTATCAAAGCGCTATATAGTAATCGGGGCGTCCTTTTTCCCAAGCCATCTACCACGTGCAATGAGGAACTCGTTGTACTTACTGTGATGCAAGCTCATTTGGTATCTAATGACTTTTTGCTCCCCGGCAGATCAGAAGGTCGTATGCCCACAGACCTCGACAAAGTCACGTAAGTGATGCCAATGAGATTGCAAGAAACTGTGGTCTGACTGTGGTCAGGTCAGCAAATTTCCTAGTACAATGCGTCTTCTTGCTTGAACTAAGGATGCTACAGAATCGTCAAGTCATTCCAGAGACACCGTCGACGCCTAGTCCTCGCCTGCCTCTCCGACTCGGATCTCTCAGTTTCTTCACCACATAATCTTTACCAGTGAACGATTCAGACGTTCAACAGTGATGACTATCGAATCGCGATCTTTGGGGTGCTGTCATGTCACATACAAGGCCAGGAACACGGTTGAGAACCTATGGACTGTTCTGGAACTGTTCTTAGGTGATCTAAAACCTCTTGACGATTTGTCGGGTCTGATACTAGACCGGAAGGGTTAGGCGCTCAGTGCTCAGCGTCAACGTTTGACACTCATGTACATAACACTCACCGCGGCATTAAGCCTACGTCCGACGAACATCGCCAACAGGACAGCTTTAGCTATCAGCCGACTCTGAAATTCTTGTCTTTAACCGAATCTGAAAGAGTTATAGCTATCGGCGGTGGGTAAGTCTGGTAGAGTTCATCGTGGACGGCTGCGTCGGTCTGGTGCGCAGCAATGCGCCGCAAGCGCTCGATGGCGGCCTCGTTTTGTGAATGTTACAGCCTCGAGTCTACGGCAGGTCTACGGCTTCGGCGAGTGCACTTCCTTTCCTACTACCAATTCCTACCTACATATCAAAATGCCTGTTTGGTCCCGCCTTGATCTTCGTTGATCCTACAATCTACGTGGACCAATGGAAAGAATGTTGATGCCAGGTCACTTCTGAAGCGAACCTTGATGCAAGTGTTACTAATTTGCTCTACAGTACTTCGGAGAATGTCAAAGAAACATGTTCGTGAGCTGTTCTGTACTTTCTGTATTCAAATCTCGTTCGGATGTCGATTCCTTGCATTCCTTTCACTTAAGCGGCATCCTCAAGGTCTTTGATCATGCAACCTTATACACGTGCGAAGTCCGGACCCGGAAGACATAGCTTGTGAAATTCCCTGCGAAATCATAAGCGGACAAAGACCACCATCTTCAAAGACTCATTGAACATTTGGGATGGTTCATGAACTGAGATTTGCATATTCCAACACAAAAGTATGGTAAACCATATCCTACTATAGGAAGATCAGGTATGCAGCGGAGCCAGAGGAAAGCGTAAACCACGGCAAAAGAGATGGACGTGGTGGTATCATCAAAGCAGGTAAAAAGGATCTAAACAACCAATATCCCAGAGAGTCCGCTACACGATAATACATTTGGTCTTCCTCTCCTTCTTTGGCGGCGCCGCGCCGCCGTTCGATGGTCCTGCGTCTATACTCCGTGTTTCTCTGAGTGCCCGTACAAGATTCATGAACAGCCTTTCAACGTTTTGTGCTGTTTTCGCCGATGTTTCGATAAAGTCGCAGCCAAATTGCCGCGCAAGGGCGGCTCCTTCTTCTTTTGATACCTCCCGTTCGTACGTCTTGTCGCATTTATTGCCGACTAGCATAAAGATGGGGTCCCCTCGCTTCACCCGTCGCATCGACTGGCGGAAGACTTCCAGGCGATCAAATGTTGACCGAGATGCGATGGAGTATACAAGAATGAAGCCTTGGCCCTCGCTGGATAGAGGTGAGCAGAGATCCAAGACTAT
Organism: Strobilurus luchuensis; assembly: GCA_019915105.1. Classification (NCBI taxonomy): domain Eukaryota; kingdom Fungi; phylum Basidiomycota; class Agaricomycetes; order Agaricales; family Physalacriaceae; genus Strobilurus; species Strobilurus luchuensis. The sequence goes on along the minus strand of JAHLMJ010000016.1, from coordinate 648,229 downwards.
ACTGGCAGGGGACTGACCGGACCCATTGATCTCGGAGTGTGGCGTACTCCTCTGCATGATGGCGTCAGAACGAAGAGCACGAAAGGAGCAGGCTGGACTCACCCTGCCCCGCAGTGTCGATTACCTCTACAAAGCACATACGATTGTCCACTACCAGCTGCTTCCGGTAAGCGTCCTCTATCGTCGGGTCATATGTCTAAGAAAATGTGAGTCGTCCGGAAGGTCAGACGGGGCTGATTTAAACAGACCTCTGTTGGCGGAAGGGGGAGTGGAAGGGCTGGTCAAGCAGTGACAAAGAACTGGACGGCTAGAAGCATACCAACAAAACAATTCAAGGTGAACTGAAGATGATAAGTAAGATTGGCAGCTAGGAGGCATGGCATGGGTAACGCACCTGTACGGCTAGTGCTGTCTTCCCTACCCCACCATCTCCAAGGACCGCAACCCTCCAATTGTCCATTTTCTGCGGAGGAAGAGGGTTGAGCTGGCGGACAGAGCACGGGATGTTGCATACCTCAGAAAGGGCAGTCAAATGAGAGTGTTCGAGATATTGAATGAAGACGAGAAAGATGAGCGTGAAAGTCGAGCTGGCAACTGGACAGAAACAGAAGAAAGGAAAGAGGACAGAGTGAGATGGTCGTCGTGCAAGATTCGTGGTGGGTCGTGACGGTCAGTGTTAGATAAATTCAGGAGGGATAGCCTGGGCCGTGCAGTGTTGTTTGCGTCAGCTCCCACGCCTCCAGGCTCCGTGCACCGTCCCTTCGGCCATCGCCGCTGATCAGAGAGGTCCACCGCATATGGGCTGCCCGCGTCCAGTGTTGTCTTTACTTGGTACCCTATCACCTCATCGCGTCAGGCGGTGTGCTCTTGGAATCGATAGACGCTCCTACAAAGCCTCACTCACAAGCGGCTCTGCCTCGTTGCCCGTATCTAGTTCTCATCTTCGTGGCTATCTCTGTGCATGGCAGTCAAATTACCAAGCATGTACGTGTTGGACAGCTTGCCCACTTGATTGACCACATCCGAGTATATCCGGCGCAGCTTTACGGCCCTGTATTCATTGATGAGTAACTTGCACCTGTCGAAGTTTTGGACTTTGAACTAATCTTTTCGCAAGTAAAAAGTCGTATAAGTTACTTACGGCCGTCAGTCGGCTTCTCTAAGGAACGAGATCAGCCGACCTTTTTCGTGAACGATCTCAATCATCGAGGAACAGCCATACATTGTGATGATGTATGGACGTCAATTGTCTGCCCTCTCCTTGGCACTAAGACTATTGTCAGTGTCAACGGACCAAAGATACATGCATAGCTTGTGGTGTATCACCAGACGACGTCCCCCATCTGCCAGCTCTCCATCCCCGGAAACTACATGAAGGCACACTAGAGAAGGCGCGTGCGGCGTCCCATTTAGACCACGCCTGATCTGTGCACGCGAGGTATCTTATCTCCACTTCTGTTTCCCTTTTGCCTCTTTCGTCTCCACCGAGTTCTGCAGTTCGCGCCGTTCCGAGTCTTTAGAGTTTGTCGACACACGGTACCTGCTGATTATCGCATGGACCAACAAGGATCAACGGCTTGAGGGAACGATCCCTGTTGTGTTTCTCTCGCCATAGTCTCTGATACGACTCACAAACGCGTCTTTGTAGTGCTGTGCCAGGCGCCGGCCACGCCACAGGCGATCTCACAATCAGAAATGTCGACTTTGGTCACTAGACATAGCACAATGAGACCACCACTCCATCGGAGCACAATGTGACCGGAGGCCAACTCCCGAGGTTCCATTTCATGAGACTCTTGTACACGGAGTGCGACTGGCGGCTATCGGCGTGTGATCGTACGCCTTGAACTACACGCCACACACCCTTCCGATCAAGGCATCGTTAAATGAAATGTGGGCTTCCTTCGGCTTTATGTTATTCACTTGCATGAGATCTCTTGAGAATCCGGACCTGGTCGAGAGTCCGCCGTATAGTATGCTGTACTTACGGGCCGAAAATGTTCACCGTCTTCTTCAACTGCTCAGGCATTCTCAGGCTATGCCAATGTGATCATGGCTTGACGACATCCCGGGGAGCCACCCATTTCCCCAATCCTCGAACCAAGCCCATGCCCCATGTTGGGGTTGTAATATTGGGCTTCGACCGATATATCTCCTCCCCGACCTACTGTGGCGGCTCTCAACAATCACAAAGGTCACACAGTCTTCTTTGGCCATGGTCAGATGCACTACTTGCAACCCCACCCACGGGCCACGGCGACGCATCGTTGGGGACAATTACTACATGACTTACTCACCAAGTCTTACTACTCTAGATGCCATCACGCTAGCCGCTGATAGCTGGAGTCTGGAGACGCGACGCTTGTCACTGTTGTCAGGATGTCGACGGGCTATCCAGCTATCCTTTGCGTATCAGCGTCGAACATTGGACGACCCACCGGGTCCCCAAGTAATACGAGGTAAGTGCTATTTTATTCGTTGACGCCGCGCTGAGCCATCAAGATGCGCGCCTTCGACCTCAAAGGTCACCCAGGGCCACGGCAGTGAACGAGTAACACTCTGTAACACTAGGTAAGATGATAGATCATTGACACTTGGTCATGGGTCCGCACAACATGGTTACCGATGCCTAGTTTGGGCAACTTCATCCTCGACGGTGCCAATACCCACAACTTGTAGCTCTGGTTATTTGGGGAGGGATAATTCGCGCTTTGGTCTGGGGAGCAAACGTAAGAGAAGGTACTGTGAAGGTCTTCATTGCAGCAATGGAGTGGCGGAGTATATGATTCCTGCAAGACGTCATAACACGGTTACCCCAAAAAATCGTTTCGAACCTTCGTGACTACTATACAAGGGGTTTAAGACCACATTATCGAGAAAGGTTGAGAGTCTATACTCTATGATGAACAACAATCCAAAAAGCACGAGAAGTTACAGTATGGAAGGCGATGCATGGATTGCATACTGCATAAATAATGGACAGCGGCATTGTAGGGGCTAGGCAAGGGGAAGGTCGGCGTGAAAACAAGAACAATGAATAAGTCAAGGGCAAGGGAGGAGTGTAGGGGAGCTGTGGCAGTAGCGAGAGCTGCGGAAGGTGGTGGTTTTATCGCCGGTGGAGCTCGCCGAAGACGCGTCGCTCAATCCTGGCGGCTGAACTCGGCCTGGGTAAGGTCTAGGCAGAAGGTATGGATGTGGTTGGCAGGTGGCTGGATGAGTTTGACGGCTTTCTTGCTGCCAGCCTTGGAGCCAAGAGGCTGGATGGCGGTAGAAATTGTGGGGAAAGGCCGCAGGGCGCGCGACGAAGGGAAGGACTGGTTGCGTCGCGGTGTGAGGCGCTTTGCTTGGCCCTGCGAGCAGTCTGCGAGAGGCGATGACACGGTGGGACGGAACATGGGCATTGTCGCGGCTGCGCGAAAGACGGTCATTAGTTGAATGTTCGTCCGGATAAGAAAGCATACTTGACTTACCCATTTTATGTTACAGACAGACAGAATGCGGGGTATTGAGTTTGGCAGGAATGCCTACAGAAACTGCAAGGTGTGGGGCAGAGGAGATGATAGTGTGGATAGAAAGTGAAGGTTTTTATGGAAAAGGTCTTGGGGAGTCCAAGCGTCACACTGGGGATATACCTGTCACCGAAATTCCGACTGTCCACATCGGGTATCAATCGCCCTTCGGCTATTGACGGACCGTCGGCTTACCTACAAACTCTGCGGATCAGGGCCAACGAGGAATGCAACGGGCGTAGACGGGCGTCCACACTAAAGCACCTCAGAACCGGTTTCTGCTCTGTGCACCCTTGGAGAATTTTGCGCACTGTTCCACAGATCTCTTCAGTGTTGCGCGCAACACGATCAGTGCGCGGTCTTTTGTCTTCTAGAGGAGACCGGATGCCCGCTCAAACCATCAGGCAGCCCATCGAGTCCTCCCGAGAGTAGTCGAGACTCGAGAGCATCCGACGTGGGCGGACTATGGAAGACGCTGTCCGGCGCGTCTATGACTACATAGTCGGCAGTGCAAAGCTACTCATTTCCTATGCCAGACTCTTCACCTACACATGTCCTAGCATAGTCTTGGCATTCCCGCGGCTCGCGCGCCACCGGCCGCCAGCCAGATTCAGGTGCGCCCTGCCCCATCAACTCTTTTCAGGTATCGCGGCGGCAGTGGCGGTAGCATCCTTAGATTACAGGGTGTATGATAGTCTCCATCTATATTATTTGCTGCTAAGTATGCGAATTGTGAGTCGGTACCACTTAGTAATGCTCGGCATACATGTATCCGACCCGTGGCCACGAGTGTTTCTGAGACGCTGCTCCCTATGAATATCGGCTACCCAAGGCTCCTCAATGCCAAGTACTAGTCTCACGAGTCGCACCGAAGAGCGAGGCCCTACGATGAAATAAACAGTTCATTGTTCTGAAGCCCGCACAGATGCTAATTGAAGTAGGTAATTATGACTGGAGATGAGGTGGCGGGTTACATTCTAGGATGAACGAATGGTGGATGATGGATGATGGAATACGGGGCCGGTCATGAATATGGCCGTTGGACCAGGAGAGCGGATGGATCGCAGGGATGATAAGAGTAATATCTACAAATGCTGCGGCCAAGCCAGAGAGCAAGATACTGGTCGATGGGAGTCCTAGCGGAGGAGAGTGCGAGGAAAGCGGTCATCCTTTCCGCGTGTCCTACCCCTCCCCCCTCCATCCCGGCAAATTATGTGCATGATAATACAGAGAAGATTGAGCAGGGCGATGACCGAAGGCTGGATCCAGGTCACCAAATTTCGAAGGGTATCAGTCGGTCCATCGAATGGATCAACGGAGGTAGTTCTTGAGGTGCCGATAGAAGCTCGCGTGAGAGCGAGACCTCTTACTGCACATCGGTGAGCAGATTTCGTTCGAGAATGTATTTTCCTTCTTTGTATTTCTGGGACGGTTCATACGCCTTGTCCTGGTGAATTCTCAGCATCATCCAATGCACATGATGGCAAGCAACGTACATATTTCCAACCGAGAACAGTACTGCATTTGACGCAGTAGATGTCTCGCACGGTATGAGCGCCTGTCGTCATCGTGCGATCGCAGGGTTCACCTTCGAGCACGTTGACACTGGGGTACAGAAAGAGTCAGAAGGGGCGCCGCTTGATGAAAGCATCCATCGGAGTCACATACACGCCGTCAAATAGATATGCCCTGCCGTGCTGACCAGTGAAGGCCTTGAGAACTATTAGTGATAGTACCGGATATTGGACTGGTATACTGACTCGCGATATCATTGAGTTGATGGTTGCTAGATGCCTAGACCACGGAGGACAGTTAGCAAGGGAGGATGGAGGGAAAGGGAGGCCCCACGTCTTGCACCGCGAACAGCCGTAAACGCGCTGACCAGAAAGATACGTTCGGTACGTGAGGCCCATGATGATGATGGTGAGTGGAGAAAGGCGCCTTGCTTATAATCAGAGAGGAAAGGACGATGTCAGGCTGTCAGGTGATTGGTAGCAGGTCAAGGGATGGCCACAGCTATCAAGTGAACGAAGCAAGTTCAAGGGAAAGTATGAAGATACGCAGGCGGTGAGATACAGATAGAGCAGTTTATACGGGGTATGTGGCGGGAGAGAACAGTCACTCCGGGTAAGTTGGCCTTATATATGCCTGTCGGTCATGCTACCGATCATGGTATCGCCTCCTCATGTTACCCACACCAGAACCGAGGGCGATACACGCGGAGGACATCAGAAAGCGGTTGGATATATCCAGGCCTTGGCGTTCTGTAAGGGAGTACTAGAATGATGCAAATGGGTGTCCTCGGCCCAGAATTCATTAGTGTCCGACGCACTATCTCCGCAAAGTGCAGTCTCTGTTCACGCTGATTACTTTGGCCCCGATGAATGCGTCTTTGAGTCGCTTAGCATTCATCCGGTGATATTGTCTCTTGGGATCTTGGGACCAGCGCAAAAAGGACTACCACGTCACTGGTTCGAACTAGGACACCGATCGCATCATTATGTCAGAGACCCAGTTGGACTTGGCCTCAGACTGTAGTGGCGCTTCCCCTCTTGCAGCCAGCGACGTCGCCCACTTCCATGAAGACTCCCGCTACAAAGCGTGCAGCCAGCGAAGCCGACTTCTCTCGACCCAAAAAGCAGCCCCGCACTGCTCTGCTGCGTCCCGACGGCGAGACGTGCAGCCCATCACAACCGGACGCTCTCCGCTCCCGCTGGACGTCGACGTTCTCTGAATTATACGAAGTCGGAAAAGACACGATGTCTTACTTGTGGAACCGTAGTGCGTGCTGCTGTCACGTTCAATGCGGATGGCTTCTGAACGTGTTCTCGAACAGACACCGACAACAAAGCGGCGCGGCGCAGGATGTCCCACCCAGTCATCCAGTCGCCGACCAGCAGTGGGAGCGCATCGGACGCCACTTTGGTTGAGCCATTATCGCTCTTCGACTCAAGTTCGCCGCGAAAGGTCAACACACTACACGGTATGCGGATTTGTCGTCCCGCCACCGTGACATACCCTCATCTCTTCCTCCTCTCCAGACACCACACGATCTGCTCATACTACGCCATGCCAATCCAGGCCCCCAAACACATCATTCGTGGCAACACCAACTTCACGCCTAGTTTCTGAATCTCTCCATCAACGACAACCGAGCAGCAGTGTTTCAAACTCTCCAGCAGTATCACGCTTTGCTGCCTCGCCATCCCCTTTCGCTACCAGCGTCAGTGGACGAACGCGTCCTAAATCACAGATTGTCTTGGGATCATATCAGAACTTCGCCGGAATGTCATCTTCGCCCACTCCTCAGCGGGATACACCACTCCGCAGGGCTCAACACCGGCGAAAAGGCTCTATGGGTCCGCCACCTGTTCCTCCTCTACTGCGAAACACCGAGCCGTTTCCGACATCATCCTCGGTTGGACCATCCTCTTCACGCCAGTCCTCTGAAGCAGAAGAGACACCTTTTCGCCACTTATCGCGGTCATCCTCTGTCACGTCGGTGCGACGGGAAAGCGGCCGCCCACACATTCTTCAATCTCAGGTGTGTGTCAATCAGGTCCACAAATGTTCAGCCATGTCATAGCTTCTAACGTATCTAGCATAAAGCTCAAGTCGCCGCGCAAAGAGAAAAAGACATGAAAGCTCTCGCTGAACAATACACATACCAGTATCAGAGGAGAGGTACGAAATGCATCTTAGTTTACTCGATAGCATAGTATTAACCTATTCTTGTAGGATCCCGATCGGATACAAAGGATCTACAAAGTTGGATGGACTATAGAATTCTGTTGGAAGCAGGAGATGACGAGGAGGCCAGGATTCGAAGTCTCTCGAGTGAGTATTTCTTGTTTATTGCTATTAGCTCTAACGGAGGTCCCAGCGGTGTCGACGTCTTTCCCGGACCTACAGCTCTTGAGGCAGCCACTGCGACCATCGCGGATGCGGCGGTATTCCGATAGTAAGGTGTGTCTTCAGTGCTTGCATCGCCCCTCCACAACTCATCGTCACATTCAGTTAATGCCAGACCCTGTGCGTCGGGCTGTTGAGCACGCACGCGCTACATGGAACGGGTGAGCGTCACCACTCAATCTTTATTGACGTTCGGGCCAACATTGTATTAGTCCACTACCAATGGCCCCCTTCAGCCCCTCACTAGAACAGCGCAGACTGCGAGATCGAACGAAGGATGAAGAGATTGAACGTCGTCTTCGTAGTGCCAAGAGCAAAGCTCTTCCGCAATCTCTTCCAGAAGCTGACGAGGCCGAAGTTAAAATGCTACTCAAGAAGTCTGGTGTCATTGCCAAGTTCGACCGCGAGCAGGTGTCGGGACAAGATATACAACGGTTACGTCCTGGCTCGTGGCTCAACGACGAGATCATCAACTTCTACGGAGCGCTCATCTTAGGCCGTTCTGAGGCTTGCAATAAGGAGAACCTCAAAGGGAAGGATAAATTTGTGAACGTTCATTACTTCAACACCTTCTTTTGGTCGAAGTTGGAGAAGGATGGATACGAAAAGGCTCGTTTAGCAAAATGGACCAAAAAGGTATGTAGTTCACGTACTAGGGCTTCTTCATACCTTACTCTCTGATCCAGTTTGATATATTCGCGAAAGACGTCGTTTTGATTCCCGTTAATCACAATAATATGCATTGGACTGGCGCCGCTATCAACTTCAAACAGAAGCGAATAGAGTCCTATGATAGCATGAATATGCCTCGGAAGAACGTCTACGCAGTGAGTTGTTTGTCTTGGTTCCTTCTTGTAGCTCACACCGCTTCAGCGTTTACGACAATACCTTGATGCCGAACACCGGAATAAGAAGAAGAAACCTTTTGACTTCACCGGATGGACAGACCATGTACTCGAGGTACGTGAAGAGCTGCGCCTTGTCGTCGTTCTCTGAGACACAACCCAGGACACTCCTCAACAAGAGAATGGGTATGACTGTGGGGTATTTACCTGTCAATTCCTACAAGCCCTTTCTCGTGGGGAGGAGAAGTTCAATTTCTCACAGAAGGATATCCCGTACCTTCGACGGCGAATGATATGGGAGCTCGCCCATGCGCGTCTGAGAGATGATGATGATCCGTAGCTTGCTGTTTCAGTACTTAGTTGTTTACAAGGGGTTGCGATTTTTGCAGGATTTTTATTGATAATTTATACGATGCATATTCTACAAACGGCGGGAGGTCATCGTCGGAACCACCATACCACGATGAAGAACCAGAAGACGATGACAAGGAAGACGATATACCAGAGCCAGCGGCAGCCCTGACGAGCGGCCATGGTGTTCATGCGGCGGAAGGTGCCTGCTAATATGCTGGAGGTTTCTGAGAAAGCGTCGTTCTACGCAAGGTCATTGTCCGCTCTGAGTGAGAACTCAAACGAGACCGCACCATTTGTGATAGCTGTACCGTTGACTCGCGAACTTCGTTCCCAATGCCGACTGTGAGCTGTTTGCATCCGTGTTTAATTCGAGTTCAGTGCTTCGTTGTGCGGGCTCACGTTTTTCAAGAGCTTTACTTTGGCACTCAAGCCTTCCAGCGCTTCATCGTTCTGGCCTTCCAAGTCGTCCGCGTAGCGATGCCCGCTCGGCGTGGGTGAGGGTGTGCCAGACAAGGGTAGTAGTGGGGATCGGTCACGGAGGGTAGGTCTAAACCTAGTGCAATGAGAGGAAACCACGGAACGAGGGAGAATTCATTCGTACCGTTGAGACATGAGGGAGTGACAGCGCAACGGCTCTTCGTATCATGGAAGAACTAAATGAAGCCGGAATGATCTTGACACGTTGCCCAAACAATGTAAACAAAGCGTGGCTGTCCAAACGCGTCCGAAATTGCAGTTGCTCTTCTTTACATACAACGAATGGGATTCTCGCAGCCATCATACAAGCGATCCCTAACAATACATTGATATACGACGGTGGTAGCTACTTTAGCAGGATGGACGATCAAAACGATCTGGGAGGCAGTTGCGGAACGAGGGGAACACCCGAATCTACAGGTTATGGACAGAGACAAATTTAAGGTATAAGATAAGGTAACGAAGTGGGATGAGTAGCCCGATGTGTGCCAGGTGTGCGTGGTGTTGGCGTGGAGTCCATGTCGTATGTAATGCTATGCCGACTATCAGTACAAGGATGCGATTCGTGAGTTGTGTGCGAGGGTTAATCAATGCTCATCCGGTTGGGGTTCGCACTAGCAGCTCTGTTGTGAGCGCCTCCTTTAGAGCCCATCCTATTGTGGCCAGTAGTAGTCCGGTTTGCTACTGCAGAACTCTTGAGCGTGAGTGACTTCATTCGAAACAAGCAAACTTACAGGAGTTTTTCAATCCACGCCCAAAATTTCGCATCGTCATGACTGAGTATACGAAGGTCAAGACTAGAAGAACGATGGCAATGACGGCTGAGTGGATGTGTGAACATTGCAAATTGATCGGGCGATGAGAGACGAGCTTACAGAACACGGAAAGCGATTTCCAGATGATTTGGAAATCAGTGCGGCGGTACATGAGTACCTTGGTGAGCTGCAGGCAACAATCAAGATATTGCTCCCATATGATCATGAGAGGCGTCGCCGAACCTTGTACACAAAGTAGATCAAGGCGCCCACACATCCCGACATGAAAGTAGCCATCATCCATTTGTTCTCGTACCGTGCTGCCAAATGCCCTTCCAACAGGAGTACTAGTGACAGAGGCAGTGCTGCACAGGTCACGTAGAACTCCCAATCGCCCTCTTGCAAAACTAGCACGATGAACTGGACGGAAAAGCCGGCCCAGAAGAAGATGTCGAATTTGATGAGGCACTCATAAATCTGATAGTTGGCATACATTTTCTTGATACGCCGATCAGCGCCAAGAAATTTGTACACCTTCCAACCAAATTCATGATAGATTTTCCAGGCCAGAAGGACAAACGCCAATTCGGCAGCACCGACGACACAAGGTATTATGGCTGTCAAAACGTTGATTGGGATGTTGGAGATTCCCAAGCCTGTCGGTTCGGCGCTGTTCAATGCATCCTTGACTTCGCCTATTTGCATAATGGAATATGCGAGCAGTAGCGTGTTGAAACCTCTGTAGGAGTATGAGATCGTTGCGAGGACAACAAAAAGATTGTGACGCACGTCAACAACATGAATTCTAGGGTGTTCCTGAAGTACACAGCATCGACGGCCATTGCGAATTGGAACACGCTGGGCAAGGTTCAATTATATTTTCGAGATAGAATGAATGAATAACGCACTGAGCCATGCCAAATAGCACGAGATAGGTGGACATCTTCTTGGAGGTTCTTGAGCTGCCTTGCGTGGCGGCGTGAATGCGCAGGAAAAGATCCGTCTCAATGGCTATGTCGATGGTTGTTTGAACGAGCACGACAATGATATAGAGCCTGCAGGCTAGTGACTCTGGGATGAGCTGGGACGGAGGTCAGACAAAGTGTTGTGGCAGGGTGCGCAGATGACGGACCTTGCGCCATGTCCACGGTTGTTTGACCTCGCTGTCTGTCGGGAGTGGTGGTGGGTAACCCACGCTGGGCAAATCCTGAAATGTGTCACGTTTGGAGGGCTTTCGTGGAGATGATGGGGTCCGGCGATGTTGTGCCACGGGGGTGCCGACGTTGAATGTTTGGTGGCGTGCGTTTGTGGCATATGGCGAGGCATACTCGTCGATGAGGTCGTCGTACGACGCCTTTACATCATGAGAGTCCGTCGAGAGGGAGGGATGTGTCGGAATATATGGAGTCCGATTCTGATGCTGCGCCAAGGAAAAGTCGTCGGTGTAGGGGTCGGCAGCCGACATGGCGGGAGAGAGATGTGTTAGCGGGTCGACCTGCGAGGTGAAGGACTGTGAAAGAGAGCCAAGTGTGCAAAGGAGGGTGGAGGTCAGTCGCAGCGTTGCCGTCAAACACGAGCAGCTTCGGCCAGCCTTACCTTATTTGGATGCCAGGCGGCGAACCTGTGTAACACTGTATTCAATGCTATGCAGGCTCAAGCAATCGGGAAAATCGACGCGACAAAAACTGAGGTTGAAGGATAGGATAGGGATAGAAACGGTCTGTGCTGAGCACGCATCGAATTAACAACTGCTGAGGGTAGCAACGAACTTGGTGACCACTGACAGTTACCGCACACAGCTTGCTCTACATAGTTACATACTAAGGATGTGCTAAGTCCAATAGACCCAAGGTTGCTCGCGCACGGTTCACAAAGAACTGAGCTCTCCCGTCACTTGGTCCACAAGTTGTGCAGGTCCTGTACAGTAGGCATTTTGATTGAATACTGTATGTATCGAAGCCCCCTGAAGACTCACCAGCCACACCAAGTACGGTGCGAGATCCTGCCTCAATCTGCGTCCGTCCACTAAGAAGACACAGGAAGACATTAATGATGATTCGACAAATACGGAACGCGCGCGTGTCTTACGCGTCCTGTATCGATCTCGCACAGAGATTGAGACTCTGTGCCAACGCCTGCAGAGTCAGAAGTTCTTCCTCACTCGAGCATCGCATGGCTGTTTTGGTTTGGCTTGAAATTGATTAGGCGATGAAGCGAGGAGGGAAAAGAACGAAGATTTCACTCGGTCACTCACCCTGTTGACTCCCATTGCTTGAGCAACTGAATAGTAGAAGCCGCGTTAATGCAGATTGTCAACGTCAACATGGGCAAGAGCTTACCTGAGAGTTTTGCGCCTTGAGAGACTTGTAACAGGCCAGAGTGGCATGTCTATCCAACGGCAAAGATACAGAGTGTGAGCCTCTTGCAAAGAAGTCAGCCAATGGTCTCACGAGCACCTGAAACATCGTTCAGCCTGATATACGGCGCGGAGATAAACTCGCAACTCACTGCGCCGCTATTTTCCCGGAAGTCATGCCCAAATCAGTTCGTACTATGAGGACCTAAGCATCCTGAGATTCATGACAAGCTTTCGTGAGCGCGTTGAACATACCAACTTGATGAGATCTCCAGACTCTAGCACAAGCGAGGACAGGTCGCCTGTGTCATCATCTTCCGAGTCACTATCAGAATCAGAGCTCTCGTCCAAGTGATTCGTTTGAGGTGGTGTATCAACAGGCAATGGTGTCGGTGGCGCTTTCAACGTATTGCCCACGTAGAAACCTGCGAAAAACGATGCCACAAGAACTGCAGCTGCGATGCCAAGCGACCGAAGCGCAGTGGCTTCTGGATTTTGCAACATGCGCCAAGTTATAGATGGAAGTCCTGTACAAGTCTCGGGAATCGGGCCGAAGAGAAAACTAGCCCATCATGCATCATGCTTCGCCCGTGGCGAGCACCGCTGAGCGCTACTCGTATTTGACCAAGTCGAGATACTGGCAATGCTAATAGTATTTGTACATATACAAAATGAATACAGATGTCCTCAGACTTAGATAGGCTGCCGATTCTATGAGCTGTCTGATGTATCGGTCGACGAACCCGTTTCGTCCCCAGCATCATCTTTGCGCCACGTCAATAAGGCAAGGAAGTAGTGAGCTGGTTGTGCACAATACCTTGCATATAGTCAATGATACTTGACGCCGGTTGCGAAACAATGGGAGGTGTAACGTGTTTGGCTCGCTTGGGTGGTCCAGTCCCTTTCGGGGGCCCCTTCTTAAGGTTAGCACCCCTCGATGCAAATGTCGGACTTTGAGAGAAGGATGATACGGGAGTAGCCATAGATGCTGGCGAAGAGGCCCGAGACGATGGCGAAGCTGATCTTTCCATAAATGATGCCGTCGATGAGGCTCGCAATTTAGACGGTAATTTGGAGTGAGATTTGGGAATGGACTAGTTAGAAGGGATTGTCAATCCTCGCAACGAGCGAAAAGAGGCACAAATACATACACTCCCGAACATGCCATCCCCGTCTGATCTCACTCTTGAGATGGGAGAAGCTGCAGAAAAGTTACAATCTGTTGAACATGGGCAAAAAACGACACGCACCCTTGATCTGCTTCTGTTTCTTGTTGGGAGTCGTTTGAGGAGATCCCTATCATTGACCAGCCGTCAAAAAGTAGACGTCGACATTGGCGTGTAAATCTTACCCTCTTGCGCTTCAGATTGAATTCAGCCTCATCTACAAAATTCATCATTGTCCTGCTAGCTGTGGAGTCTCGAGTTGTTTGCCCACCAGCTCTCTTTCCCTTCGACTTTGATTTGTTCTTCAGAGGTTTGTTGTCCTCTGAAATGTTAGCTGGATCCGATGTCGGTGACACTGAGCGGCCGACTTCCGAAGACGCGCTGAATGAGCAGTTTGGTTGACTTTGAGTGTGGCGTGCAACTGTCGAAACTCTTACATTGACAATGACTTCGGTTGCGCGCGTGCAGCACTTCTTCTGGCTGTGGAAAGACCCATACAGTTGGTGAGATGGGCGGCATATCGAGTTGAGGCGACCTTGATTCAATGTATAGAGATGAATGAGATGACACGTATGACTGATGTTCGCACCTTGGTAGAACAAACAGTGCAGTCAAGATAGATAGTACTGTCGGACTTGCTGGGTGTGTTCATGCCTGTTCCAGAAAGTTTAATGTCCGTGGAAGCAGGGGTCCCAGGTCTGGACGGTAATGGGAGTAGTGACGAACTGGATGAGGAGGGGGCGTGGGCTGAAGAACACTTAAGCAATTAAGAGCTGCCAACATATGGACAGTGCGCACCGTTGTTGCATCTGAAAGACAGTCAAACATGATGAGAGTACGATGCTTAAGTAGCTCACGTTGTGTTACAAATGGGACAAATCGTCCGAGCTTGTGCAGCGTAGCGATGGGCTTCCAAGGCGTGGTCAAACACGATGTCGTCAAACATCGCGCAAAACAGCTTGTAAGTCTTGACAGCAGCATGTATTGAATAGATGATTGCATGACATGCTGGCGACCTACCACAGAAGATAAAGCACCCTCCCTCTCCTTGTTGTTACGAGACATCTTGTCTTCAGTACGATAGGCTCTGTGAGCTGGGAGGAGTCTAGCGCACGGACGAGTAGCAATCTATGGACGTGAACGGAGGCAACTTGTCAGCTTGCAGTTGATGGTCAAATATGTTTTCGTGACGTAAAAGCCCTTTAAAGGCGATCATGCATTCTTCCGGACCGTCGTTCCGCTCAGAACCATTGTTCGAGTAAAGTAGTTTGCATAAGGCGAGATTCAAACTCTACATTAAGAGAATCGCAAGTCATAAAGTCATCCACATCCACGTTTAAATAATTTCGTTTGGAGAAATATCACATGAACTCCTCAAGACTCCTCAAAATCAATACTGAGAAGCCGTTAACCGAGAGATTGTGAACACGCCAGCAATGACGACGGCCAGAGCGCCGATACTGGCAGGAAGGAGAAGATCCCTTGGTATACCCATGATGTCGTCCAACAAAGGTGGCGCCGTCGGCGGAGGCATGTGCTTCATCTTGTCGACCTCCTCGATTTCGCGCTGTGCAGCAGCCTGAGCAGCTTCAGAGGCCTGAGCAGCAGTTGCGGCCTGGGCAGCTAATTCTGCAGCGGCCTTTGCCTCACTTTCACCATTATCAGCATCCACCCAGCCTTTTCCACCCTGCACATAAAGCACAACTCGGTCAGAGTGCGCCGCGCGAGCAATCGTCACCGCCTCCGCGACGTCGTGGTCAGACGTGATGAGCACGGTGTCCCCATCAGCGTCAGTGTACAATAGCTGGAAGTCGATGGGATCCGGACGAACGCTGCCCTCGTCGCCGCTGAAGTCGGTGAAGAAGGGATCAGTCGCAAGTTTGCCTGCGACAATCTCGCGAAGATGCTCGACGTTGTCATGACGCGACTGGAATCGGTGTGTCCTACCACTGGGAGTGCGGAACTTGAACACATAAGTTCCATCGTCGACAGGCAGAGCAGCGACCGAGGGAACAGCAGCTCCCATGTGACGAGAATGGCCGTCCAAAGCTGATATTGGCTCATCGTCGATGACGGAAGCCGAGTCATTAGGGTGAACTTCGGATTGAGGTGATAGTTGAATGTGCGAGAGGCTGTCCCTCCCACGAGATGCTCCGCCGCGACTCTCGACGAACTGAGAGTGAGATCCCGATAGGGCAGATTCATTGTCATCGAAAGAGTCGAAGAAGCGGCCCCACATAGGACCCCCTTCAGCATCCGTTGCGTTGGGATCACCTCCAGTCATAGAATTCATCTAGACATAGACGAATTAGTCGGTGGCCACAAAAAGCGCGATACTAATGATCTCACCTGCTCCAAAGTCGCATATGTTAGTTTGAGGACATCCACGATGGCCACTAGTCGCCCGTCTGCTTCGACAACGGGAAGGTTCAGATAGTGTCCAGCTATAGAAGTGTCAAAGGTTGTTCACTTGACAAAGTATCTACGCACTGTGCATTTTCTTGAGTGCATCATGAACGCTCAGTTCGGGAGGTGCAGTGTCGGGGTGCGGAGTCATTACGCGGACTACGCTACACCGGCCAGCGTCAAGACCAGCCGCGATGACCCGTAAAACGACGTCCTTGCTGGTGAAGATACCAGCGATTTTCGGAGGTAGGTTCGGTCCTTGGGCGTGCTCCATGACACAAACCGCTGTGGTTCGCCGTTCTTTCATGATCTTCGCCACGTCGCGGACGGTAGCTTTGGGGCCGACAGTGGCAGGTTGGGTTCTCGAGTCCATGACGGTGGTGAGGTCCGGGAGGGCGGTCTTCTCGCGCAATTTCTCGGCCCATGCTAACATGGCCACAGCCTGTGGGTTGGAGCTGACTGATCCAAGCTCGGACTGAACGCCAGCCATAGCAGAGAAGAGTTGCTCGGACGCGGCAGAGCTCCTCTCCACTTTGCCAAGAGCTTCATGGAAGACTTTGGTGATGTCGAGAAGACCAACGACATTACCATCCTCGTTACAGACCGGCTAGAAGGACGGGTGAGCTGATTTGTCGCGTGAATGATGAATGACCGGTACCAGATGCCTGAAGTGACGCGACACCATAAGCTGGAGAGCTTCCGTAGCACTGGTCGTAGACTGGGTGACCATTGGGTTCTTGGTCATGATCTGGTGCACGGGAGTCAAATGAGGATCGAGTCCTTCCGCGGTGACCTGGTGGAAATGTAAGTGTTTTTGGAAAGCATAAGTATAATGGCCACGGACTCGATAAGCAAGATCCTTGGCAGTGAATATACCGCTCAGGCCCTCGTCATCATCAACGACCAGAACACAATCAGTGCGCTTTGCCGCACAGAGCTGGCTGGCCTCGGCGACAGTGATGTTCTCCGGGACGGTCAGGGCGGGGGTAGGCTTCAGCGCAGCAACAGTTCCTTTCTGAGCAGACTTTTGCTGGTTGCGGCGGCTACCCCTTTGGAGTGTGGTCGAGATGGTGCGTTTCCGGGCAAGCTCGGATTCTATTTTCTTGCGAATAGCCTATGCACGTTGAGCGCTGGTTCGGAACATGGCCAATGGGACTACCTCATCGCGCTTGGACTGCTTCTTCCTCGTCTCGCTGTGGAAGCCCGACAGCGACGACATTGACGCGGACGCGGTGGACGAGTGGGTTGGGCGGAGTGGCAGAGGGGACGTGGACCGATCCGAGTTTGGGAAGGGTACAGGCGAAGAATGCCCTAGACTGCGCTGCTGGGGAGAATGGGAAGGAACGGGGATCTTGGACATACCGCAGGTGTGGACCTGGTCGACGTTCCGCTCGCGTTGAGGCCCCGAACAAGGCTCAAACTGATACCTGGTTTATATTTCCGCGCACCCAATTGGCCCTTGTTTGGCAGGAGCCTCGGTGCTCCCAGACCCGCCTTGGGGCTTGTCGACACTGCTTTGTCAATGTTACTTAGTTCGCAACTGAAGCGCCGCATTGCGCGTTGGAATCCGTCGGGAGTCAGTTCACTATGTCTGATTTCACTGTGAAGACTCTCAAAATGCAAAATGTGTTCGTGCTCGGCAGTAATATACAATGTTGGTCGTCAATCATAACCCAGTCCCACTACTTGACTTTCTTCGTGCCGGCGCCAGCCCTCGTGCCCTTCTGAGTGGTGTAATAGTAGTAGCCCCCACCGATGACGGCCAAAGCCAAGAAGTTTGCTGCAAGCCATACTTTGAGCAATGCGTCAATCTGTCATAGAGAATGAACCCACCAGTAGCAAAGCCAAGCACGCCCTGGAACACATCCAGGCCAAGTTTCACGACACTCTGACCCAATTTGAACACGCTCCCAATGGTATCTTGTCCCAAAGCAAGTATAGCTTGGAACACCGCCAGGATAGAGTTGAGCAGTCCGAAGACAATGCTCACGACGGCGCTGGTGAATTCTGAGAAGGAGTCTGCAACTGAGGGTGCCATGGTTGATTGAGTGATAAAGGGAATTGTACACGATCACAAGAAAGTCACTGTATAAGTAGTCTAGGACCTGACCGCGTCATAAGTCGCGCCACCCAGTGGAGTACTACGACTACGATGACGGCTTAAATACAAGTTCGTTCCGAGGCACCTGAGCGGATCAAAAGGAAACTGGAGTTGGCGCACAGGGTCTGCAATTGTGGCTGTCTGCTCATTGGGCAGGCGCGGCTGCAGCAGGCGCGATATTGCTGCCAGCCCACCTTGTGATCAAGCCCCTGGCTTGTGTCCAGACGTTGGTCAGAGTGGGGTTGCCTTGCTGCGTTATCAGCGCGTTGATGCGCGCATCCGTGACGGCGAATGCATCACGCGTGAACGCGGACTGGTAGTAGCGTTGGCGCAAGAAATGGACAAAGACGATGGGCGAAAGGAGGGAGTTCTTGAACACAAGAGCTCCAAGAACGACGCGAACAAGGATGAGAATCTCTGTAAAGGCAACTGCGCGCATGGCGGTGTCGTAATTGGCTATTGGATTGTTAGCAAATCCTCGGGGTACATGTGTACATGCACACCTTTGACCCAAACTTGAAGCTTCTTTGCGTATGGGTGGGGTGTAGGAGGGCCACCAGCAGTAGCGGGTGGGCCCGGAGGGAGGAATTGGGACATCAAGGTCGTGCGCGTGAACGTAAGGGCATGGAACAGAGAGAAAATCGTGTAGGGGAGTAAAGTGACTTGGGGAAGGTTGAGCTGACATGTAAACAAGGGGAGAGTGTTGACGCACTGGTGATGGGTTTGGAGGACCACCAGAAAAACGCGAGCAAGAGGTATTGGACATTCTGGAGAGACCGTTCAACAAACAATCAAGAGAACACAGATGGAGCGCCTTACCTCGTCCATCAACGCCCGCCTGACATACGCGATGTTGGGTTGAGGCGCCTACGTGGAAATCAGTCTAAAAGTTACGTCATGACGTCTGGCAAACGCACTCCAAGGGATTTTCTGGACGAGAAATAGGTTAGAGCTGAGGCAGAAGGACGAACAGGCCCGACACCCACTGGCAAACGATAGCATAGCTGACAAGGGCACCGGTATAGCTGGCTGTTATTCAGAAGAGGGCGTCAGAAGTGACTATCAGAAAGGGAGCAGCCCGGACGCACTTTTATACCACCAGGCAGACACGCTTTTGAAGGTGACCCAGGCGAGGAAATAGCGCAACGCCGAAACGAGCAGAATAAAATGGCCAGAGGCCCAGAGATAATGCTGGATCGGACGACATCGTGAGCGGGGTGAGCAACAGATAGGGCGAGAGAAGCTTTACCTGAGTGGTAGCCATTGACGGCCTTTACAGAAGAAGATAGTAAGATGAGTCTATGAACGCTTGCAGATGGTTGTGGGAGCTGCGAAGGTCACGGTGCGAACTTGAAGACTCAACGTGGACGATGACGTACTCGCATCACGTGACGTCATCGTGCAAGCTGGTGCCTCGCGTCCTAGGAAAAAACTCTTCGAGGAGAAAGGAGAGCATCCACGACGTCAAACATGAGGACCATGATGATGATGCAGACAACAATAACTACATACACCGTAGCAAAATACCTGTAGACTAGCGACTCCATTGCCCGGTAGCAGCCATTTTCTGACGTTCTTTTCCCTTTTTATAAACCTCCTTGTCAACCTTCTTCTTCCCGAGAGTCTCTATCCTCCGTTGTTTACCATCACCGCGACCCCTGCCTTCATGCTCCACCACGTTATCCAAGGGCCCATCTGCATCTGCATCTGCATCACCTGTTTCCTCCTCCATGTCATCCTCATCGCGAGGTCGTTTTCTGCTCCCAGACGAAACGGTCTTCCCACCACCAATGTTGACGTTCACTCTCGGAGGTACCGAAAAGCCAAACGCCTTGCCAACCTTTGCCAGGTCGAGGGCGTTCACGTCGAAGATTTTCTTCAGTGAATACGACGCGTAAGACTGGAGATAGGCCCTGAACCCGTCCTTGGCGGACTGGTGGAGGAAGTAGTTCTTCTGCAGAAGCTTTTCGAGCTAGAATCCGTGTATCAGATGCGATTTCATACAAGTCCCGAAAGATGTGGCTTACTTGACTCTGGACGTTCTTTATCCGGTCAGCGGGGAAGCTGAATTCATTCAAGGGGACCTTTGCTTCCTTAAGGTAGCGAAGGAACCCAAGTTCGCTCTCGAGCAGAAACAGAAGACTTTTGCCCACTTTGCCAGCACGAGCAGTCCGCCCGACACGATGAATGTACTCGCGAGGATCATCAGGAGGGTCAAATTGAATGATCCAATCGACGCGCGGGATATCCAGTCCACGGGCGGCGACGTTTGTGGAAAGCAAGATACCAGACTCGGCATTGATGAACTCGAAGAAGGTATTCGTCCGCTTTTGTTGTTTTTGTTTGCCCTGCATAGAGATCAGGTAAGGAAAGAAACGAGCAGGATAGAGAACGCACATGCAGGTCAAGCACGGGAACATCGATGTAATTGAGCAGCTCGGCGTGGTACTTGACGGAGTCGCAGCTGGAGAAGAAGACGATGATCTTTTTCTTACGGTATTTGCTGAGGAAAGTGAAGAGGAGAAGGAATCTTCGGTCCGACGGACATACGACGTATCCCTGCGTCAACGTCGTGACCGTGCTGGTGATTTCCTCCTTGTCGACATCCACCTGCACGGGACCAGGTCGAAGTGATATCCTGGCCAGATCCTGCACTTTGGTCGTCTGCGTTGCCGAAAATAGCATAGTTTGCCGGTCATCTGAATCGATCCATGAGAATTTAGGACACTCCCATGCCAGAATTGAACGCACCGTTGGGCAACAATTTTATGATCTTCTTCATCTGTTCTTCGAAGCCAACCTCCAATATCCGATCCGCCTCGTCAATCACTAAGGCTTTCACGTTCCGGTACACGAATCCTTTGGTGCTCTTTGGATTGATCAGTCGAAATTCAAACGGACGCACACTAGCACCCACCTCCAAGTGATCCCACAGTCTTCCCGGGGTCGCGACCAAAAGATTGACACCCTTCACCAGCTTATCCGCCTCCGCTCTTCGGTTTGCACCGCCCATGATAATACCGAATGTTTGGGAATGATGTGCCATAAGATCCTTTGCTACGCCGAATATTTGTAATGCAAGCTCTCGTGTGGGGGTGAGGATGATGATTCCAGTGCCTGCGCAGCCACTTGAGCTTGGTGGTCCATGCCTAAAAGTGACCAGCACACGCACCATTCTGAGGCTTGAATTTTAGTCGGTGAAGGAGTTCGATCGCAGGAATGAGGAAGGCAAGCGTCTTGCCGGACCCGGTGCGTGCAGACCCCAATAGATCCTTTCCGGCCAGGAGTAGCGGTATTGACTTTGCTTGAACGTTCGTCATGGTGTCAAACCCCATCTCCCCCAGTGCCTGCATTGTTTGCGGGGACAAGTCGAGGGTGGAAAAAGGTGGTCGTTCGGAAACATTCTGTGCCGTCGACGTCGAGGCCTCTGGTTCGGCGGCCATGTCTTTCTATGCTCGAGTAGTCCCTTTTGTAGTTTGCTTGACAAGTAGACGACCTGGGCGAGTCTACACGCAGATTTGATGCAGAGAGTAGAAAATAAAGAGTGATCGGGTGGAAATTGCCGAAACGGGCTGCTTCCAACGCATTGACGATCGCTTTGCAACCTCAACCTGATGGAGACCGTGTATCTGACTGCTCTGGGGGTCATCTCTGCGTCGCTTGGAGTCTATCTTGGCTCTCGGTCCAAAACAGAACAACTATCCTCCGAGGCTTCGCCAGATCTATCCGATAACGACGTAGAAACTCAAGACATCGCGGACGGAGACTTGTCTTCTATCACAGCCGGACTTTTCGAGCCTTGCAAACTTGTCTGTAGCTTCCACTCTCTCAGTGACCTTCTTGAGGCTGATCGTAACTCTGTGACAAGACTTTGGTTGTACGGACAGATGTCAAAATGAATGCAGCGGACATAGCAACAGAGTTGGTTCAAGTTCTTGGTGGGATTGTATGCCTTCACTGACATTGCTTCCTTTCACAGATGCGGGTGAAGATGCTCATACTTCCTTCTCTTCGTACGCTCAACTACTTAGAACCGCGACACTCGCTTGTTATAAAGCGCTATTAAAAAGCAATCCTAAAGTACGAAGCTCTAAATTTGGGGAATCCTCACTCACGAATACCAGTTGTTGTCCCATTGGGAGAGAACTGGGTACAACTGGTTGATGCGAATGCATTCTGCTACTTATTGCTGTGTTTGTGTAGACAGGCCAAGATAGCGCTCAAAGGGAAAAACGAGGATCAGCTGCTCGAATTGGAGGCCATTGCGAAAAGTATGAATCTTTGTGCTCGGTCTGTCAAAAATGCGTGAGTCTGTTTGCCAGGATTCACAAACAGGCTTTCACCCTCTGAGTAGCGCAATTACCAAGGGAAAGGACGGTGACAGAACGGTACTTGCAATTGGACCGGCGCCCGTCCCAACCGTCAATGAGGTTACGGGGAAGTTGCGTCTACTTTGACCTTACGAGGCAAGGAAAGACATCGTAAAACCACTCCAAAATGCTGTGATATAGGCTAATAGTACATGTGCTTTGGTGATGGTACAATGTGCGAAGTCTCGTCTAATACGATTTTGGAGAAACCGGCTCTAAACATCGCGGTTGTCGTGATCATCTGCGTTACGGAGGATGACTGAACGAAGATCAGCCACGCCTACTAGGCGATATGCGGAACGTACATCTTTCGCCACCGTCGTTTGCGTTTGGCGGCTTGGGGACAACGCCCATGCCGTTTTCGGGTGTGGCGGCACCTGAAGGTGCGTCACCGCCGGAACCGGCGTCATCTACAGCGCAGGTGAGTATAATGGCCACGAACAAGGGCGGAAATTGCGCACTAGACATAATCTGAATCAGTCCACCGTTGCCGCTCGGTGATCCACCGCCAGCATACCCGCCCGTTCCGCTGGATGCTGGACCGCCGTACTGAGCGCCCATGTCCGCTGCTGAGCTTGCTAGGTGACGTGGGATGCTTGCGGCATGGGCGATGGTGGCAAAGAGGAACAGGTAGAGGGCGATAATGGCAGAGTACATGGTTGGGGATCTGGGGATAGAAGATAGGGATCTGCAGTGTGAATAGTGTTAGGCGAGGTGCAAAGGACAAAGGAAGACTGCTCACAAGGCGACAAAACCAGTTGTGGATGTGGTTAGGGTGAAAGAGTGGTTGAAGGGCCATCCTGCGTCTTTGCTTCTTATATAGTCGCGCCACCGTCAATTGCCGGAAAGAAGGCGCGGGGTTTGAACTTGACAACGCTTCATGTTTCTCAACTTTCTTGGTCTCTCATTACTAAGAGGGTATACAAACTATCTGTGATCTTGAAAGGCCGTCTGGAGAGTCCAGCAGAATGTAAAAAAGAGGGCGAGCAGGTTGGCAATTGGAGAGAATGGCAGTTGCGCCATCACGAATCTGGGCATCCTGGCGAATGAGCCAAACCTGTCCGCTAATATGGCGATGGATGTAAAAAATCGGATGATAGTCCAAGTGGAGCTGTGAAGGCTTTTCCCCAAGGGCGGGTGGGCACAACACCGGAACATTCGTTGAGGTCAGGTTGAGGACATGCCTGTTGACAGCGGCGTGGCAGCTTCCTAGAAGAATTGGACGTCGTCGAGGAAGAACGCAGTCAATGGCACGCTCCTCTTTGATAACCTTCATTGCGATGGACTCAACAAAGACAGTCGCAGAAGCCGCATGCATTGTCAGATTCTTGATCTAAGAGAAGATCCAAGTAGTAGACAACCCTCCGTCTTGACATGACACCATCTAAGAGATCGTCGCTCATCCGAATGGCCTTAAACCAAAAACGTGCAGAGTTCTCAGATTCCCTCTGCCAGTTCGGTCGCCACAACTTGAGTTGGATCCTTCAAGGGCGCATCACATCAATGGATTGCAATTATACAGATACAGCACCCAAGATGGTATATGCAACGTACCATGCAGAGTTTGGAAGGATTCTATGCGTCTCGTCGTACTGGCACTAACGCGTCGGGATCTGGCGCGCTTCTCCGCCTTGACACACTACTTTGCCAAGTTGTCGCGCACCTCTGTCAACCTGACACGCCACTTCTTTGCCTCCTTCCAGTAGGACCCTCCCGCAGTTATTGTCAAACAGAGCCCACTGATGTCCATCACTGTTACTAGTACTATATCGGGACCTGTAGTGCAAATTTTTTTCACTTCTGGCAACGCTCCCTCAAATCGTTGCCGGTCTGCCTGTAAATTCAGAAGTACCATCTCCCATTATTACCTGGTGCTTGTGTGATTTCTGGTGATTTTACGAGGCTTGTCGAGATTGCCAGCTCGTTGCCGGCAGCGATGATCGGATCGCCTGCCAAATTCACTGCCAAATTTCTTTTGCATTTCGACCGTTGTTCAGGCGCCCTATTATTTTCCTGACCTCTAGCTTCCGAGAAAAAATGATACATTGGTACAGAGCGGGTGTTCTCGCTTGTATAAAATCTATGAAGGGCTACAATGGCGCGACTCACCCTAGGTGTGTGAAAAACTCAGTTTTTTTGCACATCCGATCATTTTTGCACTTCAGGCGCCGAAATAGTATGGGTCAGACTGCTTCGTGACTTTGGACTGGCTAGGCGCTCAAAAGGAAAGGGTCAGCCATTGGTGTCCGTCCTTGACTTGACCAGAAGACGCGAGGAAGCGTGCCAACCTTTGACGTCTCCGGTGCTCGGGAATGCTGGCTTCCTCGGCGTGAATCTTCGATTGATGAACGCTTCGGTAATATACGAGAAACGTGTGTCGACGATGATGCTCTCGAGGCTTTTCTCGAGGCTTAGAGACACAAAAACGGTGAACTGAGTGATCCACTTGTCGAGCGGATACTGTATTCTCGCGCCCCGTACCCGTTGCATGGACTCTCCGTGAGAGCACTATGCGCACTCCAGTTTGAGAATAGCGCTTATGCCACGACGTAAATGAGAGCATGTAAGCTGCCCCGCTAGTTCAAGATCCATGGCGAACTTTAGGTCCAGTGGCTTAGCGCAGAGGGTGTCGGCGGTTGTGGTCCCATATTGTATTCGACCATCCTCGTCCTCGTTGATGTTTAGAGATTTGCAGAGAATGCAGACGAGAAATCGTGGGAGGAGAGACTAGGAATTGGAAAACCGCCGTACTCGGAGCTTGTACCAAAGAAACTTAGCCCACACCAGGTGAAACGAAGAAAAGCAGCAGGGATGCTAGATGAGCAGCTTGGTAACTGGAAGATGGTGGTCAGAGGGTAAGACGTGAGCAGGACGTTGGACCCCTCTGGTGTTATTCAGCGTTGGCTGTGTTCAAAGCCGAATAACATTGGAGAAAGTGGTCAGCGCCGACTCGGCGGCGGCGAAGATGACATCACGGCATCGCGACAGTCATGTGATCTCACAGCGCCCTGATTCTGGAGTTTTCGGAGCGTTACGATCACTCCGCGTCAGCTCTACGAGTTTTACTCCAACACGAAATGAGTGTATTTATACGGTGCACCGTGGCGCTGCGCTCATAGATTATTCAACCTTAACCACCAACTCGCATGGCCAGCATCACCTTTGTCAGAGCTTATCAGCAGTCTTTCTCTGCTCATCCCAACACTACTCTCGCCTTTACCGGCGGCACGCTCAATGCTCTCGGCGATGTAGTCGCACAGACGGCACAGAACGCGGTTGGTATTCACTCAGTCTAAGCGGTCCTGCAATTAGCTGACAAGCTGTCGATCCAGGCGCGGAAGACGAAGGACGACGACGAACCCCACCCTTATGATTTCGCCCGAACGTTTCGTTTCTTTGTCTTTGGCTTTGCTATCAGTGCGTGCCTCTTCAGTGGCTCTCTCTGCGTCCAACCTGACCTCAATCTCACCAGGCCCTCTTCTTGGGCGCTGGAATACGTTTCTGGAGCATCGCTTCCCTCTTCGATCCATAAACAAACCGGGCAAGGTGAACACCAAGGCTTTGGCCAAGCGAGTCGCCTGCGATCAGCTTCTTGTGTATGTTTTCTGTCCTCGCCAAACCTCATTCTTGCTGACGCCTCGCTGTTAGGGCACCCATCGGTGTACGTTTTCACTCTATCACACGCCTGACACTTTCTGACACCTTCCTAGCTTGCTGCCTTTCTAGGTTCCATGGGAGTTATGGAGGGTCGTAGCCCATCTCAGATTCAGGAAAAGTTCACAGATCTCTACAAACCTGCTCTCATCACCAACTGGCAAGTCTGGCCCATCGCTCAACTCATCAATTTCCGTTACATGCCGCTGCCCTATCGCATACCGTTCCAATCCTCCTGTGGTGTATTCTGGACACTGTACTTGTCTGTCATCAATTCAAAGTCAGTTCCACATTGTTGTCAGTCGGTGGGGATGCTGAACTTCCGTGACAGAGAAGACGAGAGACAAGACAGAAGGTTGTCAAGTCGTTCACACAACTAGATCTTCATCCGGACTTTTCCCCCTTCTATCATCTACCTTCCATGAGCTCTGGCGCCCCAGCCTGCTCCTAATCAGACCCCATCAGTCATCTAGCATGTATGTATCGTGTATCTGTAGTTTTTGTAGACCTTCCCTCTCAAATTTTCGAGGTTCACGTAAGATGCCGTGAGCGTTGCATCAAACTACTTTCATGTGTCCAATATCATATTTTTTACACTATGAGGCACCATATTTTTGCTTGAAATAAGCTGGCGGTAAAGTTGCCAACACGTCTACTAGAGGTCGCTCCACAAGAACGAGCTCTCCGGCCGCGATAAAATCGGCAAACAGAATCGGTCGGTATTGTGTAA
Source organism: Strobilurus luchuensis (assembly GCA_019915105.1). Taxonomy (NCBI): domain Eukaryota; kingdom Fungi; phylum Basidiomycota; class Agaricomycetes; order Agaricales; family Physalacriaceae; genus Strobilurus; species Strobilurus luchuensis. The sequence continues at coordinate 621,594 of JAHLMJ010000016.1, read as the reverse complement.
TCATGCGCAACTCTGCCTGGGGATCCGCGCCTGGCGTGGCGGGTGCAACAATATTGCGCTTCAGAGTGTCCTGTCGTTGTCGCTTCTTGGTGGATCCCAGATTGGCGTTAGACCCGTCCGTGTTGATCTTACACATCCACGTCGAGCCCCAAATCAGCGCGTACCTCGCGGTCGACGGTGCAGAGCGACATGCAGGATCGAATGTTATGCCAAGGACGGAGTCGTGCGTCATTGAGATGCGTTGCGAGACGTTTGCAATGAGATCCTTCGACCAGGAGGGGAATTGGCGCGCTTCAACGTCGTAAATTTGGATGGAGTTGTCCGGAAACATGAGGGTCAAGAGACTTGTGGTCGTCGGATCGAACGCAAGGGTTTGTACTGGTTGGGCGAAAGAGGGGAGAATGCAGTGATGCTAGCAGCTGAGGTTAGCGGTCGCCTTGCGAATGAGTAGGGAAGGCATACCTGGAGAGAATCAAGGTTGAATACATGCGTTCGTGCGCAGTCATCAGTTGTCACAGCCCATTGTCCGTCAGAGCTGATGGCCAAACGAGTGATATGAGCCAGGTAAGATCCACCAATGGCTTCGGCTGGCGAATCAGGCTCATCCATATCAACGTCGCCATCACTGGGCAGAGGCTTCGTTACGCGTTCACCGACATTGGTCGAGTGTTGGTCAAATTGCCGCAACACCTTTGGTCCTTCTTCCGAATGACTGAGATCTATGACGAGAATAGAAGATGCCATGGCGGACGACATTAGAAGTTTCGATGAATCGGGAGTGAATGCAAAAGCCATGCCGCCGGATGAGGGTGGAGACAGTGCTAGATGTTTGGATACTATCGAGGAGAAGGTCTTCACGCGTTTCGGCGTCAAGTCACCCGTTTCCTGGAGTAAAGATCAGGAATCACGGCGCAAGGACACACAGATAAGACATACATCGACAGTAAGAGCAAACAATTTTGACTCGTACAGATCTGACACCACGAGCCATTTACCATCGTCTGATAAGGCACTCGCTATGAGGTTCGTATGTACCGCCAGATCCATATCCAGGACTTTCTCCCATCCGTCGTTGTCCGCGGTCGACGGCAATGTAGTGTCGTCCTCTGCAGAAGCCTCGTTGATTCTCCATATGCTCGCCGACGCGTCATGCATGCAGCACACAAGTCGCGAGCCTCTAGAGAGATGGATGGCGGGAGCATTCGATGGACCAGGGGGGTAGGCAAGGCGGCGATGATACGAGTCTGCAAATGTCGCTTCCACACTTGTAGCCAATGGGTTGACTATTTTGACAACTGTACTCGACGGAAGAGCAGCGGGGGTGACCACGACGGACATGTCGAGTCCACCGGAGACCAGGATGGGAGCGACGTCGGGTGCGTGTTTGCGCTTGTAGGACGGGGGGAGGGGCGCGTATGGTGGCCAGGTCGCCAAAGCGCGTACATCGTGTGAATGCATGCGACGTGACGAGGACTGGACCCAGCGGCGCGAAGCTTGCTGTATCGCGACTCCGTCGGTCTTCTGGTTCTTCAAGAGCGAGAATTGAGCAATCTTTTGATCTACGCCGGAGGAGTAGACCGCGGTTCCTTCCTAGAAGAAAGCTCCAGTCAACGCATGCAAATCAACTAAGACAGCAGCACTCACTGGGCTGATTGTAAGACACAGGACATCAGCGCCATGTCCTTGAAAACTCTGTAATTGCGTGCATGTCCTAGAGTCCCAGAATTTCACCATCCCTAGAGAGTCCCCAGAGACAATAGTTCCGTCACTAGATGTACGATTAGCTGTGTTCGACAAACAGAGGTAAGGAACCAACCCAAGCACGCAGACCGTCCAGACAAGGGTTCTCTCGCCGCGCATCTTGTCGGTGCTCATACGTTCCGATGGCCTTCCGGTGACGAAGTCCCATTTCCTGAGACTGCTGTCGGAACCACCCGTGACAAGCCAAGAGTCTGTCCATTCAGTTGCTTCTTCGGTGCTGCTTGAGGATTCGGATTTCGTCTTCGGTATTGGTGGACCCCAGGCAATGCTTAGAAGGCGAGATTTGACACGGTCGAAGCGTCGATGATGGGTCAAGGTGTCCTCTGCGAGAGAGATGATGCGGACGCTGCCGTCCTCGCAGCCCAGGGCGAGTAGAGTAGAAGCTGGATTGACAGCGATAGACCAAATGGCGCCTGCTTGCGAGCTTATGGTCCTCTGAGGCGTGAATGAGCACGGCGAGACATGGACTTGGTCAAAGAGACGCACTCTGACACATAGATGCTCTAGATCCCACTCCAATAAGTCACTGCCACCACCGGAGCTGAACAGTCGTAAATTTGACAGAGAAGGTACATCGTCCTCTTGTGCACGTTGTGGATCTCGTATGGAGAAGGCAAGCGAGTCTACTTTAGACGGGTAAAGACCTGTCAGAGTCTACCTTGAACCATATAAGTAAGGCAACGGATGATAAGCCCTGTGCATGCCTTGGTGACCACCCAAGCCTGTGGCGACTGCAGGGCACCTTGCGCGCCCGTCCAAGAACAGATGTCGATGTTTCCATTCGCGTGGCCGACAGCAAGGGTGCCGAATTTCCCTCTGGTCTGCTTCGGTGTCTTGCTGTTTGGAAGCGGAAGCGGCGGGAAGGCCAGTGCAGTGACCGGCGAGGGCGTGTAGTCGACGAAGCGGCAGCGGTGGACCTGGACGGCGGTCTCCTCCATTGCTGAACACGGTCAAAACTTTTTTGATGGCGATCGAGGCAGCCAAATTTTGCATGCGGGTTCGGCACGTCCGGCGCGAGCCGTTTCGCGTCACTGCCTTGCTTTGCAACCCACACCGTCCGCTCATCATGTCTTTCCTCGGAGGCAGTCGCGCCGCACCTGCCAACGGCATCAACCATGAAAAAATAGACATGGCTATCACGGAGTGCGTTCCCGTCACCGTCGTCGTGGCGCCGCGTATCTCATGATTTCTAGGCTGGACACGGTGACCGACTTTTTCAACCGCATGGTCTCGTACGTGCCACCCACGACGCGCTGTACACATCGACCACGTAATTCACGCCATTTCTTCCAGGTCGTGCCACGCAAAGTGCATATCCGCCCGCTACGCGGATGCCGAGCTCAACAAGGGCGAGCAGGTCTGCATAGACCGATGCGTCGCGAAATACAACGACGTGCAGAAGAAGGTCGGCGAGAAGATACAGGCGCGGGGAGCTGCTGCCACACAAGCAGGGGGCTCCGGCTTTGGCCAACTATAGACGACGAGTTGCGGTGAATTGTCTCAATATACTTTCTTCTTTCGAGACGCCCGCAACGCTAACACCATGGGTGCCCGCAAGAAAATCTATGTCCGGAACAGAGAAGAGATGAAGAATACAAAGTACAGCAACGCAGTCGACACCGCTACTTTCCGAAAGTGGGGAAACACTCGGCCAGGGTCTTGGAATGCTTGTTTGTGGCGTGTTCCTCGAGGCTGTGTCGTGAATGGTGTTAAGGGAATGGTTTGACAGACTCGGTGCTGTAGACTTACGCTGGCTGGCGAGTGGTCACGAACTAAGGATATATTAGAGCTCATCGTGACGCTAACCGTGGAGGACACTCACAAATGCCTGCTTGCATTTATCGCATATTATGTTCTTGGCCGCCTCGTTGCTTTTCGTCTGACTTTTCCCTTTGCCCCCAGCATCCTTGGCATTCCTCTCCCGCTTCTGAGCAGCTTTCGCACCCTAAGATGGACACGAATTAGCTGAGATCGGAGCAGATAGCAGCGGTCACCGACGTTTCCCATGGTAGCAACTGGATTAGATTAGGTAGATTCGGAAAAAGACAGAAAGAAACCCGAAAGTGCTGTTGAATGGCGGCCACAGCAAAGCGGAAAGGATGAAGCTTAGATAATATACATTCGGCATCAATTACACCTTGGCAGAAAAATGATCGATCAATTCCTATCCAGGGCTTTGCCAAGTCCCATGTCTTCACAAGAGTTCATACGCGCCTTGAAGGCTGCCTCAGATCCACCTGTTCCAGGCGGGATCTCAAAACTTGCTCTCGCACGAAATGCATGGGAGGATGCAACTTTACACGTACCGAGAAAGGAAGAAGTCATAACAGACTTCATTCTAACCAAGTTCAGCAAAGAAAAGGCCTCGTGAGTTGTCAAAGATTTGCTGAAACAACGTGACTGAATGTATAACCAGTGTGCTAGATACTCGGTACTGGAGCTTGCTGGGAAGTGTCCTTTCGACTGCCACAGTCCCTCTCAAGACATGGCTACCACCAATCCTGAACCGCATTCCTATCTCGACTACTGTAATATCCTTCCTTTCTACAGTCGTGGATGCTCCCCCGGAAGAATGTGTTGCTCTGTCGCAAGATGTATATACTTGCCTCGCTATCATCTGGCCGCTGTCTGTTCGCAAAGTCAGCGCAGAGACTCTTCTCGACTGCGTAGGCGCCTTGTTCGTAGCGGTCAATAGTGAGCGATTTGACATCAACATCTCTCAAATTGGCACTTGGATCTGCAAGTCGTTTAGCTTGTCGCTGAACAACTCGTCGAATAAAAAGAAGGTTCGTGGATCGTTCGCGTGCCTACTCTCATGGCGCTCATTGGCCTCAAGATTCACGCAGCGTTCACCCAAAAGTACATGCTTGACTGGGCTGCATGCCTTGGAGGGGGTGAATTCGGTGACACGGTATTCGACATCGGGATCGAGATACTCTTCAACCTGGAGATGTTACGCCAATTGAACGACAACAACACCTCTCTCTTCAGTTCTCTCCATGACGCGCCGCTCTCTATTCACCCACGACTTTTCTTGGCCTTTATCCTTGCTACCAAGCGTCATCGTGGTGCACTCTTCGGGCAGAGCTCTTCGCAACAGTCTTTAGGTGGCCTGGACGACATCAGGTCAGCAGCGACCAGCTATCTCATTGCTACGCAAGTCCTCGTAGAGTCCCAAAAGGAGGCAAGCCATTACTGGGACACGCAGATGGGACTATGCCGAGTTGTCAGAGAACAGTCCATGTTCACGGGACAGCAGGAGTTGGAGGATGTCCTTCACCGGATCGTCGACTATGCTCTGATAGCCCTCAAAAGCTACAGTATAGCGGAGGAGCAACAGCTCAATGCCTCCAAAGCTGCTGAGACGCTCGCGATCATCACCAGCATCGACTATATGCTCATCTCTCCGGCACTTTCGCGCATTATTGCCCGACTGTACTTGGTAGGCGTATCGCATCAAGTTACATGACTATTGGATGACCTGGCTGTAGATACCTTCCTCTACTTCGGCTTACCAGGATCTCCTGGAGAGCATCCTGGGCTATCATTCCAAAACTAGGACCGTCAACGCTCTCATAGAGATCACTCAGCGAGAAGTCCCGCTGGGTAACATCGTCGTTGCCGGAGACGACGTGGAGGCCGTGTATGGAACGGCCATGTCCTCCCCCATGATGCGTCCACTGTATCTTGAGCGCCTGGGAGCTTCGATACAAAGCTTCGTGACCTCGTCCCAGGTTGTGCCAACCCTCCAACTCATATCTCAAGTCGTCTTCGAGGGCTGTGAAGAAACTCTCGGGCACCAGGACTCACTTGGCCCTCATCTCAAAGCAAGGAAAAGAACTCCTACAACCGATGTGCCGCAGGACATTATCTTTGTATCTCAGGCCTCGGCTGTGGCTTTGAACATCACTTGTAGGATTGCGGGCGTCGTGCTCGTCTCCTTGTCGGAGGAAAACTTACCTGCGGAAGCTCGCAGGCAGTTCGAGGATGCTATACGCGAACTCTCTGACAAGCTCTCCACCACCCTCACAAAGTCGATGAAATTCTTGAATAGATGGATTCAAGTAGCACCGAAGGATATATGGGGCTCAGCGGTCGCAACGTCCGCCCTCCTCCGCTTCTCGTATACTTTAGGGCAGCGCTATGGCAGTCTTGCCCTACCCGATCTTCAGAAACGTCTCCTTGCGTTCGTCGACGAAGACAGTGGACGTGCTGCGTGTCCTGAACTTACTTTTGAAGTCGTAAGTCGATCAAGACCTATTGCTAGCTTTTGCTAAGTGACTGCCAGTTTCGTATCCTTTTAGGATCCGTGGAACAGTATGGATCTGGAGAGGTTCAGCGCTTCATTGGTCGTGCAATTGAATACCTTCAGGTCCAGCTTGGCCAGTCAACCCACCGGGATGATAGAGAGTTACTCCTGTACTCGTTCGCGGAAAGGTGGCTGCCTGTGATTGAGTACGTTGTGTCCGATATGTGGTCTCTTTCGTCACTTACGACAGGCTCCCAGCTACGCATCTACTCCCGAGCAGCTGGAAAGATATGTAGGTGTCATGCTCGAACACGACGCGTTTTCCGTCAATATGCCTCTACGCTACTGTCTGTCATCTGCAGAGTTCTGGGAGCTCGAAAAGGTTCGAGGTATGATGTGCGCATTCTCATCGCAGCTCGCCGTCTGACAGTCCGGCTCTATAGAACGTATCATTGCCTACGTCAACGAAAAGACTCTCGTGCCCCAGGCGCTGACAAGCGAAGAGGATTTGAAGATTATTCTCAACATCTTCGAGCTGATGATGTACTTCCCACTTGACTATCTTCCTCGGCAACTCAACTTGGAGCTCTGTAAACGAGCACAACTCGTTGATTCGAAACTGCGAAACCTTGAATTTGTTTTGCTGAGACAAGGCGGCTCAACTATTCTGCGAAGCTTCGCTTGTCGGATCCTATCTCACTTGGATACAGTTGATCGTTCGGTACAGTGTTTTGTGCCCTCTGCGAATGGCCATAGCTTATCGTTCTCTAGATCGAGACAGTATATCAACTCCTGGAGTACCTCATGACCACAGAATCTGGCGACGCCGCTTTGGTAGCCGCCACTGTTGACTTATCAGAGTTCTACATCTCGTGAGCCCTATCTGAATAGTGCTGGCACTTCCTTAGACCATAATTCAGTTCAATTGTGAAATCCAACACACTCTCGTGTTTGGACCACTTGTTACTCCACTTCCGAAACCTGGACGCCAATGATTTTCTATCTGGAAGCATCCGGGCACGCTGCTGGCAAGCAACCACGAAGCTGCTCTCGAAACACCAGAAAGTTGCTAGGTACGTCGACCTCCATTGAAGCTTCCTGTGTTATTGACTTTGTCGCAGGCTCTCGGATGACACTAAACGGAACGTTCAAGAAACATACGAGCATTCTGTTGCACTCCTCGAGCCCTGTATGAATTCGCTATCGATGTCCTCCTCGTCCGAGGGTCTACATCCTGAGCAAACGTTCGGGGTTCTTGAAGGATGGCGGCATGCTCTTGTTCTCGGTCGATGGTTGAATGAAGAAGCAAGTGGGTGCATCTGTTCCGCTTTGTCCAATCTATTTTCTGATATCGTTTTCAAGCCACTCTGCCCGCTGTTTATGGCCCACAACTCTGTCTTCTGATTGATCAGTCCAATGTCGGTATGGACAGTCGTTTTGTAGACGGCAGTTTCTCTGTCCTCAAGGAAGAGATATTATGTCTCGATACACGGAAGCGTTCGAAACTGTTGGAAGTTCTGGTGGAAGCCTATACAACATTGGGCGACCTAGGCAGTAAGCTCCATTGCCTCGTAGACATGTACCCCTTTTTCTAACACAATCTTCCCAGGTGAACTTGTCAATGCGTCAATGACTGAAGTTCTTCGGAGCGTTACAGCGGAAGAATTCACTACAATCACTAAGAACCTCCAGTCCAAGTTCACGAACGCAGACTCAAGCCTCGGGAATACTGTTACTCTCGCTACGCTATTGCTCCAGGATACTCCCAAAGGTGAGACTTGCCCGTCTCTTCCTTACCGTTCAACTGATGCTGGCTCCAAAGACACTTTCCAGATGGCTCAGTCCTTCACGTCTGCCTGCTTGACGGCTTTCGGAACAGGTGGCGCATTCACCACACCGTCCGTTCGTACCTTGGTGTTTCGCTTCATTCTCCAACGATGTCGAGAACGAGTAAGTGACTTGAAAGTTTCAGCTGAATCCAGCTGAACACAAGTTCAGGCCGCTGCTCTCAGATCTTTGGACGTGAACGCGATATGGTCAATCATCGCTGGCTTTCTCGCAGGAAAATCTGCACACGATGATCATTCCTCACCGGCAATATTCTACGACATCATCTCTGTCGTGACTGCCCTCATTCGGCTTCGTCGGGATCTCATCATCCAGACTTTGCCCCATCTTGGCCAGAGCATGAGACAGTTGATCATGTTAATGCGCCAACCGAAACCACAGCTGGGCGGGAAACAGAACACTATGATCTCGGACACATATCCTCCATGGATCAACATCCATGAACCTCTGGGCGAGCTCGAAGCGAAAGCACTGTCGCGTCTCCTGGAAACCCTGACCTCCAAAACAGTCGTAAAGACGTATTCCTCATCCGCGGACTCGTCCAAGGCCGAGTCTCTCGCGAAACCCTTCTCGAAGCACTCCGCATTTGTCCTGACAGCTTATATCGACGCGGCCAGCGATCCTCTTTGCATACTGCCTACGGTCGTGCGCAAAGGGTTGCAACCCGGTCTGTTTGCTGTATGCGACGCGTTGAACGAACACGATCGGGATGCCATGATGCTAACATCGCTTGACGCGACAGGAAAAGTAATCATGAAGTCCTTGTGGAAGGACTACGATAAGCAGCGTTATGTCGGTCGGGGTTGATTCTACGGTATTCTACATACAGACCACAAGATCTATCGTGAGTAAACAAAGTTGATCTGACCACTGGTTGTTGTTTCTTGCTTGACGAAACCGGCTTTCTTTTTCTCCTCTGCAATATCGCGAATAAGCGCTAACAAGTCCTCCACTGCATCCTCTGTAATTTGGATGTGCACTACTAGTCGTCCATAGGGACTGAGGATGATTGACTTTGGAAGGGCCTTCGCGCGTTCCGCTATTTCTTGGTGTGTGGATCCGATGCTTGCCGCGTCGTAGAACACCATGCAGGTTTCCGCTGGGCTCAGGATGGTCACACCGATATCCTCGAGACCGGATTGGAGCTTCGCAGCGAGGCGGTGGACATTGGGCAGGAGGGAGAAGTTGTTTGATAGCGCGTAAGCTGTGGATCCGGCCAAGATACCGGTCTGCCGCATACCACCCCCAAAAAGCTTGCGAAAGCGGCGAGCACGCGTTATGTACTCTTTGGGACCAACCAGCATGGAGCCAATGGGAGCACCAAGTCCTTTGCTGAAGCAAAGGCTGACGGTGTCAAAAGGATCGCAGAGCTCCTTCATAGATGTTCCGGTTTCAGCGGCGACGTGCCATAGACGCGCGCCGTCCAGATGTATCGCCACATTGTTCGAATGCGCGTACTCCGAGATAGTGATGATCTCATCCTGAGGGAAGATTGTACCGTTCAACGTGTTCTCCAGGGAGATCAATTCTGTCGGGGCGCTACATGGATGGTTCAGTATACGAAGCAAGCAGGTGCAGAGTGAATGCCACAACCTGTGAACATCAGATCCAAGTATCATGTTGGCCTTCACGTCGGCCAAGGTAAGATGATGGCCTAGACATATAGATCAGATCGCATAGTTTTCACAGTACTGATGGCGAGCAGATAATCATACCGTTGACTACTTGGACTGCAGTGACTGCCGCACCTGAATGGAAAGCCATACCACTGACCTCATATCTGAAGCTGGTTGAGCATAGACTGAACATGAGTGGAAGAACTCACTTATAGACGTGAGAGCGATGGTCACAGAGAACAGTATAAGGAGGTTGTTTGAGGTGAGTACGGATGGCAATTTGGTTGGACATAGTCCCCGATGGCATGTACAGGCCAGCTTCTTTACCGGTAAGTTGGGCGACATGAGCCTCCAAAGCGCTAACGGGCTGGTTAGCCAGATAGGCGGAGTAGGGACCCCACATACGTAGTGGAAGGCTCTCCGTAGACATCGTCGCCAACGGTTGCATTGACGGCATACTCGTACATCTCCTTGGTAGGAGCTTGGTAGTTGTTTGAAAAACGTCAAGGAGGCTGCTTATGATATAACGAACCTGTAATGGTATCCGCTACGAGGAATTAGCAACCACAGACAGTAAATGACACGCTGACTCACAGACAAAGCATCGCGAAATCAAGGTTCTATATGCATCATTTTCGACGGCATGGGTGGTTGGAACTAGATCAATCTTGACCGAAGCGGCCACCTTCGCTCTGTTGGCGTCAAGGACAGTGGACATAGCTCTATTTTGGAGACGAAGACCAAGCGGACGAAGTAACAGGAGGAGAGGTAGACCGTGAGTCATTTCCAATATTGATATCATATAGACTTGCCCATACTTAAGGCACGGATTTGAGATGATAGGATACCGGTCCGGCCCCGATGATTCATCTTCTCCGGGTTACATTGACGCCACGGTCAGATACTTAAGATGGAATATTGATAGTGGTGGTCAAGACCTCCAGTAGTGTCCAGCCTACAGTCCGGGTGCATTGACTTAATCTAGCATTCAACTTGGCGTAATGCGGCATCCAGGCTCACGGCCATCGCGGTAAAGGCTAACCTTCAAGCTTCAAGCCTCGGGCCCAAGCTCTAAACTTGAGTCAAAGACTTGCAGGTTGAAAGAGCTCCGTAACTTCTCAAGAGTCACCACTCGTGTCTGAGTTCTCTGATTATCGTCGCTTTCAAGTGGCGCTGCCGAATAGAATCTCGGTGATTGCCGGCGGCCCATAGCCTGCCTGAGGCCCTGAGACTCCAACGCACATTCAAGGGGACTTTTGCTTCATACGTACCCTGCCATCTCACCTCTGGCACCATGAATTCTTCGGAGTGCCGCCAACTGCAACAGGAAGAGTGGGAGGTTTTAGAGGTCTACCCTCAACCAAATTAGTCATCATGGTAGCTATACTAATCCACGCTTCAGTCCATCTATCCAGACTGCGTCTCTAGTGGAATCGCAGACGATGGATCACTCAAACTCGAGATTCCCTTAGAGCTTGGGGAACCACGAGATGTTACTCTGATTCACAATGGGCCCCCACAACATCTATCCCTCTCAATGCTTCCGCCGTTCCTGATAGACATCGTCTTACCTCAAACATACCCTTCTAAGGACCCGCCCCGGATATCTTCCCTTCGTGCTACCTATTTATGGCTACCCAGCGTTTCGACTCTGGTGCAGCAACTTCTCAAAATGTTCCAACCAGGAGAAGGGGTTTTATATGCTTGGGTAGACTATCTTCGCACTGGACAATTCTTCGATTTGCTTGGTCTCGTCTGTGGTCCTGGATCGTCAACTATAACGTAAGTCTGGAGCGCTCTTTTCATTCAAAACTGAAAGTACTTCAGCATCGCTCACCCAGCACCGCACATCCTATCGCCATTATTGGCAGCTTATGATTCTGCTTCTGCAACATCGCGTTTCGCTCAAAATTCTTATGCTTGCTCTATCTGTTTAACACACCATAAGGGCTCGAAGTGCATCCGACTACCTTGCGCTCATATATTTTGTCGTGCTTGTCTCCGAGACTTCTGGCAGATGTGTGTGAGCGAAGGCGAAATCATGCGGGTCGGCTGTCCGGATCCTGCGTGTGTCAAACTTGCCCAACCAGCTGGCGAAGAAGAGGTGGCGCGGGTGCTTACCGCAGAAGAAATGCAACGATGGCGTTGGTTGAAGGAGAAATATGCGTTGGAGAAAGGTACATGTCGTGTTCCGGAAAATGAAAAGATGTAATTCGCACTTACGGTTTTCATTAGATCCTTCTATCGTGCATTGCCCCATGAAGTACTGTCAGAGACCTGTACCAAAACAATTCACTGCTGCGACTGAAGCGGAGTCTGGTTGGGAGCGACTCCGGACTTGCCCAGCTTGTTCGTATTCATTCTGTTCGTTCTGTAAGCGCACTTGGTAAGACATCAATGTTTCATCTTTTTCTGGAAACATTACTGATGTCCCTCGAATAGGCACGGCCCTATCTCGCGTTGTGCGGCCGCCACAGACGAGCTGGCCAAAGAGTATCTTTCCTATGAAGAGAATTCGTCTGGACGCGAGAGGATGTACCGCCAGTTTGGCCGGAAGGCAATTCTCAAGCTGGTAGCTACCTATCAAGAAGATCAACTGAACAAAGAGTTCCTCGCTGCAAACACAACGCCGTGTCCAGGTTGTGAGGGTGCGTCATCCCCCGCAAGGTCTTCTGTAGCTCACTTACCATTGGACGACGCAGTCAATGTCGAGAAAACATCTGGTTGCAACCATATGACCTGTGCCAAATGTTCCCAGCACTTTTGCTATCGCTGTGGCCAGAGACTGTACGGGAATCCGTATGAACACTTTTCGAGACAGAACACACCGTGCTACATGAAGCTGTTTGACACTGACAGCATCGATGACGGCGAATGGATTCACGACTTGGACGGCTTATGATGATTCCTGTCATGGGCAAGCGAGATCCTGGACCAAAAGGATCATTGGTGTCTGGGGCAACTCTAGGGCCTCTGGTACTAGTAGCCGAGAAATACAAAGCTTGCGAAAACGTAGACAGCGCTCGATGTACGTAGAGATGTTGAAGCAATCAATAGACCAGGCCGGCAGAGGGACATTTGTCATTACTTATTGAATCCAGAGGCCGACGACAAATCACTCCGTTCCGCGGGCGATCTAGAGGGTTACATCAATATTTGTTTCTGAAGATCTGCCCTCTTCTTCAAAGCTTCACCCAGCTCGCGGATTCGTGGCCCTTCTTTCTACGAGTCTCCAGCGCACGGAAGATACCACTTTTTGCATACATACCCGCTACCTTTTCGACACACCCTCACGACCAGCCCATTTCCCTTCTTGTCGATACATCGGACGCCTGTTGTCTCCTCTCCCGACCCCGTTGCCTTTCTCTTCCACATGGATATTTTTTCGACGTCTTTCACCTATCCACGCCGGTCGCGACACACTCATTCACCCTCATCTTCCCTCGACTACGCGCCCGGCGCCGAGCTCAGAGGCCCCGCCAGCGAGCCTTTCCCGACCTCCCACCACTTCCAGCAGCATGCCACCGGCACCTTGCCCTCAGAGGCAGACTTGGACGCCGTCGCCAAGCTCGCCATGCTCGCACGGACCGTCCACAGCTGCCATGTCTCGTACTTCCACGACCAGGCCTGGAGCTTCCACATCACTGGCCCGTACCAGCACGTCATGCTTGTTCGCTCGCTCATCCTAAAAGAATGTCCAGTGCAGGTGCGCAGCCTTGCTTATCGCGCCATTCTTCCCCTGACGAGCCCCACAGCACCGCGCCGCAATAAAGGTTACACGCTCAGAGATCCTCGACTCGCCTTCTTCGAAGCCGGCTCTCAAGCCCGAGGTGAGGCGACGGCTCGACGATATTGCCTCCCAGACCCTCGCCCACATAGCCGTCGTCAACAGTCCTCTGTCGCTCTCAAACAGGACACCCCCAGACGGCATCAGCGGCAGCGCGGGATGGTCGGGCCTCGAAACCGAACGCATATGCGAACTCGTTGTCACTGGGCCCGGCGACTCAGTCGATCTTGCTAGAGTCCGCCTGCTCGTTATGCTTGATGAATTGGTACGTGTCCTCTCATATCACATCCGTTTCTGTCTTTATGTCTCCGCAGAGCGGTCTCAAATCGGAAATGTGCGACCTCGACCACAAAATCATTCCCATCATCGCCGGTAAGAAGCGCCAAGTCCTGCAGTCCATCCAAGAGGAGACCGGCACCAACATCTATCTTCCTTCGCCATTGCAAGGCTTGGTTGGCCCGGACCTGACTGCCTCTCCTGGTGCTTCGGCCGCTCCCCGTCCCAGTAGCGCGATATGGATCACAGGCGAGTTTTTCGGCGTTCAGCGCGCACGCGACATGCTTTACCAGGTGTCGACGAACAAGGTTCGTCTCACATTGCCTGCCCAGTTCATCAACTCACGTAAGGTATAGAGTAAATCTGTCATCTCCAGGGATACCGCCATCTTACCGCGCAAATTGGACTGGATGGTGACGGACCGCCCTGAGGAATTGAAGACCATCATGAGTGACAACGCCACGTACATCCAGTTCCCAGCACTGGGCGACAGCTCGACGAGTCTGATTACGGTTTTCGGTGATTCTCGCGTCAATATTCAGAGGACTATTCGGTCAATCATGCAGCTTGTAAGCGGCTTGCTCTAAGCTTTACTCGCCACTCACTACGTCCTAGGCCTGTACATACTACGTCGGATCGTTCTGGCTCCTCCCCATACAGTTCAATGCCTTGCTTCCACCAGCTTCGCTTGCACCATCTCAAGTGACTCAATTGTTGCAGAAGATCTCACACACGACAGGCGCCGAGGTTGTTTTTAAGAGCATGTGTTTTGAAATGCACGGTCTCGAACACGAAGTAAGGGCTGCAGTGAATATGGTTATGGAATTGGACATTGTAAAGGTACGCCACATCAGCGAGTGCTCTTCTGGGTCTGACTGGTTTGTTAGGCGTTCCATCATGAAATTCGCTTCCAGATCGAACTTTCCAACGAACACAGGGAATTCATCAGTGGCAAGAAGAACGGCAAAATTAACAAGATTATGCAGACCACCAACGTCAAGATCAAATTCGAAACGTTCAACGACCATAACTTCTTGATTGACATCTCTGGTCCAGATTCCTCTGTCCTCACGGGTCTCTCGCTTCTACAGGAGGAACTACCCGCTGAAATTTCCTTCCATGTCCCGGAGGCCTATCATAAACGCATCATCGGGGTTGGCGGTCGAAGCATTCAGCGTATCATGAAGAAGTACGGGGTGTACGTGAAATTCTCGAATGCCGAAGAGTTTGCGGCATTGGGTGGATACAATGACAACGACGACAATGTCATTGCAAGGACACCAGCAAAAAACGCCGGCAGTCTGGAAAATCTGAAGCAGTCGGTGATGGAGCTCGTCAGTCCCAAGGTGCGCCATCCGTTATCCATTGTCAATCCCCCATCCTGATTGCCACATAGGACAAAGACTTTGTCCTCGAGACCGTTGCCATTCCGCGACGATATCACCGAACCCTTCTTGGAGATAAGAGCATATTCATCCGTGACATCGAGACGAAGACCAACTCCCATGTCCGCTTCCCGGACAAAGAGACTGCCTCTGATGTCGTTTCAATCTATGGACCGGAGAGTCAAGTGCAGATCGCCACCGCTATGCTTTTGGTGTGTTTCAAGCTGGCCTCATTGGCTCGTAACCTGAATGTAGTTGTAGGAACACGTACCCTTCGAAGCGGATATGGCGGTGCCCCCAAGCTCCGAGATTCCTCGCGTCTGCAACTTGCCTGAGTTTCTCACCTTCACGGAAGGCGTCAAGCGTGACCTCCAGGTCTCCATCGTCCCTAACATCAAGTCCATTACTTCCAATGGCAACGGTGTTTCTGACGTCTCTCCGGAATACTCGTTCAAGTTCCGATGCCAGAGGAGTAATAGCGATTTCCTCATCGCCGCTCGCGAACTCCTCGAGCAGTTCCTATTGAACCACAACATACATGTTTACCCGTCACCGACTGCTCATAGTCATAAACGTGGTGACTCATTCGCCGAGGCCTTCCCTCACTTTGATAGCAAGGTTCTCTCTGCTACTGCCAAAGCTCGGGGCGAGTGGCCGACAGCCAGTCAGCATCTTGGTGTCTATGGTGCTGCCCACAGGCAAACGGAGTCGGCAGATATGAGTCGCACTGAGCCCGTTCTTGGTCTCGGGGAACGCAGACTTCGCCTTGCGAATTCATCTCCCGATGTGAAAGCTCTGTTCAATTCCCCTGCGTACATCTACAACCTAGAGGACGAGGAAACCCCGACGTATCTGCCCAACCCTGGTCTTGATTACTGGTCTCCCTTGCCACCTATCGTAAGCAGTGAGCAGTTACACTTCATGATTGCGCCTAACGCTTTCTACAGGGTTCCGGCATTCCTACACGCGCTAGGACAACCGAAGATGCTCTCAAGCGAGGTTCCGATTCCCTCCTCGAAGCCAAGCTGAAGGAACAGATCTCCAGTTCCAAGTCACGTTCCTTCAGCAATCGGGCACAGAGCCTCGATCTCTCCATGTCGTTGTCGCGCATCACTGAATCCTCGGGGATGCCGCCGCCTGGGTCCCCTACCAACTCCACCGGTGGAAACTCCAGTCCTACATCTGCCACAGCTCCGTCATTCCCGAGCGTCTACGGACCGCCCATGTCCAATCGTTCAGCAGTCATTGGTAGTGGACGAGCATATGATGATGAGGTCGACGCGGAGGCTTCGCGAATGATCTCCAACTTGGGTCTCTGAGAAGTTCTGTGAACTCTTTGGTGGCGGACTGAGTCCGTACAAAAAGCAGGTTGGAAGTCGGAATTCGTACTTGTAGATTCTGTACATTACAACCCACCTCTCCTTTCCAACCGCAAAACGGTTTGTATCACACAACACGCATCTCACCATCTTTGCTATTCCATATCCAGTGTACATTTGTTTTCCTACAATAGTGGGCTGGTCGTATCGTTATATTTCACTAATAGAATTAAATGGTATCGGTTGATATACGGGTAGTATTGTATTAGTTCACAATCCAAGGTACTTCATACATGACGAAGTCGTAAAAGTCCTGTTCCATCAAGGCTTGGTACTCGCCCACGAAGTCTTCAGTTTCCTTCGACTTGGCTTGACCGCCCTTGGAGCGTGAGCCGAGGTAGGAAAATTGGATTTGAAGTAGACCAAATATCTTCTTTGCAGATTTGGAGTCATCAGGCTAGCATTGTCGGTCAGGACATGACAGTGAGCTGAAGAAGAAAAGAACTGCATACCTTAATTGCAAGACCAACATAGTTCGAGGGAAGGCCGTATCGAAGAACGCTCTCCACAAAAAGTCTCACGACTTTGAGGTGGACGAGTAACTGGTACGCCTCGGAGAAGTTGATCCGGGCTAGGTGCAATAGTTCGGCCTGAAAGACACGTTCCATGAAGAAGTTAGGATACATGGTATACAGAAACCTACCCAAAGCTCCTTCTCGGTCGTATCTGCAGCTTGTAGCTCATTGCGCTGGATCTCTATCTCTTCCTCCGAGTAGACAAAGTCGCGAACGATGAACCTATAGTACAATGAGGCCTATGCGCCAAGATGAAGACGATGTTACGCACTTATTTTCGCGGCATTTCTGGATGAAATCATCATGGACGCGTCTGAAGACAACGACAGTGTAGAGGGTATATTCGTCATCGGAGGCAATGGCTCTGATTGGAATCAGCGATCGCGTCAAATTTCGTAGCAGCGACGAAACGCACTTGGCAGAGCGAGGGACAACCATGGCGGAGAGTCGTTCGTATTGAGATGTCCAGGCCTTCAAGAGATTCCTGTTGACATTCTGTGAAGGCAAATGTTGTGCCAGAGGTGAGGTATAGCTTACTTTGGGACAGCAACTACGAGCGTCTCGAGGTATTCAGAATCATCGATGAAGTCATCCTTGTGGACGACATCCGCAAGTGCGCGAACGGACAAATTTCCCCTAGAGAGAGCTGTCAGCTCGCGTGATGACCACTTCGGGGGACACTGACGTCTTCTTCCTCTGCATCTGTACTAACGATCCCTTGACGAGATTGTAGTTGGTCAACTTGGTGCGCATAGAGTTGTCAATAGACGTCATCTCCTGCAAGGCGGATTGAGATCTATACGAGGAGTTTGGACGCGGATGACGCACCTTGTTGAGGGTATCGACCAAGTCTCGGAGACTCTTCTGAATGCCATATCGCCCTTCATTCCACTTCCAATCAGAAAGAATGTAGTCATCGGTGGTCTCTTCATTGACAAGAGTGTGCTGCGCGAGTTTGCTGGCGTCGTTGTTGACCAGGTTGCGCAAGGTATCGACCACTTTGGCTACAGTGGCCGTGAAGTAGGTCTCCTGCTTGGGAAGGTCTTCGGAGAGGGATATGAGATTGTCTAGCGTTCCGGTCTAGCAAAGTAGCGTCAATCCAAAGGACAGGGCAAGCGACTGGAGACACACTTTGAAGGACGGTATGCTGAATTGTGCGATGGAGTTTGTAGGGAACGACCTGAGTTGTTGGGCCACCTTGGCTGAGAATTCCTGGTGTAGGCCTTCTGTGTCACCGTTGAGCGGCGCAGAGACCAGCCAGGTGCTCTGATCTGAAGGCATCCTCGTCGTGGCTGGCTAGCAGATCGCCCAATGCTGCACGGCTTGTGGCCCTTTGTTTGGCATCACTATCTCGCCCCGTCCTTCCGCTGTTGCCTCACAGTATCTCAAGTGTTCGTCGAATCCAAGGTTTTCATGGCTGCCATTCGTACAGTGTTCCGCGTACAAGACTGATATAACAAAGCCTAAGCCGCAGGACCTGCCTTGGCACTATCTACTTCCTTCTCCACCCACTCGAGCCATGAGCCTTTATAGTTATATACACTGCGAAGCTTCTCAGTCAGGTAAAAATGCACAAGGGAAGGACGCACTTTTTGAATCCAGCACGCAAAGCCAAGCCACTAGCAGTAGCACTCCGCTTCCCGCTACGACAATAGAACGTAACTTGTTGAGTATGACTCGGTTTCTTGAAGCCAAAGTTTTGCTCGAACGCGGCATCATCCATCCGGAAGGCTTTCTCGAGGACAGTCAAGGGCACGTTGACGGCCGAGGGTATCATTCCCTGGGCTACTTCATCAGGCTCGCGTACATCGATGAGATAAGTGTTCTGGAGAGATGTCGCGTTAGCGACGGAGAACGAAGGACATCCAAGTCCCCTCTTACGGGCTTCGGGCTCTGAGTCCTGGGCTTGAGAACCTCGTAGCTCACGACCTCAGGCTTCCACTCCAGAGGCTCTGTTAGCTGAGTGTTCGAGGTGCTTTTGGCGTTCGGCGTCGACGATTGAAACCGCACACGCCCCAGCGCCGGCAGGACCATACTGGTGCGAGTGGATCGCGCAAAAAGCCTGGCGGCCTGGAGAGCTGGTCGATACATGGCGTGCTTATTTCAAGTGGTAGAGATTAGTCATTGTCGAATGACGGAAACACCCGGCTTGGCATTCGCCATCACTGCCCACCAGCACGTTATCGAGTCTGCCACGCCACAATGGTGGTCTTCAAGTCATTCCAAGTCACACTGTCAGTCGTACCGAAGCGTAGAGCGGCGTGATATCACAACCAACGGCGGCTCGTTGAGCTTGGCTCTGATTTGACTCGCATACGTTGTGGAAATACCATCAGTAAATGTTTGCAGACTTGACATTCAATTGTAAAATCGCAGGTGTTCTGCGCAGCCTCCCCAAGGCAACCAATACCGTTGCAATCTTGGCAGGACGCGAGTTTCCCTTCTGATCATTTCGTTGCCAGATTCGGACGTCGTGCTAGCCACGTGCAGGTCTCAGAAAAATTCTTTGTATCTATCTTTAGACCCTTTTGGTTAAGAGTCCTTGCTTGTAGTGCTATATAGGACAACGGAGGACATGCTCGAGTCCACACCGTTCTCTCTCGATTATATCTAATCATGAAGCTCGCGTCTCCCCTCGTTCTTGCCGCGTTCACGACCTTGGCCAGTGCCCACTTCACGCTTGACTATCCGCAAGCTCGAGGGACATTTGACGAGGACACCGAGGGCCAGTTCTGTGGTAAGTCATCTACTGCTACATACGCGATAAAGCCAGCGACTAACGCGTCTAAGGTGGCCAAAACACGATTGGGACCAGGGATGAGTTCCCTCTGACGGACGGTTTCCTTTCGATTGACTCCCATCACATACAATGGACAGGTGAAGTCTCGTAGGTCTCTCTGTATGACATGCATTTTAACGCTATCACAGCCGGTGTCTTTCTCAGCACCGCCCCCCACCCAACTTCATTCGAGAACTTCACTCAAATCGTCCCCTACTTCCAGCTCTCAGGTGAAGGAACTTTCTGCATTCCCCTGAACCTCTCGGCCACGAACGCGACCGGGCTCACCAACAACGAGAATGTCACGATTCAGGTATACATGGATTGAGACGCGCTACTTGGTGCACAGGCTCATTCGTGTTACAGGTACAATTCGATGGGGGCGACGGCTCCCTTTTCCAAGTAAGTCAATTCTGTCTACCTCTATCCCCGAGTTTACACGTCTCTAGTGCGCGGATCTGACTCTTTCAAACAATTTCACTATTACCGAAACCTGCACGAACGCCACTTCGTCCTCCAGTAGTAATGATTCGAATGCGCTAGTGCCTCTACAGCTTACTTCTTCCGCCATGCTTGGTTTCTTCTTTGTCACGATGGGTATCCTTACCCAATTTCAATGACAATGGCCTTACGAACACTCGCCGTGATTGTTAATCTTGCCTGTATCAGCTAGTCCACGCACATCAGGATTGAAAACTTCGCTTGAAAGCAGTGTGCGCCACGTTGTGAATCGGCTGATGGTATCTGGAAACACTTTCGAATAGCATCAAAGCCAAGTCAGCTGTATCAGCTCCAGTCGGCTCGGCGCCTCAGATGTGCGCCCCGGCCTGCGCGAATGACTACCATTGCCAAAGGCTTCCAAAGCGCACCTTGTTCGCGGCGTGTCACCCGAGTCGGACTCATTTCTGATGACACCCGCGATTCGTTTCATAGCCGGAGGCCCGGAGCCAGGCCGAAGCGTAAGCATCAGTATGACAGCGGCCTAGCAACCTTCCCGCGTATATCCTTCTGGATAGCTATGATTGTCATTTACCTGGTGCTTTTCCGGCCAGTCTCGCAAGCCTACCATGCCTTGCCGCGCCCATTCAAACCAATTGAAACCGATTATCTGACTGATCTTCTCCCATATAATGGTGGCGGTGCGCCTTCGCATCCGTCAAACCTCATATATATAAGGGGCATCTGTTAGGAGGGGGCTGTGACATGCCTCGCGCTGTTTCTCTTTCATAATAGGTCGCTTTCTTTCATCCGTCATCACCATGGTTTTCAAGCTTCGACGGCAGTGGGAGGCTCCATGGGAGGTAGTGGAGAGCCAGTCTGTGGCGCCAGTCTGCACGTACTCCGACGACGACGGTACGCCTGCCACCTTGCCCTAACAGTCCTTGGACTGACCTGCTACTCATAGAGCTTGACATTGTAGCCGTCAGCGCAGATACAAGTCGAACCTACGTTTTCGACGTGAAACATTTGAATCAGACCGCGCTACGGAACGCCTTGCTCTTCTCGCAGAAGCAGCTACTACATGAGCTAGCAAAGCGAGACCTAAACATCCTGATGCTCGAGAGGTACGATGATAGATCCATGTTCTCTGACCCATTCGCTGACCAAGCCATGTCTAGTTGGCATTTGACAATATTTCGTCGAGGGAAGAGCCATCGAGTCGAAGTACAGTATTTTGGCAAAGGTGTGTTTCGGCTGATTACCGTCGTTTGGCCGCAGTCTGATAGTCGTCTTCGCAGGCGCCCATGCATTAGGAAAGCTACCGCATTCCCCGCCGCCGCCATTCATGGATGTTCTCCATGAAGTGTTGTGAATTCGTCCGGGAAACTCGAGCTTGCCATCTGTTGTTGTGCTATTAGCTGTAAAGATCACAATCTGTATCCTTGGAGGCGTGTACGCTATATTGCTGTTGTTAGCTGGTTGTTGTTGTGTTATTGTATACCTAATTTTGATGCTCTTTGATACCACACTCACCAGAGGCAGGGCTGTCAGGACGCGT